>OZ037759.1:7776050-8361050 GCA_964035475.1 Salix caprea | reverse complement strand
CTAATAGAATGCATAAACAAAATTGTAAATCATGCAAAACAAAACCTTTTTTTTTTTCAAAAGTCAAACTATCATTTTCCTAATTAAATAAAATTAGTTTTTGAAAACTAATCATCGCGCCGGTCACTAGCTTATATATATATTCTGAGTTATACTGTCTGCTATTTAATTATATATGTGTTTACGAATGAACACAGTATATATGGCTTTGTGCATTTTGCAACGAGACAATGAACTGCGCAGTCATGTACGTAGTGTGCAAGATGAACACAAACACCTGTATTTCATTTTCATAAGAGTGATGGCTGGCGCTATGTTTTTATATAAATATAATAAGAAAGGAATCATAGCAATGATATTTTTAATGTTTGGTTAAACAAAGCCTGTGCCGAGGACATGATCAACGGAACAAAATTTAATAAATTTATAATGTCTGGTTAAGAATAATATATAAAATTGTTCATGATCATAATCTTCTTTTTTTATTTTAAATTCAATAATATCTTTTAGCAATGTCATAATTTACCCTCTTTTTTTTTCCTTTTTCTTCTTATCTACAATATTGCCATCATTTTCAAACTGGAAATCGGGCCTGACATTTTGAAACGTTCAAGCATTGCATCAGTTGACATTTATGATCACCCCGTCATGGAGATTCAGCATTTCCCTGCAATATATAAAACCCGCCGGTAGTTTGCTTAGGCAAAACCCAAACCTCATAATATTTTTTAAGCCCACGGAGCAGTGATCGATGAAGTTCGATCACTTTCAGGTGGCGATGGTCGTCATGCAGACCCTGTTAGCTGCTAAAGATCTAGCTCAGTGTCGTCGTCCAAAGTCGAGAAGGAGAAAGATAAAACTTACGTTCAGATGACTCATCTTCGCATTTATGTCTCGTGTTACTTACGTTTGCACAATGTGAGATTAAGCAACCTAAAATATTAAACTGATATATCAATCTACAAGCAAAATATCAATTAACTGCATTGATAATGACTTCCCTAAATAAGATACAAAAATTAACGAGGAATATTGTATTTATTTCTTGTTATAAGATGTTTGAATGAATTTTCACGGCATCCTTAGCAGTGCTCACAAGAATGAAAAATGCTAATTTACTCGGTACGGCTGGTTTATAAATCATTTTCGTCGAAGTATTCTGTTCAATCACAGATATCCACGTCATAACTTTGCCGACATAAACTCTCTAAAAAGAATAATACGTTCTCTAATATACAGTCACTCTTGGCCTAACAAGCTAGAAAGCTGACAGCGTTTAATATACTTGTTTAAATTCTGCACTGCAATTTGCTTGGAGTTTTTTTTTTTTTTTTTATATCTCCGTATTAACTTGTTAATGTTTGGACCTAGAAACCCTTCGAAGCATTTCGGCTTGCTCCATTTCATTACCCTCGGCCTGCAATTCTTGACTTTTGACTTCAAAACCCAGATTTTTGGTACTTGACTTTTGACTCGTCTTATTGAAAACCATAGTTTAAGTCTTAAACTTTAAGATACGGCCTGGAAACACTACCTGGACAGGTGTTTGTTAAAAAAAAAACAAATTGTTAAAAAAAAAAAATTATGCTTTTAAATTGTTTTAAGATGTTGACGTAAAAAATAAATCTAAAAAAAGACTATTTTAATATATTTATAGATAAAGAATACTTTAAAAATATGTTATTTTTTATGTTTTTATAAATTAAAAACTTATTGGTTACTGATTCTCAGAGATCGCGATCGAGGCTATATATATATATATATATATATATAGTCTTGGATGGCACTGATTGTCTTACAGCTAACTAGTTCTTGCCATACGTACGGGGAATATTGCTTGCTAAAGAATGGATGGTCAAGGTAAATAAGCTCTGAATTAATGCCTTGATTAAGGATGAAGATCCCACTATATATCGCAAATCTTGCAGAAAAAAATCAGTTGATAATAGAAATTGTCCTAACCTGACCAATTCTACCACAACTGAAGTGATCCATACATGGTCAATAAAAAGGCTTGTAAGGTAAGATTACAGAAACTTTGGCACTAATTAATAATTTAGAGTGCCAAGTATATAAGAAATCCTAATCAAGCCCTTGTTTAGAACGCTCGTTCCTTGACAATATCCAAGCTTATTTCGCTAGGATCTGTTGCCTGTAACTCAACTTGAACCCCGTCAAGCTCTCTTCTGAATCTGTCCTTTGAACTAGCATACAGCATTTTGCTCCTTATCTTCGATCCATCAGGAGACCTAGAGCCAAATATTTATGATATATATATTTTAAATGATCGAAGATATGGATATATAAATTCGCATAAAAGAATTATATTAAAATGATAATCGCATCGCAATGTTTGCTTGATGTTACCACGCAACGAAGAAGATTTTGCTCTTCTGAACATTCTCATCAGTGGTGAAATCGAAATCGTAGACAGCATATCGGCACTCATCGATTGGCAAACTGGCGGTAAAATCATCGTAGGTTTGATGAGTCTCTCCCACTGTCTCAACCACCACTTGCTGAATCTTTTCTTCTATCCTGAACACGATAAACCGGTGGCTCCTCTTCGCTTTTAGCTCCAAGAACCTCAGCTTGCACTCATCATTAACGGCCATTCCAGATGCTGAATTTGCCTACACCATAGACCAAAAAGAAATAAAAAGAAATACAACTTTATCTCGATATCATAATTAATTGTCACCGACAAATAGTTCAAGCAGAGAGGAACTGTTTGTAATCATTTAAACATTTTATTTCATTCTTTTATGAAAACTCAACATTTTATATTGTTTCTAACATTCCAGACAATTAGAGACTCATTAATTTGCAGCAAACCTACTGCGGAAGCTCATTCGTGAAGCTTTAAATGCCAAAAAAAGATTAACGAGACATAATTAGATCTCTATCAACAACATGAATGCTCCACCATCTTTAACCAGACAAATTTGCGGGACCAAAATCTTTCACTGTTGATCGTGGCATTATCAGAATGAGCTAATCATATGAAATTTTTAAATTTGGCAGCAGCAGTCATCATGCATCACAGCTTTCAGTAACAATATTTGATACATTGTTGAGCAATGCAGAGGTACGAAGAAAAGAAAGAAGCACATACCATTTTGCCACCAAAGAAGGTCGGGCCTGACAGAAAAACAAAGTGATGGTAGAGGAAGAAAAGATGATCAATGAGAGTTGTAAGAATAAAAAATAGAATGGAGATCCTTGTCTTTTGGAGTCTTGAGGGGTGAGATTTCTAGGGAGGAAAATTAACGAGATTGTGAAATATGAGAGAGTTTGTAGGAGAAAATGAAGGGTACGTGTTGTTCTTTTCAGTCAAAATTCTCTTTTATTTATTTATTTATTTTTCTTTTGTTTAAAACAATCATGAATTTCATCAACAACGTGATTTCTTGAATTATAACTCGAAGAAATTAAAATAAAAATTCATAGGAATTCAAAAAAAGAGAGAAGGAAATAATATATTTTTTTAGTAAAATCTCTTTTTTCGTTATTTATTTGTTTTAATCTTGATGTTTATCGGAAGTATGATTTTTCAAAAAAAACAAATTATCATGATTTGTGAACCAATTTTTAATAAAACGAATTATATCTCAGTTATTGTTATATGACTGTACAGAAGAAAATAATTAATTCAAGAAAAAAATATTTAAAAAAAAGGAAAAAAAAGTTATTATCATTGAATATTCATGTGTAATTTCTTTTTAATGTTGTGCATGTTAGTTTCATATATACAACTATTAAAAAAAACTTAAAATTTAACCATAAAAATCCTCTAATTTTATTTTTAAGAAATTATATAATTGATTTAAAAAAAAAAATTATAATTATTTATTTAAAGAGGGTTTTATTTAAAGATATGAGCAAAATAAAAAATAAAAAAAGGAGGAGGAGGGAAAAAAAGGTTAGGCACTCATGGGCCTCAACTAATAAGCTTTGGCATATAAAATCAAAGAATGTTCAATCTCGGAGATAAAAAAAACTATATGTTATTTTTAAAATATTATTTTACTGGAAAATGTATTTAAATAATAATTTTTATTATTTTTTAAAATTTATTTATAATATCCCTATATCAAAACAAATCAAAAACACAAAAAATATCAAATTGAAAAAAAATCCTTTATAAAACAGGTTAAAACTTGATGATAAACACCCCCGAAGCCTGCCAAGTGCCAATAGAAAATGTGTCAGGAGAAACTATCACTTGGAAAACTAGAAAATATCGTTGTCCCCGTTTATGTTGCAGGAGACTTCACCCATGATGCTTGGTGAAATTGATAAAAAAAAAAAAAAAAAAGGGACAATTGTGCCACCAGATTGGATGATTCCAACTCTAATTCTGAGGAAACTTGGCCAATAATAAATGAAAAAAAAACCTAAAAAGCAAAAGATGACCCAAGAACTTTCAATCACGAGGATAAAGATAGCCTTAGCTTGCCTTCCAGTTGAAGATTTGCCGATTGGAATATTGTCAGAAGAGAAAAATGAAGAAGAAGAGTATATGATTGCTGTTGTAGGCCATCACAGTCCCCTCACATTCCTTCCTTCACCTCTGAACGTCGATCATAATAAATAAACATATCTAAAGCAAGCAAAAGGGTGGTGGTCAGTTTTGTGTTCTTCGAACCTGTGGCTGTGATGAACCCTTTGCATCTTCTCATTCATAGCTGTCATGTTTTTAGCAGCTTTTCTTTGCTTAGAATACACTTTGCAATCCTCCTCCTCCTCCTCCTCCTGCTGCCGCCTCTGCTGGTGGCTGTACCTGTGGTCCACTATCTTTTGTCAGCCCCCCCGCCCCCACCGGATCACCACTGCTCAAGCAACCCCCATGCTTCCTTTAAGTTGGATGCGATTAACAATGAATTTATTCATTCATCTTTTGAGGTATACACGCCCTCACACTACCTGGCAAAAGGACTCCAGCCCAATCGGCAAATCCAATTTATTTACAACCCAGATCCCGCTTCCGCCACCCAACCACCTCCTTCCACGTCACCAGCTGCACAGGCCCAATAAATACTGCCTCACCAGAGAAACAAAACCCAATTTCAAAAATTTCAGGTTCCCACTAAAACCAAACGTCAATCCCTCCTTCACCGTCAACTAACAGAACCGTCATATCCCCCTCTCTCTTTTATAAACAAACGAGGAAGGATCAAACCCCACACAGCACTCACTGCATCCTCTCCTCCACAGAAAATATATATACAAACCCCAAATCTTTCTCTCTCAAAAGAATTTTCTGAGAAAATGAGAGAAATCCTTCACATCCAAGCAGGCCAATGCGGCAACCAAATAGGAGCAAAGTTTTGGGAAGTAGTATGTGCAGAACACGGGATTGACTCCACCGGTCGGTACAATGGTGACTCAGCTCTCCAACTCGAGCGAGTTAATGTTTACTATAATGAAGCCAGCTGTGGAAGGTTTGTCCCTCGTGCTGTTCTAGTGGATCTTGAACCGGGTACTATGGACAGTCTTAGATCCGGCCCGTACGGGCAGATTTTTAGACCGGATAATTTTGTGTTTGGCCAATCTGGTGCTGGTAATAACTGGGCTAAAGGACATTATACGGAGGGCGCGGAGCTGGTTGATTCTGTTCTTGATGTTGTTAGGAAGGAGGCTGAGAACTGTGACTGCCTGCAAGGTAAGGGGTTTCGGTTTTCTTTTTTTGTGGGTTTTTGGTTTCTGTTTGTTTCTCGAAAAAGTGGAATGGAAAGAGATACGGTTTTCATGTTTGTTTCTCAGGAAAGTGGACCTGGAGTTCTTTTTTTCCTTTTCTGTTTGGTTCATCTGAAAATGATGAAAAGTTCAGTTATACGGCTTGTATGGTCTGGGAAACTGAGGGAAATGGAACAAAGAGTTTCTGACTAGAGTTTTTTTTTACCTGGATATTTCCCCTTTAGTTTTCTGTTTGATTCTCTAGAAAGTGATTTAGTGACGTTTTTTTGTTGGGTGTCTAGTGAGGTTCTCTTGTCTGGTTTATGGGAAATGGAACCGAGTTCTTACTGTAGCTATTCCTTTCATTGCTTTTTTTCCCTGTTTGTTTCCGGGGAAAGTGGAGTAGCAGGGGAAACTAAGTATTTGTTTGGTTATCGGGAAAATGAAGGAATAAAGAGAGAAAATAGAATACATGTGTTTTTGTACTGATGCAATAAAGTGAAGAAGCGAGTTGCTTTCATAAACTTGGCCAGTCCACCTGCTACTCTAATCTCGTTGAAGGCTATTTGTTTCTGATAATGATTCAGCAAATAAAAGAGAGTCTTGTCTGTGTTTTGGTTTTGGCA
The DNA here is from genome assembly GCA_964035475.1 of Salix caprea. Classification (NCBI taxonomy): domain Eukaryota; kingdom Viridiplantae; phylum Streptophyta; class Magnoliopsida; order Malpighiales; family Salicaceae; genus Salix; species Salix caprea. The sequence continues at coordinate 8,354,745 of OZ037759.1, read as the reverse complement.
ATTCGTTAAAAATAAATAAATGTTTTGGTTTAAAAATGCAGGATTTCAGGTATGCCACTCACTGGGGGGTGGTACAGGATCTGGAATGGGAACACTTTTGATCTCGAAAATAAGAGAGGAATACCCGGACCGGATGATGCTAACATTCTCTGTTTTCCCATCTCCAAAGGTCTCAGACACTGTGGTCGAGCCTTACAATGCAACTCTCTCTGTTCACCAGCTTGTTGAAAATGCTGATGAGTGTATGGTTCTTGATAATGAGGCTCTTTATGATATCTGCTTCCGTACTCTCAAGCTCGCAACTCCCAGCTGTAAGCTCCCCCCTTTCTTTTACCTCTTTTTTCCTGGTCTCAATTTCCTTTGATTTGCTTCTCTTTGTGTGTGTTTGTTGTGTACTTCGTTTGCAATTTTAGGAGCTTTAGTTTAATTTATAATAGATGTGCTGCCTGGATCAAAGGTTTCAGTTTCTTCCCTTTCATGTACCTGGACAATGAAGTAGGCAAATAAAAGTAATCATAATCATGATTTATGTGGGACGGTAACATGTTAATTTGATCTGGGTTTTATTTAAAAGTGGAGTTCGCCGTCTCATAATTGAAACAATATTCTAGTGTACCTAGAAGAATATGAGAAAGTGAACAAAATATATCCTCGATTTTTCAGTCACCGCCTGTGGACGGTTTTAGCCACATGGTTTCAGATTCTTTTCTGTCTCGATGCACAGATACAGCTGTGAGTGCACGTGGGCCTCGCATGCTAAAGCTGTTTTAGCTGATAAAGATATAGAACGTCAGGTTTCGTAGGTTTTTTCCATTCTTAGCAGTGCTTTGGTAATAGCTTCAGCTAAACTAATACTTGTCTTGATCTGCTCATTGTTATAACATGGTTGTCTATGGCCTGCTCCAAGTAAATAGATAAAAAAAAGGGGCTTTGGAAACTTTCCTTCCCCTGTATGTTATATAATTTTTCACTGTGATGAGATGATCAATGCGACAGATGCCTTTATCCTAGATTGTAACTCACTGGAAAATTCTGTTTATCAGTTGGGGATCTGAACCACCTGATTTCAGCCACCATGAGTGGTGTTACATGCTGCCTTCGATTCCCTGGTCAGCTCAATTCAGACCTTCGCAAACTTGCTGTGAACCTCATCCCATTCCCCCGTCTTCACTTTTTCATGGTTGGCTTTGCACCTCTCACTTCCCGTGGCTCGCAGCAGTACCGTTCCCTAACTGTACCTGAACTCACCCAACAAATGTGGGATTCCAAGAATATGATGTGTGCTGCTGATCCCCGCCATGGCAGATATCTCACAGCCTCTGCCATGTTTCGTGGGAAAATGAGCACAAAGGAAGTCGATGAGCAGATGATCAACGTTCAAAACAAGAACTCATCCTACTTTGTCGAATGGATCCCCAACAATGTCAAGTCTACTGTCTGTGACATTCCTCCTACAGGCTTGACAATGGCTTCCACTTTCATTGGCAACTCCACATCAATCCAGGAGATGTTCCGAAGAGTTAGCGAGCAGTTCACTGCCATGTTCCGCAGGAAGGCTTTCTTGCATTGGTACACGGGAGAGGGAATGGATGAGATGGAATTTACAGAGGCTGAGAGCAACATGAACGATTTGGTCTCAGAGTACCAGCAATACCAGGACGCAACTGCTGACGAGGAAGGCGAGTATGAAGATGAGGAAGAATACCAGGATGAGGCCTAATGGTGCGAGAATCTGTCTTTCCTTCGTTTGCTTATAGGACATACGGGTGTCTGGTTTACTTCTGCTGTTTCTTCTTCCTGTCATGTTATTCGGAGTTATTTTCAAGCAATGTTGCTTTGCTTGCTTGTTTCTGGTTGTGCTCATCTTTTAAATTGGTTTTGTTTTCTCCGTAGCTCACAAAACGCATCGGGCTTTAATGCTGTTGTCTCCAAAACTAGTAGTTAAACTTTAAATTGCACCAGCTCGGTGAAAATTGTCTTTCTTTTTCATATCCTTGCACTAGTCCATGTTTTAGGGGAAGCTCAATATTGGAAAAACACTCCAATTTTTCAGGAAAAAAAACAGAAAACAGAGTTTCTTGTCCATGTTCATAATTCTGTTTTGAAATGTGCTGTAGAATAATTATGGTTCTAAGAGAGCTCAACTATTCTTGGTTTGAAAGACTAATGCATGAGATTTTTTAGAAAAATAATATTTTTATTATTATTTAATATGATGTTTTTCTAGTTCTTTTTCCTATTTTAAAGAATATTTTTCCTAGTTTTTTTCTATATAAAAGATTGTAGTAACTTTTTAACAAATAAAGATTTGGATGAATAAAAATTAAATATTTTTATTCTCTTAATAATCATAACTTTCGATCCCTTTTAGCTTTTGTAGTTATCCCTTTCACTGGGCTATGATAAAAGGGTAGTGGTTTGAGATCAGGTGGGCCTCGTTCGTATTCAGCCAGAACTAAGATACGGCCTTCATCCCGTGCCTGTGGCCCAAAATCACGCCACATGAATATATGTGGTTGGTTTTCTACCTTTCGCAAATAAGTGAACTACTTGACCATTATAATTATATTACAAGAAAATTTTGGAATTTTATTAGTGTTTTCTTTTGTTTTGAGATTGGTTAAACGACAATCTCGTAATTTAGTAAATACAAATAATATTTTTTAAGAGTTGCTAGCATGTTTATTGCATGCACCATCACATGGGCGACACATGTGGTGGGGCTTTCCTTCACATCCATATTTGAATTGTCTCTGTGTCCTCTTCGTTATGAATAGGAGCATGTTGTTTTCTTTTCCCTTCATTCTTCATTGACTCTCGTGTCTTCATCTTAGAAATTTCAAAGCAATCATTTTTTTTTATTTATGGATTTGGTTCTTGTTTTTTTAATTATTATTTTATTTTAAATGATTTATTAAATTAATTTTTTTCAATTTCATTCATGTTTTTTTGATTGATATTTCTTTTATTTGAGATGATTTTTGAAATTGATTTCTTTTTAAAATTTCAATCGTCTTAAGTTTTATTTCCTATCATATTTGATCCTCATTATTTTAATTTTAAATTTTTACTTTGATATTTTTAAAATTATTATTTTTTAATTTTATTTTTTAATATTAAATTGATATAGAATTGAGCTTAGGTCTAGAATAACATGAGTTACGAGTTTTCAAGATTAAACAATGTTTAGGAGGGTCGCTGGGTTTGCCTACCCCTTTTCAAGCTATTGTTTTTTGTTTTATCTTTCAATATTTAATATTGGAGTCTTTATTTGTTGTTATTTTTTAAATTTATCTTTTTTAAAGATTTTTTTTAAAAAAAACAATAAGTTAGTTAGAACTCCAATATAACCAACAACAATAATTATCTTAAAACAACTATATTTCCTTTTATCTTCTTCATCTAATTATAAACCTGAAGCAATAGAACGCATATGCATACCCTATTTAGCTTTGTGATAATTTCCTTAATAAAAAATTCCACCTTGAGAATAAGTTTTAATGCAACTTAATTTGAATTAAGCTGAGTAATGAAATACAGGCGTTGCTGGTAGTGGTAAGAAACACTTAACATGGAATATTAGGTGACAAATAGTTAGATAATTTACGGGTCTCATCTGTCTTCCTTTACAAAAGAGCTTTGAAAACTCTGAATGAAAAGCAGATCGAAGTGTAAGAACTTGGCACCGGAAAAAAAAGGGATTGAATTGGTAAAAAAAAAATCATCTTAACTTATATAAAAAATCCCTGATCTATATACATCTTGTGATTATTTTGAAGAGTATTCACAGTTTATGATGCATCAAACCGTAGACAGTCACAAGTCCGATGATAAAAGAGTGGTCAACATGAGGCTCCACCACCAGGGTCAGTACATCATCTCCTAATAATACTCCCGAGGATGATTGCTTTCTCTTGGCCTGTCCAAACTAAATTTTAATATTTCTCATGACATAAGGTATATAGAGACCCAACTATATAATATACAACCGAGTCTCAAATCATTAATTATATTTCAGGAAGAATCAGAAGGATACGTACCTCTGCAACAATTTCACCATTGCTGCTTGTAATCTTGAATGCTAATTTTCCAGCCAAGGCTTCTAACATGTAGTGGCAACTCTCAGGAGCTTCTCTGGATCGAACAGTAATTCGACAAGATAAATTGCCTTGGAATATTTCTGTATTTTGAACTTGGAAATAAGGCTTTTGATTTCTCAACTTCAAGCCATCACTTTTATAACCCCTCCATCGTCTGGAAAGGAAGAGTTTCTGCATAAATTACAGAAGAAGAAGAAGAAACATTATTTTTTGTGAGAAAAAAGGGCAGTCTTTCAAATGATCAGACTGATAAAAATTCGAAATCATGAACGTATATATATACCCTTGTAAGTATAGTGAAGAGAACATTTCCCCTCAGATCCATGAGATAAACTTCATCGCTTCCCTTCTTGTCATAATTATCTACTCGATAAACAACGTCGCCATTTTCATTATAAACAGTGCACCCATTTGTTTGCATCACAAGTGATTTCATCCATATAGTGAATGTTTCTGGCTTTGAAGAGATATAAGAAGAAGAATCAACTTGTGGTAAAGCATGAACCTTGGCCATTAGTATCAAGCTTGGTTAGCTTGGATTTTTGAGGATGCTTGATGTGAGAATGAGACTTGATAAGATTTATGCGGGTTGTAATGCATGTGTTTGTATATATATTGAAGCCATTAAAAGAGAAGATAAAGACATGAATAGAATACATTTCAATGTCACACGTTTATGGCATGCATAGGGCATTACTCTTTGTTGTGTTTGCGTACCATACCAAGAAGGTTCCTATCTTGTCTTGTCTTCTTCACTTGGCAGAATTGGTTAGTGGTATATATACTTGCATGGGTCTGAAATGGGGTTATTTTCTTTTCGTTATCTGGATGACTCTGCATGACATGAGAAACAGCGACTTTCTGCTTCAACGTAAGCCGAAGCCATCCTTTGTTTTTGCTTAAACCATACATGTCTGTTTCATGGTTTAATTAATTAATTAATTAATTAATCGATCAAATCCATTCGTTAATCTATTTGTACTGGCACAGATATGGATGGATAGAGTCGGTAGCTCTTTCCTGGACTAGCTAGTTTCAATAAGTCCATTTATTGTCTATTCGTCTCATACATAAAGGAAGATACAATACACATAGCCATACTGTTTCAATAATTCCCCTTAACATGCCATCTTCTCTCTAGAAGTTAATTAGCGAGTTCTCAAAAAGGGTTAATTGACAAATTAGATCCCATAGTCATTGATCAAATGTTTTTGGAGGTGATTCCTGTCACCAAGCTTTTGAGTTTTTTTTATTCTATTTTTGTTCATTCAAAGATGCCTTGATTACCCTATTTATAAGAGATTCAGCCACATGGTTTAATGTATTCAACAAGCAAAAAAAACATGGTTTTCAGGATTAGGTGATACAAAAGAAAGCTAAGATATCCTTCTTTCCTTGTGTGTCTCAGCAAGAGCCGGAGCTGCTGATTCATCTGGGAATCTCTGATGCGCAACATTTAAAATTGCTCTGATGACAAAGCGCTAGTGTTTATTAAAAAACAAATGGTGTTTAAAAAATGTATGAAATGTAATGAAACACACATGGTTTGATCTGGTCGTTGACCATAATTTTTCTCAGATGGGAGCCAGAAAATATTTTAAGTGCTTTATGTTACATGTGTGTATATGTGTTTGCAACAATATAAAAGAACAGAAATCAACAAAATGATGCACCTCTACAAACATATCTGCACACACAGACCATTGGCTACACCTCTACCCGATTTCATGCATGAAAAAACCTTTTTTTATATATAATCCAAAAAAAGAAAGAGAGAAAATTCTTTCCCCCCTCAATTTGAATTATAATTGATAGGTGGTTTGCATAGATCAGTCGAATACAGTTTCTTTTAATTTTGATTGTTCGCAAAGCTAGCATTTATATATGTTACCTTTAATTCGTACGTGCTATTGTCCCATAGTTTCGTGCCATGCGTGTTTTGATCATTCCAATCCATAGTTTTGATTGTTCAGACAGCTAGCAAATTTCTTTATCATCATCGAAATTTGTATTTAGCTGTGAAATTAGCGTCTACTGCTTTTGATCATGGCTAGGGATTCCTTCTTGCGGAATATTGAATTGGTAGCAAATTTTCTATTTTGCTGTTCTGGATGACAATTTTGATTAATGTTGGGAAAAACGTTTTGGAAAAACAGCTGTTATAACAGACAACAATTTCGTGTGTTACTACTATAGTCTATATAGAACAGCACAATTTTGACTTCAATAAGCGAATCTCATATTTCTTTCTTTTTTCTCTAACTATATATATATATATATATATATAGTCCAAACCGAAGGAGTACCTCGTAATTACAAGAGAACATGCAGCCATGTATTCTCAGTATTTGTTTTTGGTGTCCAATGCAGGGAAAAAGAATTTAGAACTTAAATGGAAATATTGTAAGTCAAAGTCTCATGATATACCACAAGGTACTGGTAATTTCATGCTATAATTGTCAATTTCATTTTATTTCGGCAGAAAAAATTTGTACCAATTAAAAAAATAAAACAAAACAACGTAGTTTTTATCTCGGTTTAAATTCCAGCTTGTTTTGGATTTTTTGGCCAAATATTAGTCAAAACATACCGGTTTCATTCCGCCTGTTCCATTTCGACCAAATAGTATTTTTTTAAATAATGAATAATTTTATAATATCAATCATATCTCTTAATCTGACCGTTACATTAAAATGAAATTTTACGAGGAGTCTCTTGACATATTTATACATATTATGTTAAAATTTCAGAGCAATCACAAAAAGTAATGATCTTGCGAGATTGATGATGATATTCTCGTAATATTATACATGTTCATAATTTTGTTTAGAAAAATCATTTTATTGTGTTTTCTTTTATTTTAAATTGCACAATTCTAAATAATTTTATTTTTAGATTTGAACTAAAAAAATTGAATTAATATATTTAATTATATATATATAAACGACACGTCAAAATACTGCAAAACTGAAACATTTCATTCAAATTAAAAAAAACAAAATACCAACCACAACTGTATTCATAACATTGTGTCATGACTCATGCAGCAGTGAACATGATGTTATTGTCTAAATGCATGTATTCAAAGAGAGATGCGTAAGCGGCTTTCCAGGGAAAAGATAAAGCATTCCACGAGCCAGCAAATGGAGTAATCCCTTAAATTTCTTCATAACAATGTTGATGATGTCCTCGCGGAGATCATCAAATGAAGTGACATTATCTAGATGGATCATAACCAGCGATGATTTCAGTCTAGTTTTTCAACTTTGGTTAGCATCTAGCAAGTGTCCCGTTCGTCTCAAATTGATTTATGAAAACGTGGTTGTCACTGTGCAAGCTTCTTTTGTAGAGGTTGGCCATATGCACGTAGCCGGCCGTAGCTTCTTTTAATTCAATTATATAAAAATAATGACTTAAGTCTAACCAAATATATTTATGACTTTTTAAAATAAAAAAAAAACAACTTAAATCAATTTACAAAATATTGTAAATCAAAGCAAAAGAGAGCAATACCCTACAGTTTATAATTGATCAACCCGTAGACAGTCACAATTGCCATTATCAGGGAATGATCTACGTGAGGCTCCACAACCAAAGTTAGCACATCCTCCCCCATTGAGATTCCTGAAGATAATTGTTTTTGCTTCACCTGCATTAAACCAGCAATATTCTGAAGAATTCAAACCTTAAACCTGCGCTTGCTGTAAGGAAAACATAAAATCAATATGCGAAAACGGAATATTAATTAATTACCTCTGCAATAACCTCTCTATCGATGTTTACGATTCTAAATGCCTGTTTGCTTCCCAACTTCACCACCCAGTACTTGTCGAGTCCTACAGTAACCTGACAGGCAAAGCTTCCCATACAAAAAAGTCTGCCATATTGCTTCACTTGAAACCATGGCTTCTCCTCGTTCGCACCAGAATCCAATCTGTAGCCATACCAGCATCCTACAATTTGTAGCCTCTGCATGGATTCCGATCCAAAAAGAAAAAGAGAATCCCATTCATTAAAACGATCAGGAAATTGCATCAGACCAGTAATTATAAGCACATAGATCAATTCTTTTTTCACTTGAATTTGCAATACCTTTCTTCGTATTGTAACAAGAACTCTGCCTCGAAGATCCATGAGATAGACCTTGTTGCTGCACTTCTTATCATAGTTGTCGATGCGATAAACAATGTCTCCATTGGAATCGAAGACGGTGCAGCCATTTGTTTGGCCCAGAAGTGATTTCATCCATATAGTGAATGTTTCTTTTTCAGAAGAGAAGTAAGGGTCTAACACAGGTCTTTGACTTTGAGGAAAAACTTTAGCCATTAATGGAGGGAAGGAAGGAAACTTAGTCTTGAAAATGGAGAGTAGAGTATTAATCAGGGGTAATTTATGTTCCAGTGAAGCTGGCGTGGCTCGGGCTAGATTTATTATTATTATTTAATTGGGTTCTACCGTGTGGATGTCAAAAATCCAACATCAGGTAGGAGCCTACGTCCACTCTTTCGTTTCCTAAAATTATTTCTAACCAAATATATTGATGACTTTTTCTAAATTAAATGACGAGGAGTTTCTGCTACAGGAGAGAAATGCTCATGAATTGACGATTAATGATCGGCAGATACAAGTTGAGAAGTTGACCCGTCACTGGGCGGATCGGGATATGAAGGAATGTGAGATAGATTATCGAAGAAGACAACATCGTGTCCAGAATGATCACCATGGAGACCTAGGTTTATACGTGGAACAGTACCTTGAGTTGCAGGCATCTTGTAGGTTAAAGGATTTATTATTTAGCTTCATGAGTTATGTCACACCACAATAAATAATACAGAACTCTCTGAAACTAAAAGGGAAATAAAAAAAAAATGATTTCCCACCCAATATTTAAATGAAACTATAAATTCTAAAGTATACAATGGTATTAGATATTTAGATGCTGGGTTAGTTATGTTCAAGAAAAAATAGACGTATCATTTTAAACAAGAGGTTATTTTTGTTATATATTTTCTTCAAAAATCAAGAGAGCCGATGTTAATCCTAAAATAAAAGATTTCATAAATTTTAGATTTGGATGAAAAACTTTGATATTGATTCCCTAAAAAAAATATTTTCATCGATTATTTATTTTTTTATGAAGAATTTTGATTTTAATCTCTAATAAAAGAATATGTCATCATTTTTTGACTTGGACAAGAATTTTTACCTGAATTAATCCCTAAAAACAAAAGATTTCATTGAATTTTTGAGCTTTGATATTAAAAAAAAAAAGATGTCAATCCCTAAGAACATGATATTTCATTGACTTTTTTATTTTTTTGATGAAAACGGATCAAAGTTTGTTAAAACCTAAAGGTTTAATCGAACTAATTCTTTCTTAACAAACAAAGCCTATATAAAAACAAAATAATTTCTAAAAAAAATTCAAGTTTTTCTTCATTTATGCATCATTTAAGAAAGCAGAAACACATATCTAGCTAGTCCAAAAATTTTCATCATAATAAAACAAATCTATAAAATCTAGACTCAAATATAACAAATCTAATAATTTTTTCTTTCTTACACTACCATTTTTTTGGATTCGGGGAAACTTCGCTCTTCTTTTATGTATTCTTTGCGGGTCTGGGTTAAACAAGTAAAATTCCGACTGTTCTAGGTGAGGACGCTCTGACTCGAACCGGGGATACACAATACAGATTTCAAGTTATTTATCACCACGTCATATTCTTTGGAGACTTTCTTACACTATCAACTAAATTTCATGGTCCTAGAATGAATGATCAATTATCAATTTTTAGTGATAATACCGGAGCAATGAGCTGCACTCCTCATGTTTATGTTCACCAGTTCTGTTGTTCTTTAACTGTTTCCGGTGGAGCATTTGCATGTGATGTGTAAGAAAAATAAAATGAGGTTGGATTAAGATTCCAAATCGGCAGCTCCACTCATTGCTCACGTATATATGTTGAACAGATCAACATTTTACAGTTCATTTTTCTTATTCTCTCTTATGCTTTGTCAGTGATAATAACTTAATATACATTTGACCACACGTGTGTATGCACCAGAAGTGATAAAAATATATAACAATGGAAATATATTCTTCACCGATTAGGTTGAAATGATTTCTTTTTTTGAACAAAAGTTAAGTTCAAATAGTTGACTTTTGAAATTCAAGTTAAATGCTGAGAAACTTAATAAAAAATATCTTATCGATCGTAAGGCAAGAACGTAATAAATAATGATTCAGATACTTTTTTTTATTTTTTCTTATCATCAATGATTCACGTGTTTTGGTAGAGTTATACATAAGTTTTTGTCCTCTCAAAAAAAATGAAGTAAAGGCTTCGACATTGGATAAAATGTGAAAGTATTTTGGGCCTTGGTACATGGGCCGACTATCATGAAAAACAATCTGCAATTCAGGCCTTCAGAGTCAGCAACTTTTATCTCTTGCTAGACAGGAGTACTGTTTTAGATGAAATTACTTGCCTTGATGAGTTAATTAGAAATTACTTGCGGGATAGTCTTATTGCAGGGTCAAAATGGTGACTACTCACTCACCATCTACTTCACCATACACACAAATAAATGAGACACGTGTTCGGTTGAAGATGGCGAGAATGAACCCCGTGTGTTCGGTCGTTACTAGGCAAAATGACGACGATTAGTGCATCTAAATTGGTGTCCGGTTAGTCTCTTTCGAAGAGGACAAAGTTAATTGCACTGACATGAGGTCTGTTTGGCCCTAGGTTTTAAAAAGTTGATTTTTTTAATGTTTCTAAATTATTTCCAGAATATTATTAATTTCATTTCATTGCAGAAACAATTCACACCAACTAAAAAAACAAGATAAGATGCAGTGGAGAAAGTAGTCGAGGAAAGAGATAAATATAAAATAAATAGAAGGGGGCGAGGCAGTAATGTCCCTTCCTTGCCGTAAAAATCAGCAACAGCCTCGATAGCTTTCTGCCTCGTATTCTCATCTCATCATTCATGGTCATAAAATGTACCGCCAACCACCGAGCGTGTAGATCAGCTAGTAAAGACCTGTCCTGGTTTAATTAAGGTCTCGAGTTCGAGATCTTGGGTATACAGCGGTGTTATGTGAGAGAGCTTTGTCATCTTTAAGGGTCTCACCCGGCTTGAATCCGGATTAGTCGGTAATGGCTGAACACCGAAAGATTATACCAAAAAAAAATCAAATGTAGCGCCACCTTCTGAAAAGAAAATCATGCTTCAAATCTATCAAACACGAAAATCATCATTGTTAATAGAAGGGGGGCTTTGAGAAATGAATACATTTCAAAGCAAGCTGTCCTTGCCTTGGCGTAGATCATGATGATCCCTGTGTTCATTTTGTTGGCCAGTTCTATTGCAAGGAAAAAGGCCATTTTCTTGCTTGATTCTTTTCTCATCTATGGTCAATAGAGAATGCAGAAGATCACGCCTTCCATTTGCTTTTAAATAATATTGATGTTAATGCCTTTTTTCCCACTCGAGTACAAGCTTTTCTGCGTAAAACAGTGTATTGAAAGGGTACAAATGTCCAAGCAACACCATATATTATTATTATATTAATATTAAATATAGGTGGCATGCCAAAAATTTCATAAGAAAATACATCTAAATCCGCACACTTTAAAAGTAATAGAAAGTATATAATTAAAGTCCCTTTAATTTTTTGTCATCTTAGTATTGAAAAATGTGTCATACTATGTGCATCAAGTTTTGAACTAATAACTCCTTTTTTTCTAGAAAATACTTTAGCAACACATTTATTTCTTTTTACATTTAGAGAAAAAATAATGCGACGCACGGTAGTAGCACAGATCATGGATCTATTAACTATAACAATAATTAAAAGAGAGTTAAATTCACAATTCACCTACTAATTAAATATTAGATTAATTTAAATTGGGTTTTATAAAAATAAAAATAAAAAATTGAAACAAGATGTTACTTGCTTTTCCTCAAACCTCACCGGCAAGTATATAAAAGTGACAGAACAGAAGTACAAACTGCAGAAGACAAGTTGAAGCAAGAGATTGGGCAACATGTGATTCATTAGTCAGCTGGATTTGTCAGTGCCCTATAATAAGACAATGAATCCAATCTTCATGAATTGGTTTAGCTGGAGGATACCCCACTAGAACTTGGAAGTGCCATGGTTTGTTGTCGCTATTTGGCGAGTGGAAAATTGTGTGAAAGATGATGGATCTATTTTTTTATCCTTTGATTTTCTTTTTTTCTTTTTTTTAATATTAGATTAATTGGAAATTAGGTTTTATAATAAAAAATTTATAAAATTATTGTGGTCTCAGACAACTGCTAGAGTTTCCGTGTGGAGCATAGCCATTAGCCATGGCATAGTCATAGACATAGCCGCTAAATTAATGATTCATTAGTCATGAAAAGAGTTTTTGAAAAACATGAATGAACTAACTTCTTGTTCATTTCTCACAAACAGTGCCAAATAATAAGACTGTAAAAAAAACCAGTAAAAAAATTGGGGGATGCTTTTCATGAATTGATAAAAAAAGAAAACTTTGAAGTAAAAGGATGAATGTTATCTTGGCTTATATGTTGCTTAAAGTCTAGAAGATTGAGTTTCAAATAGAAGAGCTCTAACTTCTCTTATGCTCTAGAGAAAGAATGAGGCAATATAGAATTTTTAAAAATAAAAGATATTTTATATAAATATCTAAGTTATAATATAATTTTTTTTCCATCACTTGCTTTACTCGTATCGTTGGATCAAAACATGCTAATTTGCGGTGGATCAAAACACATTTCACTGGTGCTTAGCATCGCGTGTATGCTAACTTGGTAAGTCAAGCCGTCCATAAAGATGCCACTAATTCTAGACCACAGTTTTTCACTTCTTGTATAGATCCTAGCTAGGCTCCTGTCTGTATAACCCCTCACTCGACAATTTCTTTCGGGCTCTTATCTCGACTGAACCTTGTTCATACCCAGGTATTCCACCTTCCACATATTATTTTCATCTCAAAAAATAAGAATAAAATAATTCAGCAGTTAATTGCTTACTAGTTAAGAAGATTCTTGAATCTTGATCAGAGGTATGTGAAACTGGGGGGTGGAATAGTAGAAGTTTCCATAACGTTTTTCAGCAAACCCGCTGAGGAAAACAAGAGCAGAAAGGTACTTGCATAGAAAGTTGCTAAAAAGCTCGAAAGTTCTTAGATCAGGATCTGGGATTGTAGATGCGTCTCTGAGATGAAAAACTGGATCAGGCCCCAGTTGAAGAAGGGGCTGGCCACTGTTAGGACTCTCCTCTTCTTACTAGTCTTCTTCATTGCCGTCTTCATATACTCTTTATGGATCGATGTTGTAAGTTCCAAAACCTAAATAATACCTCTCTGCCTTGCAGATTAAGTTTAAATTTTCGATTATCTAATTCTTTTACTACCATTTTCTTGCAGTCTAAGTTCTCTGTTAAAAAACTAACAAATGTAATAATCCCTCAAAAACACCAAACCCCGATCATCACTAGAAAACTCGAATTCCCACTAAACTGCGTCAGCAAAAACCAAACACAAACCTGTCCGACAAACTACCCGAAAACATTCAAAACAGAAGATCAGGAAGACATATCATCTAAACCAGAGTGTCCAAACTATTTTCGATGGATCCACGAAGATTTAAGGCCTTGGAATGCCACCGGAATCAGCAGAGACATGGTGGAGAGAGCCAAAACAACAGCCCATTTCCGTCTAATAATTGTCGGGGGCAAAGCATACCTTGACAATTACAAAAAATCTATACAAACAAGAGACACATTCACCATATGGGGCATTCTGCAACTCCTGAGGAGGTATCCAGGGAAGATACCAGACCTGGAGCTTATGTTTGACTGTGATGATCGGCCAGTCATCCAATCAAGTGATTATCGTGGACCGAACAAGACAGGCCCACCACCGTTGTTCCGGTACTGTGGCGACAAGTGGACCGAGGATATGGTGTTCCCTGATTGGTCGTTCTGGGGATGGTATATTTTCTGAGCCTTCTGTCCTTTTGTTGATTTTTATGCTTTCTGTAAGAATGGTAATTTGTATGCTAGGCGTTAATAGGAATAAGTAGGCAATGGCGGCTCTTACAATAATTAAGACCTGTAAATAGGAATGGTCAACCTAAATCAATTAACTACACGAGCATGTTTACCTGCGAGAGGCTTGCTCAGAATAGCAGTGCGCTATGTAATTTACTAATTTGGACCAGGTGCGGAAAAGTGAGGAGTTGATGATAATCCCTCTTCCTAAATTGACATCAAACCTACCATTTGGAATGTACTCGAATTTATCTATCTATCTATTTATTGATAGTAACATGCAATGGAATGATGATTTGGCTACAAGGAGTTTTTTTTTTTTTTTTTTTCTGTCCCCCCCCATTTCATATGAATTTCAAGTGATAATCTTCACAAACGTATGAAAAAAGTGTTTCAGTTTTACCCAAATCATGATATATATATTTTTTACGTTTTTTTTTCATGTTCTCAAGTCTTTTGCGAGAGATTATCACATTTGGGGAACTGAAGGGAAAAAATGGGTGAGAAAATGAAGCATGAGCAAATGTGCCCTTTATATCAGTTATTTAGTCCTTATTTATTTAAAAACATTTTTTTATGAAAATTATTTTTAAAAATAACCGTTATCATAATCCCAAACAACACAATAATAGTAAGGGGTAAAATTGAGATTTAAAATAAAACTATGGGTCTGAAGTAGAGTATTTGTGAATTTATATGAGCAAAAATATAGTTTACACAAGATTTATTTATTCTTGTAAAATATAACGACGACGTGTCGTCCTCTTTGAGAGAGTTTATTGATATATTTGATGAAGTGTCAAATTGAGTAACCATATTTTTCTGCTAATTAAAATGGCAATCAACTTTTGTAAACTATATACTTATGAAAAAGGGTATTTATGTGTGTGAATATTCTTGTAGGGCTGAGATTAATATAAAGCCATGGGAGAAAGTGCTGATAGACGTAAGAGAAGGCAACAACAGGAGCAGATGGATTGATAGAGAACCGTACGCCTACTGGAAGGGAAACCCCTTCGTTGCTGAGACCAGGAAAGACCTCCTTACTTGTAATGTCTCCGACCAACAAGACTGGAATGCTCGCCTGTTCATCCAGGTATTCAATTCTTTTGTAGCAGTAATCATTACTTAATTTCTTCCTAAGAACTGAAAGCCTGCTGTTTTTTTGGTTCCAGCATTTCAATTTTAGGCATTCCATGATCCTCCAAGTATTGTTAAATAGTTAAACACCCTTCGCAGGACTGGATCCTTGAATCCCAGCAAGAATTCAAGCAATCAAACGTGGCAAACCAATGTACACACAGGTTATAATACATTTCATGGTCTGGGAATGATGCAGTTGATCTTGTTTGATTTTTGAGGGTTCTCTTTTTCTTGTCAAATTTATAGGTACAAAATCTATATCGAAGGATATGCATGGTCTGTGAGTGAGAAATACATTCTAGCTTGTGATTCTGTCACGTTGCTTGTAAAACCCCATTACTACGATTTCTTCACAAGAAGTCTGAAACCAGTGGAGCACTACTGGCCTGTTCGTGAAAATGATAAATGCAAGTCCATTAAATTCGCTGTGGACTGGGGCAATAAACACAAACAAAAGGTAAACCCTAATCTCTAATCAGGCTGACACATTTCAACAACTCCGTGCATCACAATCTCGTCCTGATCAGATTACTAGCTAGAGCTGTAACGATACATGATGGACTTGACAGGCACAAGCAATCGGGAAAGCAGCAAGTGATTTCATTCAAGAAGGGTTAAAAATGGACCATGTGTATGACTACATGTTTCATCTCCTAAATGAGTATGCCAAGCTTCTGAAATTTACGCCACAAGTGCCCGACGGAGCTACTGAGCTGTGCTCGGAAATCATGGCCTGCTCTGCCGATGGGTTAGAGAGGAAATTCATGATGGAATCATTGGTAAAGAGCCCTTCTACTACAAGTCCATGCACCATGCCGCCTCCTTACAAACCCCAGATCCTAAAAGACTTTTACAGGAAACAATCGAATGCAGAGAGGCAGGTGGAGAAATGGGAAAATGGATATTGGGAAAGTTTGAATAAGAAGCAGTAGGTTCTATGTCACATTTATTAAATTGCTGTTAAACGATGTAAAAACAACTTTAATCACACTTTTGAACCTCCACTGAAACTATATAAGAGACAAACATGTTAGTTTTTTCCCACAAATATCCTTCCAACATTGCATGGTTTCAATCTCTTTATTTTACTATTTTCAAATATATATATTAGTATTTTAAAACTATAATTGCATTTTTCATCAAAAAAATGAATCACTGAGCACGCACCATTCATTATCATCAAAAAAGGAAAGGAAAGAAAAAGGACGTGCCCATTCAACGGACCACCGCACTGGTAAGAGCATTGATGAGTAATGAGATTTGGTCCCAAAAGCAAGGGAGGCCACAGCATGTCTGAATCACATATCTAGGGCTATGATTTTGTTGGATTTAGTAGCAGCTGGAGACTGGCCCAGTTAACAAATTGGTGTGATCTCTACTTTCTGTTTGGGCACTGGGAAAGGGGATCGTATCAAATTCTCCATGCCATAATAAGTTGCCGTACTTTGGACCAAAGCACAATATCCGTATATTTGCCGCATCTCATTTTAGATTGTTGAAGCTGTAGTAGCCTAAACAAAACGTTTTTTAGCCCCAAGAAATTAATCATGTTTTATTTAAAAAAAATTAAGATAGATTCAATAATCGGATTAAATTTTAATTAATATAATGGTACATTAAATAAAAATAAAAAAATAAAAATAAAAAAATAAAAAAAATAGGCATTGTTGTGACCGGAAAAACATGGTTCATGTTTTATTGACTTGAAAATATAATTTCAACCTTTTTTTTATCAAAAACACCTAGAAAATACCATAAAAATCTTGTTAAATCAATTCATTGCCTAATTAAATAAAATCTATATTAAACTTCTCTCATCATATGGAATCATTTGACATAAAAATCGATTGTTTTAGTGGTCAGAATTGTCGCTAACAACTTTTTCTTTTTACACCAACATCTAATAAGTCCTTATCTCTCCTCCCACCCAAAAAAAGTGTAAGTAAAAAAAAAAAAAGTTCATGTCTAGAACATCAGAAGAACCATACACATCCTGGGTAATTATTGTATATTTCATCAATTAATAACATCAAAAGAACCGAGCAAAGCTTTATCTTCAGTCAAGATTCCATTTCCAGATAAAACCATAATCCCAACTTTCAAATCTAAGCAATTAGGATTTATAACAACATTAATCCTTGTCCACTTAAAACCTTATACAATTTTGGTATACCAAACATCACTAATAAAAGATCCAAATAGAGACCAAAAACCCTGGTAAAAGTAATACCACCTAACAACATTCTCAAATCATCAAGAACCATCCCCACCAAACAAGCTCTGGATTCCAACGCACCAATCATGGCACATTTGTCATGGAAATAACTTCAAACTAGCAAATAATTCAGACATCACTGAAATGCATATGTTACTACTAACCAAAACTACACGTACATTCTTCGATTAAATTGAAAGTCTACCTATTTTCCTACCCATATAGATTTGTTAGGGTTTTAATTCTTTTTAAAAACACGAAAGAGGCAATTCGCATGTCATTCATGCAAATATATTCTTTTTAATTATAATTTTTATTATTCCATGGCTATTCATGTCTGAAATTACTAAGAAAATATTTTTGTCTCCAATTTTATCGGTAAACAACGAAGAAATATCTTTGTGTCAGCGTTTTTTTTTTCTTTTCTCCAAATTTCTACAGTGTTCAAACTATCATCAGAAATATTATTATATAAAAGAAAAATATTACAGCTCTAACTCTTACGTTAATTTCTTTTGTCAAATTTCGATCGGTGGAGCCTGCAAACAATGGTAGTCGATCCCTTAGTGTAGAACCAAACTTTGAAAAGTCTTGCTTTTCAATCCACTCAGATTATGACGAGGGGGACAGCTTATCTAATCCCACTCAAAATGAAGGCAAAAGAATAGTTAATAAAAAGCAATCACAACACAAACGAGGTTTCATGCACCCGATAATCGTTTCTAAACTCGCTTATTTGGAGCAAACAAATGTGCTTATGCTCAAAATGTTTCCGTGCTTCGTCGTATGTTTATTTATAAAATTAACTAATTCAATTTGAAAACCAAAAAATAGATAAAAGAAGAGGTCTTTATCAGCTTTCTTCTTCAAACAAGTTGCATCGGTGAAAAAGACACGAGGGGTCCTTATCAAGGAAACGCACATGGCAGTGTTCATGACTTCATGGCAAGGGAGATGAATGGTATATTTGAAAGTGTGGTTGAAGTTATTTTTTAAAGTATTTTTTATTTAAAAATATATTAAAATAATATTTTTTTATTTTTAAAATTATTTTTAATATCAACATAATACATGAAAATAATCTAAAATCACTAAAAAATTAATTTAAAATAAAAAAATATTTTTTTCAAAAATATTTTTAAAATATAATATCAAACACGAAGTTCAGGACCCGCTCGGCAACGCATGCCTCTATGGACGTGGGAAAAAGGCAACAGAAAACCATCTCAATAGGAAGGGTCTGCTGAGTTATAAGTTTTTTTTTATAAAAAATATATTTTTTATATTAAAATAATCTAAAAATTAATTAAAATATAAATAAATATATTAAAAGATCACTATATAATTTTTGTCTCACAATCCTAATTTTATTTCAGATAATATATTACTATATATTGTTCCAGGATCGTAGAGGCTTTCACATAAGTTCGTGATGAAATTACAAGTAGTTTGATGGGAGAATAAAAACAAGTGTCTAATTTACTTGAATTATTAATTATATTTTATTATTATAATTATTAAATATTTAAAAAACAATATATATATATACACACACACACATTTTAAAGTAATTTCACAAGTTGAAAACAATATAAAAAATCTGATAACCAAACACATGAAACTATTTTTCATTAATTTCAAACCCAACCACAATTTTAGCCAAATATATTAAAACTCGTTTTGAACCACAAATAAAATATTTTTCATAAAACTATTTTTTAAAAGCTCAATTACAAAAATAAAAACAATATCAAACACCTTTTTAGCTCGTCCGAGCATAATCGTAATTGAAAATCATGAGGCTCGTTTGCCTTGCCTCGGTCTCCTCCTCCCTTGCCTCGGCCTCCTCCTGCCTTTAAAAATACTCAAAAAAAAATTATCTTGCGTGGAAGTCCTGTCAGCGCGGAACCTTCATGCTCAATCAATCAACGATATTCGTGTCTTTCTGTCACCGGACAAATATATACAAAAATAAATAAATATATAAATAGAGAGGGTAGGAAATAACAGAGAAAGCAAAGACTCGTGCTCATGCCGAAACATAAAGGTCAGCGAGAATATTCAATCACAAATTTAGGGTCCTATTTAATAACATGCAACTTCAATGATTTGCTCTTTATTAATTATTATTTTTTACCTGCACAGCCTTGAAGGCGGTTCACATATTCTGCCCACGGAGAACAGCTGTAGAATGTGGAAATTGGGATTATTAAATTTCAATTCTTTTTTACTAATTCATTGTATTTTTATTTTTTTAATGGGTAATAGGATTTCATTTTCATATGCTGAGATAATGTTTTGTAGTTTTACTAATTCATTTGTAAAGTTTGAAATAGATATTAAATTACATTATGGATTATTTGAGAGTTCGTTAAAAATCTTTTATTTTTTGTTGTTAATTAAATTTTTTAAGTTTTTTTTATATGTTAATATAAAAATATTATTTTTAATAAATCTTTTAAAAAAATTACCGACTCTCGAGCAGTGCTTGGACGCTTCACCGACTGCTACTGCGACCTCCTGACATTTTCACGAGAAGATATGAGATTAGTATCGTCAAAATATCATTTCTTAGTAAACGTGATTACTGGCACAAACACCGGATATGAATTGCTTAAAAAGCCCACTTGGTAAGCTATTTTCATGTTTTTTATTCCATTTTGAAATTATTCACTATTTTTTTGAAACAATATTCTTTGAAGAACTTACATTTAAATAATATTACGATGATTTCGAGTTAGGACGTCTATTCATTATAAAAATATAAAATAATTAAAATTTTATTGATTTATATAAACTCATAATATATGCTTTTCAAAAATAAAAATTTCTTACATCCAAAAAAAATCACTTATAGATAGTAATCTTATGTTCAGAAATAATGCTTGTAGTCAATCATACAATGATTTTCTAACAGCATCCCTTGCTTGCTCGCTCAGTTGATTTTTTTTTTGTCAATTTGCTGTGTGAATTAATTAATTATCAATTCTTTTGAAGATTTGAATTCTACACAATTACCCCCTTTGGAACATCATGGCAATAATTTTGTTTTTCGAGACACGATGTGGCCGCAACATCATAAACAATAGACTAAAGAGTTGTTCGGATCATAATGATCGCACATGATTCGTCAATGTCCTATTCTAACATGTTCTTTAGAAGAAAAAATATATATTTTACTGTAAGAAAAATAGTCAGAGAAAAGAAAATGGTATTGAAATAGAAAACTTATTTCGAGTTTGAAAAACATATTTTAAACATTTTATATTTTTTTCATACAAGTTTTTTAAATATAAGAAAATCGAAATAATATTCTTTTTTCTTTTTATATAACAAAAAAGTATTTTTTATATGTTTTTCCATTGTCATAAATTTAGTTTTTTATTATAAATTTAATATGAATATATTTTTAGTTAACAACATAACTTTTTCATGATAATTTTTAATTTAAATAACATAAGATTAATATTCTACAACTATACTATCAAGAATATAAAATTAATATAACAATTATAAATTATAGTTTTGACTTTTGACTCTTGAATTTTTTTATAAAAAATAGTTATAATCTTATTATATTTCTTTCTTCTTTTTTCTTACCACAAATCACCTTGGTAATGCAATCATTAACACTTACAGCATCAAAACTTCCACCAACATTTTTTATTAAATGGGGCCTACACTACAGTACAAACTAAGAACAAAATAAATTTAAATCCCCTCCCATCACTACCTACCGATTCTTGATCATGAACCGTTGATTTTTATCCAACAACGGAGAATTTAGATAACAAAGTGCCGTGAGAATACACATAAAAAGTAGACCGCCATTTAATTTTAATTTTAAACACTGGTTAGTATTTGAGAGCTATTATTTTATTTTTAAAATTATCTTTTTTTTTAAAATATAATTTTTGTTTCTTAAAATTTATTTTTAACATATCACATAAAAAAATTAAAATAAAAAACAAAAAAAATCTCAAAAACAATTTTAACCTAAAAAACAAAACAGAGCCGAAACGGAGTACAAAACCTAAAAAAAAAAAAAATGTATCCAAAACTTTTCCTTGGTTTCTTATAATTTATCAACCATTAACAGGACAAAACCTCTTTCCGAAACTTGTTCGTGGTTTCTTATAATTTATCCACCATTACCAAGACAAAACCTCTCTTTGAATCTAAGTTTTCTCTCTTTTGTGTCCTCTCCCTCTATCTTAACTTTAAACTGAGTGCAGGTTGTAGGAGTTGTTTCCTGTTTTTTAAGGTAAACGAAGCTTTCACTGTATTTAGGAGTGCATTGCTGTGTCAAAGACTTTAACTTTCTTCTCTTTTGTAGTTTCTAAATAAAAAACTCAAATCTCCAATCAACTTGCTTCTTTTTCTTTTTTTTCTTCTTTTATTGCTCTTTCTTGGTCACTGGGTTCGTGAGCTCTTCTGGTTTTTTTTTTTTTTTTTCTCTTCCAACAAAGAGAGAGGAGTAGAGATTTCTTGCAGGGTACAAATGAGATCATATGCTTCCCTTCAGCTTCTTTCTTTTGTTTCTCTAGTTCTTTTCGTAACCTGTGACTCCTTTGCCAGAGAAGAAGGTAGGCATTATCACTTTACTTCTCTGTTCTCGGTTCTTTAATTTTTTTTTTAATCATAAATGCTTTGTTTTTGCTGATAAAAAGAGTATAAACTTCAATTATTATGGTTCCAAGAGCTGAGCTAGCTAGTGTCACTTGGCTGAATTGAGTGGCGTTAGTTATTATGCAATCAATGCGAAAACTTCAAGATTCAAACTTGGCTTTTTTCTGCTATACCTTCTACATTTACTTTGTGACCTGATACCATCAATGGCATTGAAAGTTGTGATCTGAAATTAATGTACTGTACATAAATTTTGGTTTTTGGTAATTCTAGAGTCTAGTACTTTTCACTAAATGGAATATATGGACTTCTGGGCAGTTCGGGCACTAACAACATTCAAGGAAGCTATATACGAAGACCCGCATATGGTTTTGTCCAATTGGAATGCCTTGGATGCAGATCCTTGTGGTTGGTCGGGCATTTCCTGCTCTTTTGCTAGAGACCATGTTGTAAAGATGTAAGATATGTGATCCATCATTTTCTTTATTTTATTTTTGTTTCAGGGTTAGATGCATTGTAGTTTCTTCTAAAGTTAGATCCTGATGAATAGTAAATGTGTAGGTGCATTTTTATCGTTGATTGAAGTTTATCCATTTTTCTGTTGGAATCCTGGTTTTGCAGAAACATAACTGGGCTCTCTTTAAGGGGATTTCTTGCCCCAGAATTGGGCCGGATCAAATTTTTGCAACAACTGTATGTTTCTTTCTTCTTTGTCTTCGTCTTTCTTCATCATACTGAAATAAATGCTTTTAGTTTATTTTATGCTTTGTGTTTAAGGCTTTTTTCCTCTTTTGGTGTTTGTTTGATATTTTGTAGAGTCTTGCACGGTAACAATCTGATTGGGATTATACCAAAAGAATTGGGAATGTTGGAATACCTCCAGGTCTTGGATTTGGGAGCAAATCAATTAACGGGTCCTATTCCTCCAGAGATTGCAAATCTAACCAGTGTCATAAAAATGTAAAAGAATTTTGCTATTGGGGTTTAGCGATTGGACTGTAATGGTTGGTAATATTGAGTTCTCTCTTACTTTCTCATTTTATGTTGTGATAGAAACCTTCAGTCCAATGGGTTAACAGGAAGCTTGCCTTCTGAACTTGGCAATTTGAAGTACCTTCAAGAACTTTGGCTAGATAGGAATAGGCTTCAAGGATCTGTTCCTGCTAGCAGTGGCTCAGATTTCACGTCTAGTGTGTATGGAATGTAAGTACAATTCTGAATGCACACCCGTCTTTGGTGCATTTTGCAAATTAGCGGGAAGAAAGAAACTCCATTAAGAAACAATAGTACTCTTACTTAAATAGGCTGTGCTAGAATGCTTGTGATTGTATAAGTTGACAAAAGTTTCTCTGGAAATTCAAGGTCACTAGGATGAGATGTAAACTCATTTTTGATCAGTTGAAACTCAATAGTTTTGATTCTGTAAATCTTTTACTTAAATTATTCGCCCTGTTTTTTTTGGTACAATTATATAATTCACTCCTACTTCAGCTATGCTTCAAGCACAAACTTAACTGGCCTGTGTCGAGCATCTGAATTAAAAGTGGCTGATTTCTCATTCAACTTCTTTACTGGGAGCATTCCCAAGTGCTTGGGGTATCTTCCAAGGTACACTCCTAGCCTTTCTCCTACTGGCATTTGGATGTCAAATAAACTTATATTATGCACAACACATGCTATGCAGCACGAGCTTCCAAGGGAACTGCCTTCAGAACAAAGATCCAAGACAGCGTGCTTCTTCTATTTGTGGTACGTGTGACATGGTTATCTTTCAGACTCCAGGCTTCCATTGCTGTATTTGTGGACTGTTGTATTGTGTGTCAAAATGTCTATGGACAATAATGTTTTGAAATGAAGAGCAGTCCCCTTGGATATGCAAATCATGAGCATGTGGTTGTCTGTTTCAATGTGAATTGTTAATGATAGATACCTTGCCATGCTAAAATTGGGATGAGCTCGATGTCTTGCAGTCCTCTATCAGTCTGCTCCAAAATGAGTTTGGTGTGTGACATTCGCATCCTTAAGAGATTTTTTTAACAGAATTGCTCCTCTCAAAGGCCCCGTCTTCCACATAATTCTTTTTCTTTTTTAAAAAAAAACAAAAGGGGAGATTTTGAAGACCTGACCCAAATGCACGAGCTCTTATGCTCTCCTTAGTACCTGTCATTCCTTACATAAGCCTTAAATTGGGATGGAGAGGTACTGCTATTGCCTGTGTAATATGATATCATCCAACTGAACTTCGTAATAACAGTTGTGCCTTTGGCCAGTAATAAATTATGGTGATTGATTGACTGATAAATTCCTTGTGCAGATCGTGCTCCACCTGCCAGAAACCATCAAACAAGAAGCCCCAAGCACCAGCCTGCTGAAGATAAATCCAAGCAGCACCAAAGGGCATCAAAACCTGCCTGGCTTTTGGCTCTGGAAATAGTGACAGGAACCATGGTGGGCTGTCTCTTTCTAATTGCCTTTCTAACTGCTCTTCAGAGATGCAATAACAAATCTTCTCTCATAATCCCTTTGAAGAAATTATCGAGTCAGAAGGACCATGTGAATGTATACATAGGTTTGCTTCCATATTTCCAGACCGTCAGTTTTGATTCAGAGTTGTCTAACAGTGTTTTAATAAGTTATTTATGTTATCTTACTGCGTGTATATTTTTGTACAGATTCTGAGATGTTGAAAGATGTAGTGAGATTCAGCAGGCAGGAGCTTGAAGTGGCCTGTGAAGACTTCAGTAACATTATTGGCTCTTCTCCAGACAGTTTGGTTTACAAGGGCATCATGAAAGGTGGGCCTGAGATTGCAGTCATATCCCTCTGCATTAAAGAAGAACACTGGACAGGCTATCTTGAACTCTATTTCCAGAGAGAGGTGAAGACTTGTTCCTTCTCACTGCAAATTTTATTGTAACAGACACTGAACAACTACAAATGTAAAAGCTGAAAATCTTTATTAAACTTGATCCAATTTAGGTGGCAGATTTGGCAAGATTAAATAACGAGAATACAGGAAAGTTACTGGGCTATTGTAAAGAGAGCACTCCGTTTACAAGGATGTTAGTTATTGAATATGCATCGAATGGGACCCTGTACGAACACCTTCACTGTAAGTCAAGTTTCTTGCTTGGGACAATCAACTATTTTTAAAATGTATACTTGCTTAGAGTTGATCAAACAACCTGCATCGATGCAGATGGAGATGGATGCAATTTATCTTGGACACGCCGGATGAAAATTGTAAAAGGCATTGCTCGTGGACTGAAGTACCTTCATACTGAACTTGAGCCACCATTTACTATATCCGAGTTAAATTCCAGTTCCGTATATCTCACAGAGGAATTTTCCCCGAAGGTACTCACTGTTGCCATTCCGTGCCTCTATTATTCTAAAGAAGTGTTAAAAACTTTTAACACTTTTGATACACTACAAAAAAATAATAAAAAAGTTGAGTTCCTAAGTATGTCAGCATTTCTTTTTTGGTGTCATAGAAAAAATGGAATTGTTCATGAGGTTGAATTCACCTCTGGTTAGATAAATTGATTTAGCTATGTAACCCAAAACAGTCATATCAAACATTCTATCATTGTACTGCTATCTGAGGGACTGAAAATCTTGATCAGGATCAGTGACCTTAGCCACACTTCATTCTGGAGCTCATTCATTGTTTTAAGCTTGTGAAATCTTGAATACTTATAATCTTTCAATATGTCTGAAACTGTCTTCTGTGACCTGATATCTAGGAAAGGTCATTCCTGATTCTCTTTCTAGTTAATTTTGGTTCTCAAAGCCAGTAACAAGCAACAATTTGTGATGATGGATGTCTAACCCCTATAAAATTGTGGTCCTCAGAATTTCGTTTTGATTGTCCCTGCAGTTGGTTGATTTTGAAAGTTGGAAGAGTATTCTTGCAAGATCAGAGAAGAACTCAGGCGCCATAGGCAGCCAAGGTGCTATCTGTGTACTTCCACATTCTCTGGAGGGACGCCATCTTGATGTCCAAGGGAACATTCATGCTTTTGGTGTTCTTTTACTGGAAATAATCAGTGGAAGACCTCCATACTGCAAGGACAAAGGGCGCTTGGTAGATTGGGTAAGAATTCTCTTGTAGTTTTAACATTTGCAAATTTCTGTTATAGGTAATCTCAAAGAAACAGTTATCTGGAAAAATCGTTGCCCTTATAAGTGATAAAAACTTGCTAACTTAAGTGTTCTATAGGCTAAGGACTTCCTAGAACTGCCAGAAGCAATGGCTTATGTGGTGGATCCCGAGTTGAAGCATTTCAGATTCGAGGACCTCAAAGTTATATGTGAAGTGGTAAACCTTTGCATCCATCCAGACCCCACCAAGCAGCCTTCCATGCATGAGTTAAGTGCCATTCTAGAGAGCGGAATTGATACAAGTATATCTGCTGACCTCAAGGCATCTTCTCTGGCATGGGCAGAGCTTGCGCTGGCATCATAATTGAGCTGAAGGCTTGAAGCTAACACACGGTAAATCAGATTCATACAATTGTAATAGTCTTTTCTTTCCTCTACTTTTTTCTCACGTCAGTTTCATCTGAGGTCCTTGTAAATGTGAGCGTGCTAAGAAAAAACAAGAGTTTCCTTTATGACAATAGTCTCATTGTATACACCATTGGATGCTGAGTAAAGTTATCATCCATAGCAAACCTTTAGTTCAAACTGTATCGACCGTTTCTTTTAACCTGATTGTGTTCTTTGGCTATCATTTACTTTCACAAAACTCTGAAAATGAGTCAGATATGACTATGGAAAGGTTAATGTTTCAATATACAAACGCACGTATTAGTGTTTAACATACTGTAGCATGATCAAACCATTTATATGTTGCGTTCTCTAATGCCAGATTCCTAAGCAATAAGATGCTGGAGCCATAGGAAATGGCTCCAAGCCCTGGTCATTGTCTTGCATCCTTTTCAGAGAATTGTAGACTATAATAGGCAAATACAGGAATGCTTGTTTGTTTGACATCAATCGCGCCAGGGATAAGAAAATGGATACGCATTTACCTTCCACTATTCTTATTAAATTTTCCCAGCAACTCTGATAAATGGTTGATTATGATAACTTTGGACATGGAAAACAAGTTGTTTCACTTGATTTTGCCGTCTTAAAACCTTATTACATACATCATGCAAATGACAAACAGCAGCAAGCTTTGAAATAAAAGAATATATTGGCAACTGACTTTAATGAAGTATATAAAAAAAAAACAATATAAAAAAAGTGTTTGAAAATTTTACCTGGTGAAAGATTCGATTAACCATGCTGAAGAATTTATTAGCTAATCAATATAAATTTCTTAGAAGACCAAAAGTTCCCTGCAAATCTTATCCAATACTCTGCTTCATCGTGTAAGGGTCAGCTTGGGTTCCAACCTTCATGCCCTTTGAGCAATCAATATTAATTAACAGCTGCATGAACAAGAGAGGAACGACTCTACCATTCAAACAATGTCATTTTTAATCCAGAAAGCAAAACAGGTTGTCATCTTGGGTTGGTGAGGAAGACTGCTGTGGATGGGAAGCTATAGAATGTGTAACATAATTGGCCATGCTATCATGCTTGACCTCCAAAATCTGGCGTTTTGAAACACTTGATGTATATATAAAGTATGAGAATATATTCTGGCTTGTGACCTAAATCCTTCTGTCGAGTTGGAGCATCTGGGTTGCTTGGATATTAGCTGGAATATACAAGTGTCCCAGATATCATATCCTTCCTAGCTCCAGAGTTGCAGAGTGGATCCTCATCAGTTTGGAAACCTCACAAACTTGCTCCATTTAGACCTGTCAATGAACTCTCTGTGCATGACCAATCTACAATGGCTTTGTAGCATTTCTTCCTTGAAATATATTGATACGAGGCCAAGCATGATAGCTCTTTCCTCTTCAGGTCCAGAGCTTGCCAAACTCAGCTATACGTGGCACTCTGCTTTGAAAAGCTCGCGCAGAGAATGGCTTGTCACAAAGAGTCTTTAGATGCAATTATTTTTTAAAATAATTTTTATTTAGAAATATATTAAAATAATATTTTGAAAAAAAAATTACATCGGCACATCAATCAAAATAATTTAAAAATATTAAAACAAAATTATTAAAGCAAAAAAAAAAAAAAAAACTTTTTTTCGAAAAGCACTTTTGTGCTTGCCAAACACCCTGGAATTGCATCTGGATTTGTCACAGGTTTCTCTGGAGTTGGGGCGTTTTGATGTGGAAGAAATGTTGGTGGGGGCGCTTACTTCCGGCTTTTCAATTGCATCAAGAATCAAATCTATTGGTCACTTCTACGTAACATCACTATGCTACTAACTTTAGCCTCTGCTTGTATATAGTTCATTCCGTCAGTATGTTTACTTTTGTTTTATGTTGGCACTATTTAAATGTCAGTATTTTAGCTAGCTCATCTTCTATGATATTTGCTTGAAGAAATACAGCTTGAGTATCATTTTAATCGCACAAAACCGTGCTCTTTAGAGCACAAACTCTCAGTACATAACAGTTATTTACTTCTCACTACAGACTCAAACAAAAATGTTGATAATCATTTCGCAAGTAGCAACTATAAAATAAAACCAGAGTGGATAAAA
The DNA here is from genome assembly GCA_964035475.1 of Salix caprea. Taxonomy (NCBI): domain Eukaryota; kingdom Viridiplantae; phylum Streptophyta; class Magnoliopsida; order Malpighiales; family Salicaceae; genus Salix; species Salix caprea. Next base: position 8,325,970 of record OZ037759.1, on the reverse strand, counting down.
ATTCCAAGTCAAATTCAATAATAATAATAATAATAATATTCAAAAGCTAACATCAGTGCTTAGGACGAGCATAGTGATTGTCGTTCGGATTCCTTTTCCCACTAAAAACTGCTAATGCTTGCCTTATGGGAGGCCGGAAAGAAGTTTTTTTATCATTATGGTGGCCAAAGATGTCATCCCGAGCAAACAAGTCATCTCCCTACATGGTTAGATTTATATAAATTAGCCTGGAATTAATTAAACACGAGCAAGAATATATATGCAAACGAATGTGCTACAAGAAGCAAAGAAGCCAACCTCTTTATTCGCTTTCTTCTTTGTCTTAGGGTAGAGGAACTTTTGTGGTAGCTGATCCTCGCGCAGAATGAGATTCTTAGTGATGGCATCCCTCCCACCTTGTGGTGATGGAAGAGAGAACTGCAAGGGGCAAAATGTCAAAGCATATATGGGCAGGACTTCAAACAAATTAGTGGCTAAAAAACACCCAAACATGTCCAGTCCATGCACTTCTTACACACAACAGATACTGAGCAACGGAAGGCATAATGGGTGACTCTCATGCAAGTTTCCATAGGTTCATGAAAAATCAATAAACATTCCTTGCATTATCACTGGAGAAGAATGTTGTATGTGTGTGTGTTGTGGGGCAGGAGCATGGATGTTAGCATAGTACAGATTTTCCAACATGATTTAAAGGATAAGAAGCCATTCATGAATGGCCATGGAAATTCCCAAGTAGAAATCACAGTCAGCTAAGTAATAGAACCCCCAGAACAAGTACTATAAACCAATGGTCAGAAGCACTGGCCAGAATAAGCTAAGTAATAAATGCAAGATGGAAACAATCAAAAACATTTATCATACATATCTCCCTAGAATTAAGACCAAGGTACAAAGAGAATCTAAGAATTTCTGCTGGTTGTTTGAATAGATTTCTTTATTTCCTTCTTCCTAGGAATATACTTACTTTTGTACCACGCAGAGTAATCCGTGGCCTACGATCAGCCAAAACAATCCCATTCTCACCAACTGTTACAGCAACCTTTCTCAAAGTGCCGCCATTTCCACACTTTGGACAAAATATCCTCCCAATTTCAGCAGTGACAGTATAGCAGGCATGGCATTTCAGTATCCACCTGCAAGTGCAGATGCCTTTAAAGATAGGAATATAACGACAATGACCCAGTCAAGAAAGTAAAAGATAATCAGGAAACTAATATAACCATGAGAAACAATTGTATACCTATGCAGCTGGCGGATTTGATTTCCTCCAGGTGCCAGAAGTCGTAAGCCCATTTGCAGGAGTACATTCTGCATTGCAAAGTCACTAGTTACACAAGCTACACTTGACTCGGATAAGGATCTAATCATCCAGCTTTGCTCGCTATCAATATCATCAGCATATGATGCATCAACACTTTCGTGAGTCTGGCTTAAGATCTCCAAGTGATCTGATTCTGCACTGGCAATATCTACTCCTCTCTTATCAACATCAATGTTTTCAATGCCATCTAAGGAAGCTTCCATGTCCCTGGAATTGTTAATCTCTGTTTCTGCGGGAGTACTGTTCTCTCCTTTCTCACCTTGAGCAGCCTCCAGTGAATCTTCTTCCAGCCTCATTTGTTTAAAAATCAAGGAAACATCACCATCACAATTCTTCACCTCTGTCATCATACTCTCCTCAGATATCAAACTTTGATGTATCACTTGATCTGGGATGGTAGGTGCCTCAATATTGCTATCATCCATACTTTTCTCTAGATCTCGCTGCCTATCTTTCTCTAATAATGCTTCATTAAAATCACGCCTACCTTTTCTTCTGAGATATCTTCTATGAGTACTTCGACTAACAGCAGGCATCCATTCACCAGAATTATCATCAAATTGTCCCTGAGATGCATCAATTCCACCAGCAACCATCTTTTTCCCTTCCAAGTTTATCTCTTTTTGCTTGGGTGGAAATCTCCTGGGCTTCCTTGAACCATGTTCAACATCTTCAGAATTCTCAGAATTTGCTTCCCCTCCAATCCCCATCGAACCATCTTCAGATTGGTCATCAGTAGGCATAGCGTTCAGGCTTATGTCTTTTAAAGGAAGAATTCTCGAGCCGGGATCTAACCCATCTCCAGTTTCTTGTTCCAAAGCTTCCCATTCTTCCAAATTAGGAACATTAGAACCCCACCCTGGCATGTCCTTTTCAGGCAGCCTCTTCACTTTGACTGTATGGACAGGGGGTGGCTCGTCCCTAATATGTTTAGTCCCATGAAGTTGTGTCTCCAATGTATATGTCAATGCAATGAGTTTAAGATCAACATCAGATAGGGTCTGTAAATCCCCGGTTGCTCTCGCAAACTTGATAACTGTCAAAGGCATATAAAACACATGAGACTAAACCCCAAGTTCGCTCCGTGACATTTTTCTTATACTCCAGCATTCCCCTTTTCAAATTAATAGCAAATAGTTACAAAAGCAATCTAAAGAGAAATCGATCTAATCATCCACTGCTTTTCAAAATTGAAGGGTTAAATTTTTTTTACCTTTATTGAGGGAATCAGGGGAGGGTTCCCTGCAATCAATTGAGAAAGGAATGAAAGCAAGCCGATGGCGAGAAACAGGATCACGAATCTCAGCGAGGACTTCAGGGACGGTTACAAACTTGTCAGCCAGGTTGTTGAGCTTCTCTCCGCCCGCTATGACGGCGTTTGCATCAATAACCGCCACAGAGATGCCGTGTGTCGACTTGCAACTCTCCACATACAACTGGTCTTGTGGTTTCTGTGATGGTGCTGGCGGTTGTGAAGGTTGGTGGTTCTTTACTATGTTACTCCAACATTGAATAGTCGATGGAGGTGCTGGTGCGGGATTCTCCATGGTTACAGAACGGAGGAGGAGGGAAGAGGAACTGATAAACCCTAGTAAGAGAGATTTTAAAGAATTTATAGAAAGGTAAACTATATCTTAGTCCTTCAAGTATTTTAATAGTTTAATCCGATCCCAATTCCAATAGATGTTTCAATTATACCGTTTGTTCGTTGCAGGTTTTTTTTTGTTATCATTTATTTGCAATGTAACAAAGTATCGCTTTGAGGTCATGATTATGTAATATGTAATGAAATTTCTGGTAGTTACAAAAAGAAATTGAAGAAGAAGAAGGCCTAAAAATAATTGAGTTTACAATAAAATAATCATCATTATTTTTAATTTTTAATTTAATTCTATTAGAGACTTATTTATTAATAAGTAAGAAGTGAAAGGCTCTCTCCTATGGTCATATCTTTATTTTTAATTTTTAATTTAATTTATATATTTTAAGATTGTTTAATTCAACAATTTTTAAATAATCATTTCAAAATACTTTTAATAGATTGTTGTAATTTATCTTTAATTTTTTTCCTAAATATTTTATGTAAATAAATTGTATTTGAATCATACATTTATAAAAACAAAAATCACTTGATGATTGACCTCTAAGGTAATATAATATAAAAATAATAACCGAGTAAAGTATTTATATGTTCATTTATTTTTCTGCTTATAAAACATCAGTTTCTCATTTTAATATTTAATTAATATTAACAAAAGAATTCATTCATCAATTCATATATTTTAAATTTATTTTATTAAATATAAATTTAATACCTTCTTCTACTGTGTCTTACCCACAAATGGCAATGGATTTTATTTTTCTCCATTCTCCAATAAATAGAAACTGGAAAAAGTTCTCTGCAATCTTCTAGTTATCACCCCTTTTACTGATTTACCCTCGTCCCCACTTGCAGCGAAACAGGAATAATTATGATCACCAAGAGAACTATGAAAAGAATATATTAATGGAAAACGTCACAACAACACGACACAAGCTTTAAGAAAATTACAAAAAAAAAAAAAAAAAAAAAAAAAAGAGAGAACAAAATCATCTCGACACCTAATTAAAAATGGCTTCCCTGCACTCGGGATTTTTTTTTTTTTTTTTTTGTAATTTCGTAATATTTTGTACAGGTTGATTATTCATTCTTCTAAAGGAAACTACATTCTTCTTGCAGCACATCCAACTGTTCAACTATACACCGTATATAGGTTATGTATAAGATAATATGAAGAAAAAAAATTAGCTTTTTCTGGCATTCTTAAGATTTCGTAGTGTCATCACAAGCTGTTGTCTTTCACCTTCTACCTCTGCAAACTTGAGACTTATTTCCGAATATCTCTCTTGCATCTCCTTCAGTTCACTTTCCATCAATTTGTTTCTCTCCTCCAATGTCACTAGTTCACTCAACAATTTATCAGTATTGTGGTCTGTGTTCTTGATACAGGAGGTTTTTGGTTCTTGCTCTGATGCATTCGAGTGATCGCTGGAATGAAACAGGAAAAGAATTCAATCACACAAAGTAGAAGAACAAGCAAGGAGCAAAGCTAGAACACAAAACCAGCTCAAATAGAACCACTGTTTTATACCTCTTGATTAACAATTTCGAATTCCCATTTTCTTTGCACATCCCGTATGAACTGCTTGGATTTTCATCTATGTTTCTAAAATCTTCAGCTATATCACCGTTTGAATTAACTCCAATGTCGTTTACAGATGACTGCATTGCAGGATAAGCATTTAAGGTTAAGAAACAGTATCACGTTGCACATTTAATGAATTTAAAAAGAGAAATATAACAGTACCGTCAAGATAGACAATTGTTTAAAAAGTTCATACATCACAAAAGCAACTTCATATATCTCCTGTGGTTCAGAACTCATGTATGCGCCTAGATATTTGAGTGACACAGACAGAACACAAAAACATATAATTGCTGACCTTTTGGGGTTGGTTATAGCAGAAAATTGCACTATTCTGGTTGAGTTCTTCCAATCTGCTAACCAACTCTTCAATTTTTTTTTTAAGATCCCTTTCCGTCTCTGCAAATGAATTTGCAGAGGCTTCTAATGCGGTCTCCTTTAACTTTATTTCTCCCTGTCATACAAAATCAAAATCAAGAAGAGAGTTCTCAAGTCAACTGCAGTTGCACCAAATGAAGGGGGGGGGGGGGGGGGGGGGATCATAAATCAGAGTGAACTTGAAATTGCCAAACCAAAGAAACGAGCTTGTCCATCTTGACACACCAGTGACCGTTGTTATCACCAATACTTTATAATTTGGCCTTGCATATTCTTGTTAAGACTATAAATTTACTGGAGAACTCAGAAATGAACATTTACCTCGAGCAATTTTATTTTCTCCCTCAGATTTGCCACCTCTTTAGAGCCATAAGGAACTGGAGGCTTATTGTTTCTCAGATTAGTCTTTGTTCCTTCAGAAACTGCTACTGAGCGTTTGCTGCTTTCCTTGATTTTCTTCTCCATGCTGATCAAAGCATCTTCCTTCTTCTTCAGCTCACTCTTTAATTGGACTATCTGCTTCCTAAGTTTTTCCTTTTCTAGCTCATCCTCAAACACAGAATGTTTCAAGCTATCACACTGAGCTTTAAGCATTCCCACCTCTGATTGCAAGACATTCATTGCTGACTCCTTCTCATCCTTGAGACATCTCATCCTCTTTAACTCCACCTGCGACTTCTCCGCTTCCTTCTTCAACAAAGAAATTGTACTCACCAGTTCATTCCGTTCCATATTTCCCTTTTGTACCAGTGCTTCAGTGTGCTTAATTGATGTCTTCATTTGTTCCAGCTCTAAACCCATACTTTCTTTATGTTCAGCTTGCTTCAAAAGTTGATTGTTTTCTGTTGCGAGCATTTCAAGCTCAGCTTTTAAGCCTTGGATTTCCTGGGATAAATCCCCACCACGTTCTTTATCCAGCTTCTTTAGCTGTTCAAGCAGTCTGGATTTATCCTCAATTTCCATCAACATCTGTTCTATCTGATGCATTTTCAAATTCAGTTGGTTGGAAAGATCATGCAGTTTTGACTCGTAAACATCCGTAATTGATTGGAGCTCCTCGTTAGCTTTCTGAAGCATTTCTTCCAGTTGACCTTTCTGCATTCGTAGTTCACTAGCTTCTGCAATTGCTTTCATAGCTACCTTCTCGTTTGCATCAAAAGTCGATGCCATTTGAACGGATAGCCTTCTAAATTCTTCCTGCAGCTTCTCTGCTGCATTAGCATTTTTCAATCTTGTCTTTCGCAAGGCTTCCTCTGCTTGAATGGCTCTCTTCTCCTGCTCAACTCTTGCGCATGTTACAGCCTCCAGATCAGCTTCAAACTCTTGGGCCTGCTTTTCCAGCTCTTCCTCCAGGCTCTTGATATGGGTTTCTAGTTCCTTTATGGTGGCCAAAGAATCAGAGTTTTCCTCTGACTGCTTCTTCAGTTCATTTTCTAAGCTCTCAAACTGATCTTCTTGTTCATTTATGTTGGGAAACAAAGAGCATTCATACTGCATCTTCAGCTGTTCTTGCAGCTGACTTTGTTCTAATTTATATGACATGTCATGATTCTCCTGCTTCAATATCTCATAATCGAGTGCAAGCTGCTCCATTTGCATCTCCAGCTCATCTCTATCTCTCCTATAGATCTCTATTTCACTGCAGAGGTCCATGATCTTTTGCTCCAACAGATAAGTTTCTTTAGCATCCTTATGCCCCTTGACAAGTTCTTCCAGTGCCTTTTGCTCTTCATCATCATCAGTCTCACTTCTTGAGATACCATTCTCATAGGATCTTGCTTTGTTGGAAAAGTCAGATGTCCCCTTACTTTTCTGCTCTAACATTTCATCAAGATCTTTCACAGCAAGTAACAACTCAGCATTTGATTCCTGTGTTTTCTGCAGCTGTAACCGAAGGTTGGAATTTAGGTCCTTCTCATAATTTCGTTCTTGTCGAGCTTCTTCAAGAAGAACCCATGGATCGCCACCTTCAAACTGCAATTTGTTTTTGCTTTTTGCCTCCTCCATGCGTTTCTGAAATGCCTTGAGTTTCTCACACTCTGACTTGAGCATGTCTCGCTCCCCTTTTAATCCTAAGATTTCTCTAGAGAGATCCTGCCCCCTTTTGCTCTCCTTTACAATTTGCTTTCGCAGAGTTTGTATTTCCATCTCTGACACATCTGCCTGTCTTGACAGCACAACAAGTTCAGCCTTCAGCTTTTCTATCTCCATATCTGACACCTGTTGAGATCTCTCTCTTGTAAGGTTGCCTTGAGAACTGTTTATCGAGTCATCAGTACTTGTCCCATGATCAAAATCAGCTGATAACTCCCATTGCTGTTGCCGATGCTCTCCATAGTTCGCTGCAGAAGCATTTGCTTTTGATAGGTGAGATGCTGGAGTCTGGGTTTGAGACGATAGAAAGCTAATAGGGTCCCCTAGCATGTTGCTTCTCGATCCAAGTTCTCGTGGGGTATTGAGCCCAGAGCTACTTTCAGAACTTGACATTGTAATGTCAGATCCACTAGAAGTTCTGTCATTGACATTTAAATCAGCATTGTGGGCACCATTAATAAGTGGTCCATCCTGTAGAACAATGAAAAGTGCTCCTATCATAATTTCATCAACCATCTATAAAATTAGAGAAGTAGAAAACTAAAAGGGGTTCAAAATTTGTATGCTATTTAATTTTCCCAAATTCAGTGATGCGCTTTCTAATTTAAAAGTCGTAAGAATTACAGAAATGATTTCTGGCACTAAACTCAAAACTTACTTCGCTAGAATGATTATTAATACCCTCATCTATGTTACTATTGCTTAATAGGGTGTTCAATGTTCTGCTCTGGGATTTTACATTTGTATCTTCACCTTCCATCACCTCGCTGCAAAAGAGTTTATAAAAGAAAGAAAAATAAAAAAATCATTAACCCTTAAAAGCAAAATAAAGAAAATTGAAATATTTAATAATAACAAGTGATAATTCTTCTTTACCTTTGCTCAACATTTTCTTGCAGCCTCTGAATTGAAACCTATTGAAAACCAACAGCTGAAGTTAAATTCTAAACTTGAATTGCAAAGTGAAAGTTCTCATCAATCCTATTGGCAAGGAAGGTCTTATCACTTGTGGGAACTAAGAATTATATCGGTGAGAGATGAAACGAGACAGAGAGACAAGAGAACTCACATGCAATACCCCATTAGATTTTGAATTCTTGAAAGGAATAGAAACTGTGGAAGTTTTACTAGCCTCTGCATAATCAGCAAAATCTATTGAAACTTCCCCTACCAAACTATTTTTTGACGATCCCTGCAAATATCCAGAAAGTCCAATCACATTGCAGACACTAAATAAGAAGTTGCGCAATAAAAGTAGAAGTTTTTGGTAAAATTCCTTACAGTGGATACAACAAAATGGTATATTCTCTCGTTGATCTTCCCTGTTTTCACATCACGAATGTATTTCACAGTTTCATAAACCGGATAGTCCCATCGACAACTTCCTTCTCTGAGTATACCCTTCTCTGAACTCACTGTTGCCTTCCCCACATCTCCAGGAACCACAGATACAACCAATGCATTCGTATTCAATTGCGGCAGCTACATTCACAGATCACCCACAGGTTAAAATTCCCTACTCTATCCAATCAATCAATCACATTTGAAAACAATATTACGAGGCTCAAATTCTTCAATTAATTCAACAAAACAGAAAAACATTGAATGAAGTAATATACGCAAGGCTCAACTTGTTACAACTTTCTGGTTTCCTTATCAGTTTTTTCTTTATGCAGACTATACCTTTGAAATTCCTCATTTTTCTTTCTCGAAATGAACCCATCACAAAAATTTCATAAAAAAAAAACCTCAAATTTTTCACCAGAACAACAGTTATCTATGAAGTTAGAACTGAAACAATAAAAATATGAACTTCGATTCAAAATATTAAATTTTGGAGATTGAAAGCAAAAGACAGTTACAAGTACAAAGTCAAACCAAAGTAGTATATTTGCCAGTGGAAGTACCTGAGTTGCATGAAACTGCAACTTGAAGACAGTTTTGATCTTGTTCTTCTCGCCCCTCCATCTCGCCGACCTGAACATTTTCTCCACCGGAAAATCCAGTCACTCAAAGGAATTCCGGTCAAACTCGGCAGCACATCACCATTCCGGAGATCGGTCCATCCAATGCGAACAAAATCTATGATATAATACACGGAGTCACAGTCAGTCAGTGTAATTGTATAGGTGGGTAATGGTGCTGGTTTGTGAGTCCAATTCGAGATGGAAACGGAGTCAAAAGAGAGCTGGCTGGGAAGCAAATGCAGAGAGAGTGCAGTTGAAAAACAGAGGAGACAAGGAAAGAGGAAGAGAAAGAGGATGCAGATCTAAGAAGGAGGAGGCCTGTGAGGTTTCTCTTTTTCTTTCTAGGATTTCTCTCTTTTGTAAGAACTGGCAATCTTTTAGAAAGTCTTGATACCTGGTTTTTTTTTATCTTTAAAGTACCAGAAAAATAAAAAATAAATTCAATTAAAAATCGAAAGAGAAGCTTCTTGTAGTTAATTAATAGTAACATAAAAAACATAAAGCATTAATTATTGTAGTTGGTGAAGCTATGCTTTGGGGTAAGGGAACAGTACACTCAGCCAAAGCAGCTTTAGTTTCTCCAATTGTAAGAACCAATAACATTCATGTCATTGCATGGAATGGAATTAGGGTATTTAATCTGGCAAGGCTAGAAATAAATAAATTTATCTGGTCAAACTTTTTGTGTTTTAATGCATGAGTTTTTTTTTGGTTTCATTTTAGGAGAACTTAATGCAGAGTTTAATAAGGGCAAGAAAGGAAGGAAGAACACAGCAATGTTGATGGATAAAAAAAAAAGGTGGTGGGGGGAAGGGGGAGGCTGTGCGCTGTAATGGCAGCAAATATGGTAGCAGAGATGCCTTTTCATGGAGAAAATGACAAGATGGTTTTGATTATAGACTTCTAATCTAACGCTCTTACTTTGCTTCCATGAGTTTCCTTTCTTGGTGGATTATTAATTCATGCACTTAACATATTACTATTGTCAATTGCTCACCTAATTTACCTTCTTTACTTAGCATCATTTGTAAACCTGTTAGAGAATGCAGTAAAGACTTTTTTTTAAAGTAATTTTCAATTAAAAACATGTTAAAATGATATTTTTTAAAATTATTTTTTATATTAGCACGCAAAAATAATCTAAAAGACAAAAAATAGTTTAAAATAAAAGAAATCAAATTCAACTTTTCTTACAAATATTTTATTAGAAATAATATTTTGTTGAGTGTGAATGGGGTGATGTAATACTTTCTTGTATTATTGGATTCTCTTGGATTGGATTCATTTGTTGGTGTCATTGTCTACGGGGTGGACTGTCCTAATGCCACGCACACAACAAACACTAAAAGGGGAAAAAAGCCCTTGATTATGGAGTAAATTTTCCGACCTCAAGGATTGGCCATCCTGGACTAGCATGCTAATTATTTTCTTCCAGAATTATAATTTCCCAAAAATTAAATTAATCATGTTCGGCTATGGAATGACATAAATACCCCCAACTAGGACAATAATAATAACACAGGATTTTTTTCTGGTGCCAAGGACCACCACCATATGATAACATCCAAGCATGTGCAGTCGTATCACATAGTTTTTGTTGACCATAAGATTTCAGAGTACTCAATAGTTATAACTTATAATGTAATAATAAAGAATTTATGATTTATATAATAAATTTTGAGTTTAAATTAAAAATTATATTTATTATAAAAATCTGGGATAATCAATATTTTATTTGTTGAATTAAACAAGGTTTACTCGTATACAACAAAAATTAAGATTACAGATTTTCGTGTAGCCATAAATTTATTCTGTTTCGTGTTTTTGAAGAATAGACACAAGTGGACGGGTAGGATATCCTTGATACTGCCATGATGTTTAAGGGTATTGCAGTAAATTCGTTTTGTTTTTCTGATGCACTTTGGATTCTTCGTGATGGAGGTGCCGAGTGAGAGTAGAAAGACGATCAATATGCGAAACAACGCCAACGGTAACTCTGACTAATTAACGTTCGTTTTACAATTAATTTTTTTTAATAATTAATTATAATTCTTTGAAAGTGACTTGTTGACCCTAAGAAAATAATTAAGACTCTCTTCTTAACGTGTTGGAGTAACTTTGTTTTCTAATCAACTAACCTTCAATTACTGTTATTTCTGGGTTGTTCGGGACAATGACAAATACTATTATTATTATTATTATTATTAAAGTCAGTATATCAATCAAAATGCTAAAAATATATATCATTTTTAAATGACATTGACCCAAACAGCCCTATTTTTTAATTTCAAGAATTACATCATGGAATTCAAGGGAAATGGATGAAATTGAGACGTAAGCTCATTGTGATGTTAATTAGGTTTATCGGGGGATTAATTTTAGATTTAACTCAAATGCTAGCATTGATAATAGCTATTATGAATTATTATTTTTAAAATGGTTTTTATTTAAAAATACATTAAAATAAATTTTATTTTAAATATTAGCACATTAAAACAATATAAAACATAAAAAAATACATTGCAGGTGGTGTCGGTGTTTGTGATAAGGATCGAAGCAGTTTCTTTACTCATAATTTACCAGGGGAGGAGGCGGTGTCCACACCCGTAAACACAAACAAACCTGCCGTTTGGTAACGCGCGTGAGGTTGAAACGGAAATAAACTACGAGCGCAACAGATGTTTATTATTAACGAACGGAAAATTAAGAAAAATCTTTTTTTTCTTGCAGTATTGTCTCGACTTGGAACATGGAAACTGAAACATTCACAGACAGTAAGGAGAAGACAAGAGATTATAATAACGGATATTTCGCACTGAGTTTCAAATTATTTATTTTAAAAGTTTTTTTAAAAAAAATGATTTTTTTTAAAAAATTTAAATTAAAAATTTTAGTATTTTTAAATAATTTTCTGATTTGATATTAAAAAAAAATATATATTACTTTAATATATTTTTAAACAAAAAAATATTTTTAAAAATAACTTAAACTATATTATACTATTTAAAAGCTGCAAAAGGAAAATTGAGGGGAATTAGAAGAAGAAGAAGAAGAAGAAAGGACAGACAGGCAGAGTTCTTGCAGGCAGCGCAGCATATGGTGCCTTAGGTCTTACGTGGCAAGCAAAGGAAGGGAAGCTTGTATTAGAAAGTGAATGACAGCTGTTGCTTTCCGTCGTCTCTTGCCACCTCCATTTATTTCTTGGCTTTAAAGACGCTCATGGGTTGGACGTGAGGTATGCTTTTAACCCCCACACTCCCCACCAACAGAAGTCCACGTGAGTCTAAGCGTGCGTGAGCGACTACCCATCATAATTTACATCACAATGAGCTTATACTATAAAATGAATGACAGCGTTATTATATGTTCGTATTTTATTTTTAAAAATGTTATTTTTTCATAAGTGCATTAAAATATTTTTTTTATTTTTTAAAAATTATTTTTTACATCAACACATGAAAATGATTTAATAACACCCAAATTTTTTTAATTTAAAGTGTAAAATAAAAATTTTCAAAAGCATTTTTGAAACGCAGCTAAACAAAATTGAATTTACTGTTTGGGAGTGTGGTTGAAGTTACTTTTGAAAGTGATTTTCGTTCAGAAATGCATGCTATTTTTTTATTTTTTAAAAAAATTATTTTTGACATTAACACATGAAAATAACCTAAAAACATCTAAAAAATAATTTAAAGTAAAAAAACAATCATTGTTTTTCAAAAATATTTTTGAAACGCATTAACAAACACTCTCAAAGTGTGGTTATTTTAAAAAAAAATGATTTTCATTCAAAAATAAATTAAAATATTTTTTTATTTTATTTTTTAAAATATATATTTAATATCAAAATGATAAAAAATACTAAAAATTAATTTAAACTAAAAAATAAAATAAAATTTAAACTTTTTTAAAAATAGTTTTTAGACAGTGGCAAACATGATGGCTAAATTGAATAGATGAGCATTTCTTTGTTAGTTATTTTATTTGAAAGTGATTTTCTTTCATAAATGCATTAAAATGTTATTTTTTATTTTTTTAAAAAATATTTTTGACATTAACACATGAAAATAACCTAAAAATATCAAAAAACAATTGAAGTAAAAAATAAAAATAATTGTTTTTTATTTTTTTTCAAAAATGTTTTTGAAATGCATTAACAAACACCCTCGAAGTGTGGTTAAAATTGTTTTTCATTCAAAAAGACATTAAAAAAAAAATATTTTATTTTTTAAAATTTATATTTAATATCAACACATGAAAATGATAAAAAAATACTAAAAATTAATTTAAACTAAAAAATAAAATAAAATTTAAACTTTTTAAAAAATATTTTTTAAAGACAGTGGCAAACATGATGGCTAAATTGAATAGATGAGCATTTCTTTGTTAGTTATTTTATTTGAAAGATGATGAGTAAGTATAGTTATTGTTAAATCTTACAGAAATTTACTCGAATCTAATTTAATTATCTATATATATATATATATATTGATTGCTTTATTTTGTATTGAATGATAAATAATGAATATTTATTGGATATGTAAAATCTATTATGATTCCTACTATTCTCCCCACCGTCACCCTTAAACGGTACCGAATCTGCACCAATATTCTATTTATTTACATTGCCCAGCGCATGCACCATTTATAGGAGTCACAAGAATTCACAACAACCACCTCAACTACCCTTTCCCCGCGGGGTCAACATCATGTACGGGATTTACCTCCTGACCACAAATATATATATACTAGCCTCTTGACTATGCCTCTGCCTCGTTGCCAAAATTATATTTTTTAATATAAAAAATATTAATTATATGAGATTTTTTATAATATAAATTTAAACAAAATTATAAATTTATATAAAATTCATATAAAGTGCAAGTTTCTTGTAAAATATATTAATTTTAAATTAATATAAATTATTTTATTTAGTAGGTTTCAACAAATTTATCAGTATAAAATTATCAATATTATTAAAAAATCAAAGATGATTCGGATGCTAGATTTATTAAATTCACTATATTAGGATTAATTAATTTTATAATCTAATTTAAATTAAACACAAAAAATAAAATATAAATTATGAAAATACCTACAATAATCAAATAACAAAAATAAATAGTTAATTTTCTATCTACAAAAATAAGAAAACATCATTGAAAATCAATCCTTACGGTATCGTCATTATCATGACTATAATAGTTAAAATTATTATCAACATTATTGCTCAAACAATTAAAATTATTAAATTTCCCCAAAGAATACAAAAAAAGCAAAACATTTTTACAAAAAAAATAAAAACAAATCACAAAAATTATCATTATTATTGCACAAACAATGAAACCATAAAAACATCTAATACGAAGCACGAATAAAAATAACAGAAAACAACAAAAAAAAAGAACAAGGAAAAAATGAAAAAATATTAATTTTAAAATTTTCACCAAAATAAATTAAAATTCCAAGACTAAATCGAACAAAAATAAAATCCCAACAAAAAATAAAATGAAAAAAATTAAAAATAAAAACTAAAAGCATAGATGCATAAATACGGGTAAAAAAAAACATTGTCAAAAAAGGACTGAAAAAATCAAAGGAATTAATACCAAATAAAAAATTCAAAGAATAAGGGTTGAAATAAAAAATAAAATACATAATTAATTCCAATTGAAGGACAAAATTGAAACAAAAAAAAAACCTTGGGACCAAAACAAATAAAAGCATTTTTTTTAAAAATGTAGTGTAATTTTTTGAAAAAATAAAAGAATAAGGATTAAAATGAAAAGTAACATATATGTCCAATTTCAATTGGAGGACAAAATAAAAACAAGTTAAAACCTGCATACCAAAAAAATTGAACCAAAAACAAACAAAAAATCAAAAGAATAAGGACTGAAATGAAAACCAACACACATAATCAATTTCAATTGAAGGGAATAATTAAAAACAATTGAAATTTCCATTGAAAAAATCACGAAGAAAAAAAAATCATAAGACCAAGGATTGAAATAAAATAATCACAAACACGAAGGACTTACATGTATTTTTTGGCGGTAGGAAAGAGAAAAGCACTTGTGCGTGAATTACTGTTGGCGCATCCTTACGATGCGCATGCAGTGTTTTTGGTAAAAAAAAATAAAAAAAAATAGCAAATTACCTATACACCCCTGAACCCAACTATAACCATGAAAAAACTGAGGATGAAAGTACCACAATGCTCCCAGTTTCAGACCTTCGTTTTTGTCTTTTTTGGGTTATTTGTGTAGATTCATTGTGCATGAATATGCGAAAAAATAAAAACACCTCATTATTTTGCGTCTTTTGTCAACTCTTAGAGGTAAAATGGTAGTCTCACTATGCAATTTAAAATGGAAAATACAAGAAAAAACCAAATAATTTGAAAATACCATACATGTTCTTTAAAAATATCTAAAATATCCCCAGTTTCGAGGGTTAAATTTTTCAATCCAAGGACTAAAATGATAATTTTATTGTTGGAATCCATATTAATTTATATCTATTTGGAAAGAGAATGATTTTTTATATATTCTTTTGATACACGGGTATAAAAATAAAAAATAGAGGGCCTTATTTTTTTTTTTTTGTGAATGTCTTTTTGCTTAATTTTGTCTTTAAAGTTTATTAGATTTCCTTTTTGGTCACTTAGTTTGAAAATCGAACAATTTGGTTGCATTTGAATTTTTAAGTTTGAAAGAAAGAAAGAAAAAAAGGCGAATGAGAGATGAAGTTGACAAATGACAAATAGATAAACCTCTTGCTCTTAATGAGTTTTATCTGACGAGAAAAATTGCCAAAAAAAGTTGTCCAAAGCTAGGGATTTTTTTTGAATTTGAGTTTTTTTTTTCCTTTTTCAATCTCTAAGGGTGTTTTTTAATGTAAAACCAGATATGGATTTATTAAGTCTCTAGGGTGTTTTTTAAACTGAAAAAAAAAAATGAAATAGTTTTTTAGCCCTTGAAGTTAGCCACCCAACTACATTGACTAAATTGACCTCTCTAAATCTTGGGCACAAGAATTCCTGGTCGTTCCAAGGCTCTAATCACAGAATTGAAGTACAATCTTCATTATTATTGCTTTTTAATCGAGAGTAAAAACGATCTCTTCTCGGAAGATGTAAAAAAAAGAAAGTCGGGGACAGGCTTCCATCCTGAGAGAAGTTCAAGTGGGAACAACAGAGAAGTCGATGCTCGTGACAGTTGCACCCACCATACGTGTAGGGAAGATGGTCACCTTCAACCTTTCTACCCTACATTGTCTCGAGAAGGACCCCTAACCCTCTTCTTCACCATTGCTGGTCCAAATTGTAAACATCATGATGATGCTGTAAAGCAACAGGCTTTTCTCAGGCTATTATCAACAGAATCTCACATGAAAGTTAATTTGTGCCATTAAGGTCGTAAAGGAAGGATTATCTATCAAATCAAGCACGAGAGGCACAGTCCTCCTAACCAGCCAGCAAAGGACACAATCAAGTTTGTGATCGCATTGTCCCGCCTACCCCATTTTACTTTTTGTTTTTTCGTGGTATTAAGAGCTCGACATGATTTCTTTTTTGCTGCTTTCGGGCAAGCCATTGTTTCTTAATTTGAGTTCGAAAATGAATAAGAACAGACACAACTGGCCTTTTTCTTTCTTTTCATTAATTTCGAGAAAACTAGGTCAATGTTGGGTATTCTGTTCCAAAGAAAGCTGTTAAGGCTATTCAAGTAAACTTGCAAAACAAGGCACTTCTGTTCCAAAGAAAGCTGCTAAGGCTATTCAGCAACCTATATATTATATATATAAAAACTTCAGATCCAGGGCTACGATCGTGGACTGGTCTATGAGCTTCCTTACAAAATAAATCTCACATGAATACATTAATGGATACTCTTATGTTTATAAGGGGAAAATAAAATAAAATATAGAAGATAATAATAAGAAAATATATTTTAGAAATTGTTGGGTGATTGTTTATGATTTTAGAAATTATTGGGTGGTTATTTAAGGTTCTAGGAGTTGGTGAGTTGTTGTTGGTGATTCATGAAATTGTTAGATGATTGATAATGGTCTGACTTCGTTGAATGATTGCTGGTTATTATATAAATCATGAGATTGCAGGAGTTCATTGAGTCCAAGACCTCTATTCCTTCTTTTTTTACATGTAATTAAGTATATTTCTTGGACTTATTTCATGAAAAAAAAAATATTTTTTCTAGAAAATTGAGTTATTGAATGTTGAGCCATGTTTATTATTGGTCAAGATATTGGTGATCGTATTTTTCTATAGAGATGAGGGTTTTTATATCATGTGTCACGGTAGAGATGTTAGTCAATTATAATAACGTGTGGTTAATCACAATGGACTGCATAGAAAAAATAGTGTGCAATGTACCTTGTTTTATATATATATATATATATAAAACAAAATAAAATCTTTGATATTCATAGACGATGGCTGTTTATTTTAGAAAACCTTGGCTTTCTAAATCCGTTCATTCATGAAAACTGATCGAAATAATTAATTCAACATGGAGTGTTCAGATCAATGGATATGCATGTTCATCACCTTACTTTATCAACCAGAGCCTCTCTTTTTTTTTAAAAAGAAATAAAGAGAGAGAGAGAATGGTAAAAAAAAGATCAAATAGAATATTTATCTCTTGTACACACGTGATTATGCTATTAAAGTTCCTGGAGATTTGTCTCTTTACCTTTTTTTTTTAATCGATGAACGTGGTGGTTATTTGAGTCTGTGTGTCTCGATTAATTTTAATATTTTAAAATTAATAATTATATAATTTTTTTAGTGATTATTATATAATTACAGAAAAATAAATATTTTAGCTCCAAATTGCAACACATGTAGATAGTTTAGAATATTTATTTCTTGTACTCACGTGCTTATGCTATTAAAGTTCCTTGAGATTTGTCATCTTAGCTTTTTAACACGATAGAAGAACAGATATACTGGTAGCGTCTCCAGGAAGAATATTAAAAACAAGAAGATCGCGAATTAAAAGTTAAAAACAAGATGAATATCTAGATAAATCATGAGAGGAGAGAAAGAAAGGAAGGGAGAAATCATGAGGAAGCATATGCACACGCGAGAGACAACAGAAGGTGCTCACGTGAAGGTGGTCGACCCCATCAGAGAGACACTACTAACCAGAGGGGGTCCGAAAGAGGCCAGGCCTTTCTTGAGGATGGCTGACCCACCTCATGATTTGATTGGCTCCTCGCTGGCTACCAGACCTGACCTCGTGACGACCTGTTTCGCCACCATTTCTCTCCCCTCGAAGCGGCGCGCCACTAGTTATTGAGAGAAGGGCCTTCTGTGTCACGGAAGAGAAACCATCACGTGCAAAGACAACCTAAAAGCCTACAGAACTCACGTGGTCAAAGAAATCCATGAGTTTTGTGCCTTGAGTGAGTTGTGGGGCATGATCACTAGTAAAGAGCAGAAGATTTTGTATCGAATTCGCCGGCATCATCTACTATTATCTAATTAATTCAGCGGTGGTTAATTAATATGGGTGTTTATTTTCCTCTTGAGATATAGATTTCTTTTATTTATTTATTTTAAAAAAAAGAGGAGAAAGAGATCCGTTGTCATGCAAGTTGATTGAATTGAATTTCACACACAAACAAAAGGACCCCAAAAAATGAAAGAGATTAAGACAGAGAGACAAGGAGTTGTATCCAGCAAGCCAGGTTTCTGGTAATCGAACCAAGTTAAGGAATAAAGCTGTCTGGCTCAAGAAAGATAGACGGGACGGTGAAAAGAGTTGGCATGGGCCTACAAACAATCCCGAATTGCACAGCAAAGACTGGGACAGCCCTGACTAGATAAGATAAAGGGCAAAAGATGTTACGGAGCCCTGATAGGCCCAATATGGAGAGGACACGTCTCTCTGTTCTTGCTGCTAAATATTTCTCCATAAATTAAAATTAAAACTCCATAACTGAAACTACTGATGGCAAACAAATTGACTGTTCTATTTGATCAGTGGAAGCCTGAAGGAATTTTTCCATACAACTGACGAGTCAAAGGTAGCACCGGACTTCATAGAAATTAATATGTTGCTATCTATTAACACTAATAGTAAGCAAAAAACCAAATGGAAATAAAGAAGAAAGAAAATTAAAACAAAACATTTTTTTTTCTTAAAAAAAAACAGGCTCTAAGCATGGGGCCATGCTTTAACACGAGGCTTTTTTCCTGACATAAAATAATATTTAGTATCGAAAACATATTTTAAGTGAGGGGAAAAAAATAGAGTTAGACACCTAAACAAGCCAAATAAGTGTGTTTGGTGGTTGAGTGACCTCTCATGCACGACCTTAATATAACAAGAGTTATCCACGTGCTGACATGTGCAACATAAGGATAAAAATATTTTTTTAATTAAAAGCTGTATTTAATATATATTAATTACAAAAAACCTCTAAACAGCCTTAAAATTCACAATGAAACCGATATAAACGGCAAAAATCTCCTGTGGAAGAGTTAAATTGTTTTTGTTTTTAACAGCTTAAAGTAATCACTAATTTAAAAAAAAATAAAAAAAATTCAAAACATTCAAGAGTAATAGGCATTATTTTTTTTATTACAGGGTTAAATTAATAATCTAACGGTTTGAGATGGAAAGTTGATATCATTGGACCGAAAGGCCCGCAATAAAGTAGGCCTGCACACGGGGCATAACCCAGGCCTGCATGCATATGCTTGTGCACCAGGCCTACCCTTGCAAGAAAATACAAAGCCTTCGATTGGCGTGTCATCATCTAGATAAACCACTGATTCATCCTCCTCCTTATCGAAATTTGGCAGCATGTAACCACCGCAAAAAAAGCCATTTTTATGGTTTTATTATTCAACAACAACAAAACCCACCATGCTCAGAAAGACTCTAAACTCAATTCTAACATAAGGAATTATCTATAAACAACTATTTCAAATTAAAATTCAATTTTATACTTTTTTTTTTTTTTTTTAAATGAACCTTCAAGAACGCATATCTCCCAACTTTAGTGAAGAAATAGTCCAAATTATGTCGAGTCATGGAGACACTAGATTCTTTATTTACGCTACGCAACCGGCTAGATTATTCAGATTTGATTGTTGATGAAGCTTTGCATGTACTGAAATTTCATTTAAATTTGTTTCCAATTTGAAAACCTGCTCGGACATTCTATTTGCGATAATTGATATTTCTCATCATTCCAAAAATAATTGCTCGGACTTTCTGAAACCTTTCCAAAAATAATTGATATTTCTCATCATGTTTGCGATAATTTTCCACTGGAAAAATAAACATATTTACTATTTTTCTTCTGTTCAATTCGTTTGACTGCACCTTTTAATTTAATTCAATGTGATGGCGGAGTTAGGAATTCTTGACATTCGTATGCCAATTTGAGAGGGAGTGTTGAAGGAAAGAAAATCCGCTAGCTATAAGGAAAAATATAGGATACCAAGGAAATTATTCTTCCATTATATATCAACATATCAGTAGCCATTTATATTGTATGTTGCTTAAAACAGCTTTTCCTTTTCTTGTATATAATCTTCGCATTGCAGAGATGAACATTCATGTATCTGAAACATTACATTATGCCATTTTTATGAGATATCCTATATGCATTGAAACTGTTGGCGAAGATAAAATTCAAAAAAACAAAAGATCCAGAAGATTTCAGCATCATTAACTCAAGGTGATGTAATCTATCAGTCACTTCTCATCGATCTACTGTTTACGACGAGGGATTTCATTCGTTCAGCTCGAAATCTTTGCAGACCCAGCATCAACCTGCAGCTAGTTTCACGCTTCTTTATGGTTGTAAAGCTACCTTCAAAGATGTAAACAACTTACCTACGCCCTACCAAACCTCGCAACCAGTCCTTTATTATCAAGCATGAAACCTCTTTTTTTGCCCCTGCCCTTTTTTTTTTTTTGGTATAAACCACGCGGTGTCCCAGACGCTGACCCAGACTAATCCACGTTCACACCGGGTGGGCCTCGAAGGGGTGAAAATGCTCCCCAAATGGCCGGCTCCATACAAGAGGAAGGGTTGAACCCCTGACCTCTCTTAAGGGACGAGAACGCCCTCACCACTCACGTCAGGACCCCTTGGGTTTGCCCCTGCCCTTTGTTTGGTATCAAACGATCCTGAGTCTAGTTTTAGGGTCTCAACATACACTTATACCTCTAAACTTCAAAGTTTTTCAATGTCACTCCTTTTATAGTTATTAAAGAAAGTTCCATCTACATCCTTAACCATTAAACTAGAACTAGCCTATTTTTTTAATTTTTTAAAATATTTTTTTGTTATATATATAAGATTAAATTGAATGAGTACATTATTTGTTTCTAAAAAAGAAAAGGATGTGCTTATTTGGACCTGCAATTTCCTTGCTGTGACTACAACTTTCTATTTGAAAAGGATTCATCCCCCGAGATGACTGTCAATGCTTCAATACCCTTTCTTTATGTAGAATTAATTTGTATTCGATGAAGAAAATATATAAATGCAGAAACTCTCAGGAAACATAAGCGTTAAAGTTTTGCCAAGTGGCCCAAGTCGGCTATTCACCCTGGTTTGTCTCTCTTTTCCTTCTTTTATTGTACCTTAACAGTCAAACAGTTTCCATGATGTCTGGTTCCGATTAATTTCAGGGTATATCCTAAAAATAACACGTTTTCAAGCTTTTTCTCCATTTGCTTTTGGTGTTGTTTCTTCATTTTCGTCCAAAGATTGTGCCTCTGTTAGCAAGAGACATCCTCCTGTCCGTGGAACACTCTTCTCGTTTCTGGTAAGAACATAGCGTCAATAATTTCAAAGCAAAACCCTTTCCATTGCATGCTAACAGCTCATTGTTTTACAAGAATCACCTCTCCTAATGAATCAATATATGAAACGATCGGAAGTTGAAACTGCTATAGATAAGTAAATCGCTTTCTTATGATAATGAAAGATTTTCAGTTCCATATTGCTAGTTTATATCTACATATCTTGAATGTCACACATGGACTACCATATTCTAATGATTTGGAAGTTGCTCGATTTAGATTGGATGAACTTTTGGATCCATATATATATTAACCAAAAGAAGACAAAAGCATATCTTTTTCCTTCCTGAGAAATTCCAAAGAACCCCGCCAGTAATTTATCTCTGTATTTGCTTTTTTGTCCATAATCAACCTCCATTTGTACCTACCACAATCCAGGACCTTGACTCTCCAACGATATTTAGAACAGTCTCTTTCTTTCTCTGTTAGATGGTAATCTTTATATGATTTTTCGTTTAGTATTAGGTGATATTTATTGTTGTAAATTGTTTTTTGGGTCTCTGTGGTTAAACTCAAACAGTACTTCATGGGGGAGGAGGAGCAAGAGAGAGCTGAATCTAAGGCAGTCTCTATGCCTACACCACCTGTTGAAGAAGAGAAAGAAGCCTCTTTAAATGATGCTGCTAACGAGAAGAGCTTGGTCCCAGTTTCTGAAAGTATGTTCTCCTTTTATTCTTCTCCTGAGAAATTAACATAGAAAGAGAGGAAAGGGAAAGTCTTATAATTTATTATTTCATGAAAATTTATATCTATTGCTTCTTCTTTTTTCTAGCACCCCGTAATCATTGAGTTTTTTTTTTTAATTCTTACTATAAGTTCTCTAGTTATATGAATGAATCTTCAATGTATCAGAGGTTGCGGATCCAACTGCTGCGGAAAGCGTTACAGGGGGATCAAATAACAGAGGTATGTGCAGGATACCAATTGAAGTTACTGCTCTCAAATTTGATTTCTTTCTCATTGACAGAACATATTGATTTATATCGATCTTCAGATGCTATCCTTTCAAGGGTTGAAACGGAGAAAAGATATGCTCTAATTAAAGCATGGGTAGAAAATGAGAAGGCTAAAGTGGAGAACAAGTAAGAGACTGTTTCTAAAGCTTTGAACTATCCATCTTTTAGTATTGCCATAAAGCAGGCCTCCCCACACCCAGTTCATCAAATCTAGCGTAAGAGCATGCTTGAAATGATTCAGGTTCTATCAATTTATCAACAAACTTGCACTATATACAACTTTGCTAGGGTCTGAATTTCTCCTGAACTAGAATTTTACTACATGGAAAGTACATTCAAGCCAATAACTGACCAGGTTTTTTTTGTCATCCAACATGAAATAATGTATTTGTAAGTCCCTGGGATTAGGCTATAAAAATGCATCACTGGAAGAAATTTTCTGAACCAGATCACACATTGTTAAGCTATTGTTAAGCTATAAAAGTAAAGTTCATTGTCAGAACTTGCTTCAGATATGTAAATACGAAGACGCTCAATAAATATCTATATTGTGTGCGTGATGCTTGATAGTATGGTTAGAATTCCTACTCAGTGATGACTTTCAGAGCTTGATTCTGAGCTAGCTATACACGTTGTATTTTCAAATAGGGCTCACAAAAAACTCTCTGCCATTGGATCATGGGAGACAACCAAGAAAGTATCGGTGGAGGCAAAAATAAGAAAGTTCGAGGTAACAAACTTATGAGCTGAAGAATCATTCGCATAATATCGCATCTTCATTTTTATTACCACTTAATAAAATGCATGGACGTTCAAAGTTCTCGTGCAACATATTGTCGCGAAGAACTATTGATTTAAAAGTGTTTCAATTTTTTGTTGCATACTAGGACAAAATGGAAAGGAAGAAGGCTGAATATGCAGAGAAAATGAAGAACAAGGCAGCCGAACTCCACAAGGCAGCTGAAGAGAAGAAAGCAATGATTGAAGCGAAGAAAAGCGAAGAATGTCTCAAGGTAGAGGAAACCGCAGCGAAATTTCGAGCAACTGGGTATACGCCAAAGAAGTTTCTTGGATGCTTTAGTAGCTAATTAAGTTGTTCTGGAAAATTCTGAAGAACGGTGGGGCATACTAGAGAAGGATTTTAAAATTGATTTTGCTTCGATTCTGGCTTGTCTGTTGGTCAATTCTCTTATTGTCTTCTGATATTGTAAAACTTGATACCTGAGAGTGAACCTGTTACACTGTCAAAGTTATTACATGAACCGAGCTTGAATATGATATTTCATTTTGTGTGAGATGACGTTTCTCCAGCTGAGGAAAACCAAAACGAACTGAACTATGTCATCCTTAATCCCATGGAATTCTTTTATGAATCATTTATCATTTTCTCTCTCGTCTCAAGAAATCACTGGTTCACTCTCACAACTCTCGTACATCCAAGAAACAAAAGAGAACCCAATTGCGAGAACTAGATTCTAAGCCGACTTATGAAGACAGAGACGATGAACTTGCCATCGACTCAGCGAGTTGAACCAAGTTTCTTCTCATCTTGACTCATTCAAAACCATATTCAGAAAGAGCTCTTCAACGTTTGAATGTGTTACGAACTAGAGGACATGATGAGGGATGGATTGAGAGCAACAAGAAGCAGCGACAACATTGAAAGATTAACCGTTAGTTTGCTGGGAATTCTGTTAACTGGGAATTGTTGTTAGTAGTTTATCAGATTGAATATAGTTACAGTTAGTAGAAGAATAAAAGTTTGTGTATAAACATGGTAAATAGTGGGTAATAGTCCAAACAATAAGGTCCAGATTTGCAGTTGATGCTTATTCTCTCTAGTTCTTCTCAGTCTCAATCTTCTTCTTCTTCTTCTTGAGCATTATAAAAGTAATTTTAGTGATATTTTTTTTATTAATTTGATGCATTTATTAAATAAAAATATCACTAAAATGCAGCAACTGCAAGCTTGTAAATACTTTATTTTTCTTATTAATTTTTTTATGCCATGGAAAGTATTATAAACTTGTAAGTTTATTTTTTTTTTCATTTTCAAAACATTGAAAGTTATAAAATGTAAAATTATAGATTAATTTTTCCTTATTTTTTTCATCAAGTTATTGAATTACAACCTTTTCAAGAAATATGGGAGCTCCCCCCCCTCTCTATTTCTCTAATATTCAGGGTACAAGTAGAGCCAGTGTATTACAGCTTATCCATTTATGAATACAGATATCATGTCCGTGAACAATGCTGGCATCTTTAATGGAGGATATAAGCAAAGACTCTTGAGTGGCAGGCCGATCAATTTTGGAATCAGATGGATGCTAATATAGTATTTTATCGTCATGCCCGCACATGAACTTTGAAGTTACAGATTGGGTTGCTGGATATAGAAAAAAATCTATTTGGGGATAACTGTTTATAATAGGAGGATTCTAGTTGCAACTGTTGCCTCCTGTCAGGACAATCTTCAAAAAGACTTGGTCAGGAAATGCTTTATCGCCCACTATTTTTAGAACGGTAGTTTGCATTTTACAAGAGTCATGAACCCTAGCTTAAATAAGCGATTCGAGTCCTTTTCTCCATCCATTGAACATTCATTTTATTGATCTTTAATCTGCTAGTTTAAGTTGCATTCATTTTATTGCCCCGAGTCACATATTTTGGGAACTTCCATCTATCTTAACTTCTGAGATAGAGTGGAACGGAACTTTCAGAATTTGTTGTTGAACTTTCCTGTTAAAGCTTTTCTAAGCATCCCCTTCTGATATCAGATTTTATACAGCTTGTTTTAGATTCACCAGGACCAATATAATGGGTTTCACTGGGACCTTAGAGAAATGCAAGGCCTGTGATAAGACTGTTTATTTCATTGAATTGGTGTCAGCCGATGGAGTTCCTTATCATAAGAAGTGCTTCAAATGCAGCCACTGCAATGGACTTCTTGTGGTGCGAGTTCTATTCATTTATCCTTTTTCTTTTCTTTCCTCGTGCCTTCTCTTTTGTCTTTGTAAGAATTGATGATTATGTTCTTTTACCAGGATTAATGAATTTGACCCGCCATGAAATTTTTCTTGTAGATGAGCAGCTATTCCTCAATCGATGGAGTTTTATATTGCAAACCTCATTACGACCAGCTCTTCAAGGAGACTGCCAATTTTACCACGAAAGTCCAATCCTGTGAGATCCCATTCTCTGTTTTCCTTTTTTTTTTTTCAATTCTTTCACATACTTTTGGAATTGGTTTTCCACGGAGAAGGATGTAGTCCTCCCTATTTTACCTTTCCTTCGAGCGCTAACACTGTTTCTGCATTCTGGCTTCTAGCGGGGGAGAAGAAGAATGGCCTGGTACTAAAATTGCTTACAACTGGTTCTTTTTGATTGCCCTACTTTTGTTTCTGATGGAAATCTCAAGCTTGTCTGATGTGTGTTTTCCCAATTACGCAGACAAAGGCCCCGAGCAAACTCTCTTCCATGTTCTCTGGCACCCAAGACAAATGTGCATCCTGTAAAAAAACTGCATACCCACTAGAGAAGGTTTCTTATCGAATTCCCTTTCTCTCTCACAACTCTTATGTATATATATTTGCACAAACTCAAATGGAAATGCAGAAGTCAGTAGAACTCTCATTGACATCTTTGTTGTACCATAACTTGGCATTAATATAATTTCATGCACCAAGATCAATCCAGGTAATAGATTGAGATCGAAAGAATAAGATGAAGTGAGAATAAAAAAGCTTATCTCTTTAACAAAAAATTTGACAGGTGACAGTGGAGGGAGAATTCTTTCACAAGACATGCTTCAGGTGCTCCCATGGTGGTTGCTTCATCACACCATCATCCTATGCTGCTCTCGACGGTATACTATACTGCAAGGCCCACTTCTCGCAATTGTTTAAGCAGAAGGGAAGCTACAGTTATCTCACCAAAACTTCCACGATGAAGAAAAACGCAGTAAATTTGCCAGAAGAAAAATCCGAAGCAGAACAAAGCAATTCAACAGAACCAGAAGCTAACTCTGCCTTAGCCATAGCAAATGAGACATTATAATTCATGAGAATGTGAAGAACTAGTTCTCAATGGGACGTTGAGGTTATAAAAGTGGTTGCTTTCCTTGCTCCTAGTAAGGCACGTGTCAATAGAGAATGGGAACCTCGAATTTTGCATCTCCTTGGAAGCTGAAGTGGGAGTTCTGTGATACTTCTTTATTTGCAGGCGCAGTTGATGAAAGAAAATAAAATTTCACTTCTTTCCCATATGTCATTGAATTTCTACAGGTGTTTTTTTTATTTTATCAATAATAATAAATAAATTTTGACGATTAATATATTTATTTCATTTTTATGGATTTGTTGAACTTATTGCGGTAAGTTTTAAGTTAAATGGAGTTGGAAACATATTATTTTTATAGGATCTAAGTTCTTATAAGAATTTTGTCATATTTATCAAATTATATATAGAATTTTGTTGTGAATCAAGTAAGGATAGAATTTTGACGATTAATAAAAGAATATGACATGTTTGAAATCAGGACTAAAATCTACTAAAAATATGTAAAAAATAGAGATTTGGGTTGTATATATGAAATTTAGCAAGGAAACTTTGTTTTTATTATCCTATTTTATTTAATTAATTAATATTGAATAATTATTTTGGTTTTGGTTTTATTCTGATTCATTAGACATTGTCTAAAGATTTATTTTATTATTGAATTTATGTTAGTTAATTACTAGTTTATGCTCATTAGCTTGCAACATAAAAGAGGTTCATTAAAATTTATTGTGATGGAAACAATATTTAATTTATTGCAACATAATAGGGTTAATTAAACTCTTCAATCAAAAATACAATTTATTTTAAGTCAATGTTAATCCTATTCTTTTGAATTTTTTTTGTTATTTAGCTAAATTGAATTTTATTTTAAATTTCACCCTTCAATTAAATATAAAATTTATTTATATTTCAGTTTTGATCCTAATTCTTTTAATTGTTGTTTTTTAATTTATTTTTTTCAATTTAATCTTTTAATATTTAATTTATTGAGAATTGAATTTCATAATTCTTCTATATATGGTACTTAAGATCTAATGACTCAAGTTGCAAGTTTAAAAAGATAACACAAAATTTATTTTATTTTCTTAAAAAAGCTTTTATAATTATTTTCTTATTTGACGAGACAATTCCAATATCATGATTTGAATCATAAATTTGGTAAAATATTTTAAGTTGACTCAATAATGATTTTAATATCATGATTTGAATAGTAAATTTGGTAAAATATTTCAGGTTAACTCAATAATGATCACCGAGATTACAAATGTATTATGTTAATTCGAGAAGTAATTTTTTTTATATATATCAACCCTATTTTATTTTTTTATATTTAATAAATTATGAATTGAAATGCATCATTATTTTTTTTTAAATATTTCCCCCGTATTATCATTTTGTTTTTTTGTTTAAAATAGGCTTGCGGGATATATATATATTTAAAAATAAAATGGACTCGCGGTGTAGTGCTTGCAGTGTGGCTAGCGACATGCTATAATGACTGGGGCGAAAACGTGGCATATGCTGATTGGACATAAGAGTAAAGTAGCAAACCATAAAACGCTATCAAGAGTCAAGACCCAAGAGAAGTAGATAAAGCCCTTCCCTTCCCTTCACTACCTTCTTCTCGAAAAGTCTCTTTATTTTTGTCTTAAACACAGTCACAGGGTGCAAAACACTTAACAAAGTTTAATGCCATTCTCCACCATCTGATGAGATTACTCTTTCCAATCCATATAAAAAAATGGACTGTCTTTCTCTTGCCACCACCACAGCCACTTCATCCTCCTTCTCTGTGAGAAAAATATTGTTTCCTTCACCATCAGTTAGAGTAAGAGCAAGAAGTAGAAGAAGAGAAATATGGTTTCCTAGGAAAAACGGGTTCTTGGTTTTGGCTGCAAAAGATGAAGGACAAGCAAAGCTGGACCAGTGGGACCAAATGGAGCTCAAGTTCGGTCATTACCTTGGTGAAGACCCCAAACTTACTCTTGCTAAGGTAATTGCTGTGATGTTTTTTCAAGGAATGGACAATTATGCTTATTTTAGCTAAAGTTTCCATTTATAGTTCAATACTTAAAGTGAAAGCATGTCTAGTTTTTGTAGGAACCCTTCAAAGTTCATTTTTAAATGGGTGTTTATAAACTGTTTGCTTTGAATTTGATTATATTGGTGATTTAAATTTGTGGTTTTGTTGCCTAGATAATGGCTAGAAAAGAAAACCCGGATGTTTCATTTCTTGAAGTTGAGAAATCATTTTACAAGAATAAGGGTAAAGCAGTAGAAATAAAGGAGGTTCCTTTCGATGTTTCAATGAAAAGGAAACCACCCAATGCATTGGATGGTTTGAATTTAGTTCGGCCGGTTCCAAAGGAAGGATTTAAATTCCAGGAAGAGGATAAACCAGAATCTCCCAAGATAAAGAAATCAGACCAACCTGTTGGAAAAGCAATGAATAATGCAAAGCGTGGTGTTCCAAATGTTATTTTGAGAAAGCCATCTTTGTATGTAGAGGATGATGTGGAAGTTAGGCCATCTAGGAATAGGGTGAATATTTTACCAAATTTAACTTTGAAAATGGGAAATGATCAAAATAAGGAGAAGTTTAGTGATATGACACTATTGAGAAAGCCACGACCAATGAGTGTTGATGAGAAGCAGGATTCTGGCAATTTGAGAACTGGAGTTAATCATGATGGTGCTGGAATGAGGGTTGAAAAAGAAGGTGAGGATATATATAGTGGTTTTACGCTGTTAAAAAAAACTGAAACTATGAGGACTGAGTTCAAAGAGTCATCAGAAACCAGGGATGCCTCATTTGCGGAGGAACAAGAAGTAGAAGATAACTACATATCAGGTAATAAACTCTGCTGCTTTGTAACAATCCTTTCACAGCCAGAATTTAATCTTTTTGGTTTCGTGTTGCTATTTTGTGGGACATCTTTTATTCTTTCCATTTCCTTTTTAATGCACAGCAAGATTCAAATATATGAGTAATCCTATCCAAACCCACCTTTTAGGTTCTAAGCTAAACAGTGGCTTTTTTGTTGGAGCTAGAATTGTTTAAAATAACACTATGCTTGATTTTTAAGGAAGGCAGCCATCAGAGAAGAATAATATTGAGTTCACAGAAGAGGAAGCTGCCCTAAACCAACAATCTGATAGCAATTTGGTTGATTCTGCCGTCAATATCTCTATGGAAGCTGCACTGCAAGGGAAACCAAAGAGGTCTGCAGAGTCATACATCATATTTATATTATTAATGTTTACCTTGACAAAGCATTTGTATGCTTATCCTGGTACAAAGCATTTGTATGCTTATCCTAGTTTTCTTGTTAGATTTGCCTTATTTAATATGCTGCTTTTTA
This sequence comes from Salix caprea, assembly GCA_964035475.1. Classification (NCBI taxonomy): domain Eukaryota; kingdom Viridiplantae; phylum Streptophyta; class Magnoliopsida; order Malpighiales; family Salicaceae; genus Salix; species Salix caprea. The sequence continues at coordinate 8,295,788 of OZ037759.1, read as the reverse complement.
TAGATTAGACCATTATGTTGAAGCAACATCAGCCTCTAGAGTAGAAGATTTGAATCTTGCAAATCCTGAAAATCTTGGAAATGCTAATGAGGATGCCCCTTCCATATCACCACTGGAGGTGAGATTGTTATATCTTTATCAATCTTCTAATGCTTTTGATTGGTAACTGTTGAGCATTAATTCTGGGCAGTTTATGGACTTGTAGGATGCTGATTGGAAAAGGGCAGAAGATTTGCTTAGGACAGGTGATAGAGTAGAAGTCGAGTTAATTAGCTTCAGTGCAAGAGGTTTCATTGTAAGTCCAATTTGACAAAGTAGTAAATTGGCTTTGCTTGGACTTGTTTTCTCCTCTTGTACTATGTTATTTGCAGAACAAGAAGTTCTTTTCCATGCAACCTCTCTGAATTCTATGCAACTATCTGCAGGTATCTTTTGGTTCTCTGGTAGGATTTCTTCCGTACCGTAACCTAGCTGCAAGGTGGAAGTTCTTAGCTTTTGAGTCATGGTTGAAACAGAAAGGCTTGGATCCATCGCTCTACAAGAAAAGCTTAGGAATAATTGGAAGCTACAATGTCCTAGAAAGGAACAGTTCTCTTGATTCAAGCATTGTTCCAAATACGGATAGAAAAATTGAGGTAGAAAATAAGCCGGATATGAAGTTAGAGGATCTTCTTATGATATATGACCAAGAAAAACTGAAGTTCCTGTCTTCTTTTGTTGGTCAGGTTTGGAAATATTAACTTGGTATTTTTAATCATAAACATTTCTCTTTCAAATTTTCATGGACTTCTTTTTGCAGAAAATCAAAGTGAATGTGGTAATTGCTGAGAGAAAATTGAGGAAACTTGTAGTTTCTCTGAGGCCAAAAGAGAAGGAAGAGTTGGTTGAGAAAAAGAGACATCTCATGGTATCCACTAATTCTTGATGCTTATTGTACATTATTTGTTTTATATGCAAACTTTAAGTTCCTGAAAACATTTATAACAGTTTGACAGCGACAATAATTCTCACAATTTATGTAGTTTCTTATTCATGTTACATGGATTTTCAGAACTGAAACTTGGATTTGCTTGTTGGTTTAATTGTGAGCTGACAGTTTTTGTGGTCAAAGCAGTATTGATAGAAAGAAAACGCACCATAACTGTCAAAATGTTACATACTTGATGTGAAGAAGCAAGCTTTTTGTTAGATTATCAGATGAATTTCAGGCCAAACTTTATCTACTATACATCTGGATTTTGTTTTGTCCAAAAGCTTATTGTTCATTAGCTTATCAAGCAAGCTTCTGGCCTTGATGTTCTTGTGCCATTTGTTTTTCCAGGCTACACTTCAAATTGGGGATGTTGTGAAATGCTGCATCAAGAAAGTAACTTATTTTGGCATTTTTGTTGAGGTAAATCAACAATTTTGCGACATTTATCAATGTGAATTAAGCTATGAATGCTGATAATTCTTTGAACAAGAAATCATTGTATAGTAGGGAAATTCAAATATTTTTAGAGAAGATATGCAGAAAAAAGGTTTCAAGAGATACCATGTTGACTGGTGGAGTTCTGAGTGGTTTGATTTGTATCAATATCTTGAGTATAATTCCTTAAAATAGATTCAAAAGTTTAGAGTCATGAGATCCTAGAATACTTGCACAAAGTCTTTAACCTTACTGTACTCATTTAGGTTGAAGGTGTGCCTGCGTTGATTCATGCATCAGAGGTCTCATGGGATGCCACTCTGAACCCTGCATCCTGCTTTAAAGTTGGTCAGGTATGTTGCCTGTTTTATGATTAAATTTTCAGACAATTAAATATCTCCACTGACTGTGACATGTGCTGGCTCCATAAGGCACCATAAAAGTTTGTCTATAGGCTCATCAATATGTGGATCTTCCAGAAAATTTGTCTTTTTTCTTATGTGCTGTCTGGCATGAGTACCTTGCCTACAGCCAAACCTTATTGAAAACTGATAAAATACTTTGCTTGTTTTAATGCTTCTTTTGCTGTCAATTCTTTCATGCCATTTCAATTTTGAAGAAAGCGATTCTTGTTGCAGATTGTGGAGGCAAAAGTTCATCAATTGGACTTTACCCTTCAACGTATCTTCTTATCTTTGAAGGAGATTACAGTAAGTTATATTTAACTAGTTTATTTAATGCTGAATTTCTATCCTAGGCCAAGGCAATTTAACTATATGTCCAAAATATAATGCGTTTCTCTTTCCCATGGCAGCCTGATCCTCTGATTGAGACCCTGGAATCTGTCTTTGGTGGTCGTGCTCCCCTGGATGGGAAACTACAAGAAGCCGAAGCAGATTCTGAGGTTTAATTCTCATCCTTTGAGTAACACCTTTAGTCATCAACTCCTCTTGTCATTTTGACTTGCCAAATAAAAGGCTGTCTTCTTTTTATTTATTTTTAATTAAGAAAAGACTGCATTTCAATTTGATTATACAAAGACAGTATGTGGATAGAGTAGGAGTTGCTGAACAAGAGTATATGGATCATTATGATTTCTGAATAAAAAAGAACAAGGAAATAAGGCCCAACTCCCAACCAAACTTGCTTCATAAGATTCAAGCAAGGATTTCCAAATAAACTTATTCATGTTTTTTTTTTAATTGTGCTGATTCCAATTTGACAAATTGATTCTGGTGATGTCTATTTTTAGAGCTAAGCTTTTACTGGTGCTGTGCCCTGCCATCTGTTAAATAATATTTTCAGTAAAACCCCCAAATTGTGAAAAGTAGGGTTTGGAGGTGGACGAAAGAAATTTATGGGATTTAATGATTGAAAGGGTTTAAGATCAGTTACAGGGGTTTTGTTAATGATTCAAATGTCAGCGGCCATGTGGTGGCTGGTGATGGAAACACGAGCATTGTTATGTTTTCTCCATTTCATTACGCGATGTTTATTTTTTGCTTCGAAATTTGATTTGACAACTGTAATCGCACAAGTACAATGCAATTCTGCTGCTCATCTCCCTAGCTGGCAGTTTAGTAAGATTGGGTGAGTTTGCCTTCCATTTCTCAGTTGATTACGGGGCTCTTCCTATGATGCATGTATTTATGGAAGCAAGTATCAATAGTTAGTTGAATGATTCTCTGTGTATTCTCTGCACCTCATACATTTTGTTGCAGTAGCTATTGTTGAATTTTCTGACTTGGAATTCTGCAGTGGGCTGATGTTGAAACACTTGTCAAAGAGTTGCAACAAATTGAAGGGATCCAGTCTGTATCTAGAGGCCGCTTCTTTTTGAGTCCAGGTTTAGCCCCTGCATTTCAGGTACAGGGACTTATTAACTAGATATTGCACCAGAAATTACAAATTAAAGGTGCAGCTCACCCCTACAATCATGGTCATGATTTCGCTGGGTGTTGATAGCTGTAGCCAATGTACCATTTGTTAGTGTAGCCCTTGTTTCTTAACTCTGAAAGACAGCACCGGTTTCTCACCTTCTGTTTATTATTTCTACCTTCTGTTTATTATTTCTCCTCCAATCAAATCATGCTAGCTTATCTGATTCCCATCTATCTTCTGCTTCAGGTTTATATGGCGTCCATGTTTGAGAATCAATACAAACTGCTTGCTCGATCTGGAAACAAAGTACAAGAGGTAACATTTTTGGATTTTGCAAGTGTTTGTGTAATTGGATTCCTGATGGTCCCATCAATCTTCTTGATCAAGAATTCATCTTTGCAAATTGAAAAACTCATCTGTCTGAAAGTTTCATGCCCTATTCTCGTATTACAAGTATCTTACCTTGAAGATTCTGCACTTATTAAATCAGCATGTTTGAGTTCTGAACTTTTGCCTTGTACAAATAGCTTCGTGACCTTGCTGGAGATATTACAAGACTACCTTGCTGAAACTAATTATAGTACCCTCACCCACTTTCAAGTGAAAACAGGACAAATTCGTGAAAATATAAGCCATCTGGGCAATCAGTTTCAGCTGTTTTCATTTTAAGAGCTTGTTATTCGAGTTCGCCATCTTTACACACCATAAAGTAATAACTTGAACTTGGCAATAAAGCATTATTGCTTGAGAACAGGTATTCTGAATTCCTCCCAATAATAAAAATTGCAATCTCTTCAAGAAATTAAAAGAACAAAAAGATGAAATATGCTGGATGAAATATGTTGTGACTATGAAGGGAAACTGATACTTGATAAGAAACAAACAGTCACGGTCTATATTTTTAAACACCTTAAACAAATTTATTTCTTGGTGATTAACCCTCAATTTTGATCCAGGTGATAGTTCAGGCATCATTGAGCAAAGAAGAAATGAAATCTACGATTTTATCCTGCGCTAACAGAGTGGAATAGTTTTGTTCTGAACTGTAAATTCCTCTGACCTCCTGCCCAGTCTACTACATGTTGCCATATTTCAGACTGACTCTGGACTTTGCCACCATTAGCAAAAAGAAAAGGAATAGAAAGGAAAGGAAAAGGTTCAGTTTTACATATTTTTATTCTTTACTACTGTTCTGTTTCTTCTTCGTGTGGATTTGGTCGGGCTAAGCTTTTGCGGTATTACACAATCTCTGTTTGCTGTCACAGGTTATATTAGTGCAACTGTTGTACAAAGATATTCAATTATGGTATTTTATCAATTTTCATAGAAAATATTTAGAAGCTGGCTCCGTGGTCGCATGTACAGAACAGACTAGCTAGTAGCTAGAGAGGACAGCTCAAATCACCATAGCTCTCACATTCTTCCTGATCCTCACAGCTGGCGTCGCTGCCATGCCTCAACTTCATCAGCTCTCATCTTTGCTGTACCAGTCTCAGCTGTCATGATCTGACAAATTAAACCCAAAATTTGTTTCCCCTTTTTCTGATCCGTTAGAATCAACCCATGGAGTGGCTGACATATTTTCACTTATATGAATGAAGGTTCCGTGCATTGCAAATTAACTGAGCAGCATGACTCAATCAACCTATCTGGGATCATCCTCCTCCAGACCCTGTACCCTAGATGTAGGCTGCGCAGCTGCTGGCGGTGGCACCACCTCCATCTCATACTTGAAACAACAATATTTCTTTCCACAAGATACCTATACATACAATTGCAAATACATCTATTCTATTTTATCACAACAAAGGTAGGTTTTCATTGCCAAATGCTGTGTAACTTACCAGTACGTTCGTGATGCAGCCCAGTTCGAATGTTCAAGTAGATAGGGATAAAAAATCAACCAAGTATGATCTTAACAATTAATTACACCGTCTATCGGCAAGGATGAAGGAAGAGAGAGAGAGAGAGAGAGAGAGAGAGAGAGAATAACAAAGGAATATGAAATTAAAGGAACCTGTCATTCAGGGTGGGGGCATGGAAGAATAAAGTTAATAGGAGGTGGAAATCAATTTCATGGTTTATATTCTTTCATCTATGGGCACAGTATGATAATTTAAGCTCAAGCAATCTATATTACCAATCGTATTGTGGTAATCAGAGTACTCTGATGAGAAGATGGAATGATTTCAGGCAAAACAAACACAAACGAATCTTTAAAAGAAAGCGGATGAAACTGAGAGAATCATAATAGGAAGGAAACATACTTGCTGGAAGAACTCATCTCGTCGATCAAACCAATCCAATGGCATGTATGTGAAACCAGAAGAGGACGGAAGCAAACCTGCAAGGATTCAAGGAATAGATAGACAAGAATGAAATAGCTTTGGTTGAGATGCAACTGAATAAACATACAACAACACTGGCAGGGCGCAAACATCACAATGGCAGAATATCTATTTGCTTGTAAAATAAATAAAAAATATGTTTTTATAAATAAAACAAATTATATTAATATTGATGAAATTAATATTTAAAATGTAATTATGTGTACTAATCAAATAATTATTTGTAATTTACATGTAACTAAAAAAACAGAAACTATAACAGTTTTTTTTTAGCGAGATGAAACTCCCGCTCCAATCACCAACCTGTCTAATAAAGTTACATTTCTACACTGATTATTTTGCCTCATTTTGTTAATTATACATACAGCTAAAACAGATCGTGCTTTCCCTGTTCATCTACTCTCATTCTACTGTGGACTTCAATAGTGATTTTCACGCCTCACTTCCTTTTTGTTCTTTGTAAAAATCCTGTTTAGCTGTCGGCGGAACACTTTAGTGCCCCTCTCCCTCTACCTTTCGGGAGAACACTTTCAGCCCTCTCGCTTCACTCGATCTCTCCCCCACAGACACACGATAGATTCAACTACGTTGAAACCCGAATTTCTTTGGATTTGGGAGTTTCTTTGTTTATGCTTTCTATCGTGTGTCTGTGGGGGAGAGATCGAGTGAAGCGAGAGGGCTGAAAGTGTTCTCCCGAAAGGTAGAGGGAGAGGGGCACTAAAGTGTTCCGCCGACAGCTAAACAGGATTTTTACAAAGAACAAAAAGGAAGTGAGGCGTGAAAATCACTATTGAAGTCCACAGTAGAATGAGAGTAGATGAACAGGGAAAGCACGATCTGTTTTAGCTGTATGTATAATAAACAAAGAAACTCCCAAATCCAAAGAAATTCGGGTTTCAACGTAGTTGAATAAATTAGGCACACCGAGTTCAACCAGCAACTTCTCCCTTACAACTTCTCCCTTACAGATTTCTACCAAACTCGCCATAAACTGTGAAAGTAGACACCGCCATCACCACACAGAAAAGCTCTGCTCTTCCCTTGCAGATTCAAAAGCGAGAAGTCACGATAACTTTCATTTTTTTTAAAAATTAGTGCTTATTGTGGATTAATTATTAGCTCCATCTCTCGCTCTCCAATTTGCAGGTGAAATCCCTAACCCTAGCGTACCTGTGAAGACAGAGGCCATCTTTTGCTTTCCCACCTATAGTTGACGGCTACGTTTTTCATCCCCCAACCAGATCTCACCTCACCTCATCTCTCGCTCTCCAATTTGCAGGTGAAATCCCTAACCCTAGCGTACCTGAAATACTAGGGCATGCATGTTTCCTTTTTAATGTTCCTTTATTTTGTTAAATATTCCTGCTCGATCTGTAGAGTTTGCGCCGGGTGATTCGGCGATTGCTTCATTTTGATCGGAGGCATTGTAGATATGGTGTCGTTTTGTGTTGTGGGAGCGTGGAGATGGCAAGTGGGTGGGATTTATTGAGAGAAGGGAGGGCTTTGGAAATAACGGGAGAGGGAGAGACGAATCGGTTGCATTTAAATAGGCAGGTCGCCTGTCCCTACACGGAAGAAGATTACAATGGCAACCACTTAGGCGGAAATTGTAAGGGATTTGTAGATCTGTCAAGAAGAAAAAGAAGAACAAAAGCCGAACAAAAGGTTTGTTTTCTAAACCTTTTCTATTCTCTGTTTCTTGCTTTCTTGACTTTTTATTTCTGTTTCTTGACACCATGTGGGTGCAAAACATGGTGTGCATTATGGGTTAGTGGATGGAAATTCTGGGTCTTGCCCAGAATTAGGATCAAATGATTTGAATGAGGGATGTAGTTTTTGTTTATTTGATTTTTAGAAGAAAAAAAATGGCAGCTGATTCAATGTTTAGGGGAATCCTCTTGATGCAAATAGTTGATGGATATGTTGTTGAATGTTGCATGATCTTCATATCATGTTTGATGTAACCATTAATCTGTGTGTTTCCATACCAGTTTGTTCACAAAATCCGACCAAGCCAGCAAGGTTTCTGTGTTTTGCTTTTGAAAGCAGACTCAATTCTTTTTCGATAACAGAAAACACACAAAGGTATCATTTGCAACTTTACTTTGTTATCTTTTAATTTCATAGGAGACAAGGAGTTATTGGAACAGGATTGTCTTTGAGGGAAAGTCGGTTAACTAATGATGTCTCTTGCTAACAGATGTTGTTTGAGAATATGTATATTGTTAGTTCATCTCATCCAACTAATTTTGACTTCACTTTGCAATTAATCTGGAGACAGTTTTGTGTTTGTATGAGTAAGCTGATAAATGATAACCTTTCTGGGCATTTGCAGATAAATGATTCCAGCGATTATAATTTAGTTCACTTCACAATGAGGTAGTTGCTGTGGGATTGAAAATGCTATTTGCATCCTTTTAGTGTAATGCTTTGGGTGTTTTAGGAGTACTGCTGACATTCTTGATATTCAATAGGATTGGAGTGGTCTTTTTCTTTGTTTTTCATTTTTTCCTACATTGTTGGTTCGGAGAATTGCTAATTTGTAAAATTTTCGTGTCTCCAACTTTGCTGTGTGTGAAAGTGTTTCAACGCTTTCTTGGAGGTTCTTTCAGATTGTGTTTCATGAGGAGCAGATTGGTTTTTTTAGCATCTGCTGATTTGTGCTTTGGTTTGTGCCTTATATTTTGTCAGATGATATTTTAAGATCCTGACGGGTTTTGATGATTTCTTATGAGAATATTTGAAGATTTTGATCTCATTTTGCATTTATTTAAAAGTCATTATTTAATTATATAACTTACTCTTACTAATTGTATAATTAATTGCATAATTAAACTATATACAAAATAATTGCACTATATTTAAAATAATATAAAAAAATAATTCTCTAAAATTTATTTTACCATTGGAGCATACATTAACAAAAAAATCATATATACACTATTCAAAGAGCTATTTCAAAGATATTACCCTCCAAAATGTCTCTTGCCATTGGAGTTGCTCTGACACTGGGAATTTCTGTAAAATTCAAAATTGGATGGATGATTTATTAATTGATGGCTGACCGAAGTGGCTGTGTGTACTATGCAGGTAGTCTTATCAGTAGAGGACACTTTTATATTTTTTGATTGATGTTGAGCAAAGTTAGAAATAACAGACAAAAATCACGTGTGGACAAAGTTTATGCTCTTGCTTCCGGACCCAAACCCATTTCTATCAGCTTAATCACTCTAAGCGATTCACTGGCGCATCGGCAAATAATAAAGCTTCTAAATTTGACATCGAAAACAGTCTGATATGACATGAATTACCGAGACAAGAAGATGACGGAATGCTTCGAATAAATCATTGCTTTGATTTAAGATTGTGAGATTTTTTTTAAAATGTAAAAAAATATTAAGATTGTGAGATTTTTTTATGATGCTAAAAACTTTGGGCATATAAAAAGGGTAATTTTTTTTTTTAAATATGAGTTTTCAATAAAATATATGAATTTTAAATTTATATAAATTTATTTGTATAGCAAGCTTTAACGAAATCATCAATATAAATTTGATAAATTCATTTGTTAAACAGGTTTTAATGAAATCATCAACATAAAATTATCATTCTCATTGAAAAAAAAGAAGATTCAAAAACCTTAATCATTGAATTCATTGTATTAGAATCAATTCATCTCATAGTTTAATTTAAATTTAACACTAATAAAATATAAATTGTGTAAACACCTATAATAAATAAAGAACAATAATAAGTCGTTGATTTTCTATCTATATAAAAAAAAAATTGAAAATCCATTGTACGTCACTATTATTATCATGATTATACCAATTAAAATTATCAGTGTTATTACTATTATTTCCCAAATAATAAAAAATATTAAATTGCCCCGAAAAATAAAAAAAAATAACAAAACAGCAAGCAATAAAACAATAAAAAAATCATTGAAATTATCATTATTATTGGTTAAACAATGAAAACCATAAAATTATCTAGAAACAAAAAATTTAACAAAAGAACAAACAAAAACAATAACAAAAAAAAAATATTATGATCATAGAAAAAATCATCTGATCTAAACAACAAATAAAAATAAAAGAAAATACTAAAAAAGGAGCAAAATGAAAAGAAAAAAAAATATCAATTTTAAAATTATCACCAATATAAATTAAAATTTCAAGACTAGACTGAATAAAAATAAAACCTCAACAACAACAAAAATGACAAAAATCAAAACCAAAACTAAAAACATAAATACAGATGATAAATCCTACCCAATAAAATAAATACTACCCAAGAAGGACAAAAAAATTTAAGAGAATAAGGGTCAAAATAAAAAAAAAATATATATATAATTACTTTTAATCGGGCGATAAATCCAGCCTTCATTTTTTTAGTGCTTCCAAGGAAAATTCGTAGTTTTAATGTTCAAATAAAAACGGAGATGATGCAAACACCCCAACACAATCTGCTAATGATACACAGATGCAGTGGAGAAATCTAAAATACTCCCGGGACCGAGAATTAACTTTTATGGACTAAAGGGCAAAATGATAATTACATTATTAAAATCAATAAAACAGTAGGACTATTAATCTATGTCTAAGGATACAGTAAAACATCAACGCGTTTTATTTGTTATATATAAATGATAAATAATAACTGTAACAACTAAATAAACAATGAAAATTATTAAATTATTCTGAAGATGAAATATAATAATAAAAGTTAAATTGTGCAAACACCTAAAATTATTAAAAAAACAAAAATAAATAGTTGATTTTATACTTATATATATATATAAAAAGAAAACACTATAGTAACATTACTAATGATAATGATAATAACAATAATAATTGATTATAATGGTTACAATGCTTATGATATTAATAATTATGGTAATGATAATAATAATAATAAAAAAAAAATAGATCATAAAATAATATCAAAGATATCGATAATAATAAAAATAATTATAGTGATCATATTAATAATAATAATAATAATAATAATAATAATAATACTAATGATAAGTTTAATGATATTATAACAATAGTAGTGATATATATATATATATATATATATATATATATATATATATATATATAAAATGAACTAAGGTTTTTTTTTAGAAAAACTCAAATTAATTTAATCTTACTTTTCTAGGTATCTACCAAGTAATTATTACCAAAGTAGTTAAAACAAAACCATCAATTAAATTGTTTGCTGCATAAAACAAATCACTCATCTCTGCTGCAATTCAACGATTGATAATTATCAAAACAGTTTTAACAGTAGCAATATTCAATGATTTTTAGGCAGAAAAAAAACCTGTCTCTAACAGATTTTATCAATTATAATTTTAGTAATTAAATATTAAAATAATTAATTACAACACGTATAAAATCAATTAATTTTCTATATAAATAAAAGCCCAGCGCAACGCGCGGGCAAGTTTGCTCGTAGAGCATAAGCTACGGTCTCTAAAAACCTGAAGCTAGGCAAATATTGTCCTCCACTATACGATCCTTTCGTATTCAAGTATAAATAGATTGTGCAAGAGCTTCATTAATTTATAACCTAATCTATTAACCTGTTCGTTGGGGTTGCATGATTGGACCAGTTAAATCACATAGCATCTCTGCAACAGTAATGTGATAGACTCTGCAATGATTGAAATGCAAGAACTTCAATTAAATGGATTGAAACCAGAACGAAGCATATGGGAAAGATAGCAGCTAAAATAGGGTATGAGAACTACTACAAAATGATAGTTTTGTAAATAACCACAGCCTTTCAATGAAAGACCATACAACCCTGAGGTAAATGTGCTACAGCTTTTGGGGAAGGTTGATCATGGATTGATTCTCCCTCATGATCTCTGTTTTTTTCTTCTGTTTCTGTCTGAAACCCTGCTGCTTCCAAGACATGAGCCTTTACTTCATTGAATCTCTTGTTTGACAGAGAAACCTCAGCAAGAATTCTCCATGCACATGTTTCCGATGCATCGTCAAAATCCTCCTGTCTCTTCAGCACTATATGCCCGCTGATCTCCCAAACTGCTGGATTAACCTGGGTGTTCAGCAGCTCCTGGATTGCTTCTCCACGCGCTTGTTAGATATTAAAACTGATGAACTAAGAAAGAAAGAAAAACACTTTCCCTTAATTTTATAGATTTAAATCTTGAGGTTAATAATAATAAGAAAAGACTTTTTTTTTAAGAAAACCCTTCGTCTTAGACTTAAACCCCACCAGCCAAAACCATCCCCATCCCCACCACCCTTTCTCCATCATGTACCCATCACTCCTCCGCCGCTCTAAATACTTGTCGGAACAGCCACGGACCCGAATCTTCATTCGACTAATGGGTGGTGGACCCCGAACCTTCCCTGGAGGTCTAAACCAATGGCAATGGAAACGTCTTCACGAGAAAAAAGCCAAAGAAAAAGAGCAACGGCTCCTTGATCAAGAAAAACAATTCTTCCAAGCCCGTATGCGTTCCCAAATCCGCTCCAGCCTCGCTGGTCAATCCCACCCTAACCTGAACCCAGACCCTAATATGTACAACCCCGTGAGCCCCAAAGAGTACCTCAAAGCCCTCGCGGATCGTTTCATGAAGGATGGAGCTGAAGATTTGTGGAGCGAAAATGATGGGTCATTGAAACCCCCATCAGATGAACAGACTGCATTCGTGGGGACTAATCAACAGCCAGGACCAATTAATTCGCTGGTAGATTTGAGAAAATTAATATCAGAAGGTCGTAAGGTGTCGCAGAATCGCAACAATGGGTTCAATTATGTGAAAAGTAGAGATTACTCGACGCATAGAGATTTGGATTTTGGGTCTAGAGGTGATTTTGCTAAACCTTTAGCGCGGCGACAGACGAAGTTTAGGAGAAATGAGAGTTCTTCGAGTGGTGATTGTGAAGATCATGGGTTTGTTAATGACAATGTGGAGAATTTCGTGGGAAATTCATGGGATGAGCGAGGAGGCGTGAGTAATTTGAGGAATGTGAGTGATTTCATGAAGAACAGGGGTTCTGAGACAGTAAAACAGAGTAGGTTTCGGAGAAATGAGGGTGATGATGATGATGATTTGGAGGGCGGGGGAGATAGGAGAGGGAGGAGTGCGAAGGATATTGGGAGTAGAGCTGCTTTAGGGGAGTATGATATGAAGAAGACAAGAAGGGTTCCATTAAAGGTGCTTGAGAAGAATGATTTTGCGAATGAAGTGGAGTTGATTAGATATGAGCTGGGGAGGAAGAAGAAGTTTGCCGGAAATGGAGGGAACATGGAGGAGGAGGATTCAATTCTTAGCGAAAAAAGGTAAGTTTTTTTTATTGGTTTTAAATGGTGTCTTAGTCTTACTAGTAAGGTAATTTCGATTCACTGGAAAATGTGCATTATTTTTTGTGTGGATCCAATTCCCTCATTAATCTTTGGATGTGATAACAATACGGGGATATGATTGCCGAATATGAGGAAAATTTGTCCATAACCTGCATGGATGAAAAAATCAGTTTCATGAAATTGTGGGTCTTGGAAAGTTACAATAGAAGAGAATGACACCGAAGGTATACGGTGAACATAAGTACATCAATGGGAAGGGGACCCCATATAATCCCTCTTGCGTTTTCACAATATCAACACTATAGTAATGGGAGGATATTCCTGATGTGATGCTTTGTGGAAAAAGTAAACCAAATAACTTTTCATTTTATGGAGTCTAGGGTAGAATAAAGGAAGAGGCTGTGGAATTATGTTTAATGTAAAGATACAGTGTTTTACATTTTAAGTGGTGATTTTGTGCTTTATTTATTTGCAGATTTGATGAATGTGGGCTGTCTCCGTTGACTGTCAAAGCACTTATAGCTGCTGGTTATGTTCAAATGACGAGGGTACAGGAGGCTACTCTTTCTGTTTGCCTTGAGGGTATGCAAATTGTGTAGTGTTGTGGTGATTATTTAGTCAATTCAAAAGTCAGGGTAGAGCAATAATGTTATTGTGTGTGTGCATGTCAACTTCTTCACTTTTTGGCATGTGCGAGGCCATAAGTGTGTGTGGATACTTGTAGCATATCTTTTATTGTACTGTTATACTAAAGAAATACTCTCTTTGCTTCCAGTTCCAAAAAAAAAAAAAATACTCTCTTTGCTCCATTTTGATTGTGCACGGTTTTTTTTTTCAAACTAGTCAACCTGTGCATCATTATCACTATGTCTTTAACATTCGTATTGTAACCATTTCTGTCGAAAAATGATCTTACTTGCACATTGTGATGTTTGAATGATGGTTTTTACTTCAATTTGAAGCAGGTAAGGATGCTATAGTCAAAGCCAAGACTGGCACAGGAAAAAGTGCAGCTTTTTTGGTAAACTACAAGTCTCTTTGGTATTCTTGAAAATTAATTTATGGCATTTTAGCTTCTTTCTTTCGGTTCCATAGTTAAATACAAACAGCTTCCTGCAATTGAAGCAGTTCTGAAGGCAACAAGTAGCAATGACAAGCCACAAGTGCCCCCTATATATGTTCTTATTCTCTGCCCCACCAGAGAACTAGCAAGTCAGATAGCTGCAGAAGCAAATGCTATGCTGAAATACCATGATGGAATTGGTGTGCTAACACTAGTTGGAGGAACACGTTTCAAAGATGATCAGAGACGCCTTGAATCAGATCCTTTTCAGGTTTGCTCATGTGCTTGGTGTTTTTTCCTGGCTTTAACTTCAGCTCATGTCATGGCATGTGCTTGAAAAAAAGAACCAAGCAAAGAAATAAATATGCAGTTGATATTCCTGAGTTTTTCATTATTAATGCATGCATATCATTTTCTGGTGTTTTGAACTTTTCCCAGATAATTGTTGCAACTCCTGGTCGGCTGCTGGATCACATTGAGAATAAAGGTGGTTTATCTGTGCATTTGATGGGATTGAAGGTGCTTATACTTGACGAGGCTGATCACCTTCTTGATCTTGGTTTTCGGAAGGATGTGGAGAAAATTTTAGACTGCTTGCCCCGTCAGAGACAGTCATTGCTTTTTTCCGCAACAATTCCAAAAGAGGTTAGATTTTTCTGTTGAAGGGTCAAACAAGCAGTTAAATTGTGTGACATGACTTCATTATGATTTTAGTTATGCCTATGCAGGTTCGTCGAATTTCTCAGCTTGTATTGAAAAGGGAACATGCTTTCATTAATACTGTGGGTGTTGGTTGTGTGGAAACTCCTGCTAAGGTATTTGTTAAATTAAGAAACTCTTATGGTTACCAATCAGGGATTGCAGATGACAATGACCTGATGTTTTAAAAAATGATCATGTTACCTGTAAAAAAGGCCCAGAGTTTGTCTCAGGCTGAACATTTTAGCGCTGGCTTAATGACTTTTGATTTATTAAATATCTAATCACTATAAGTGAAATCATCTGCACTGTTTGATATTTGATTTTGATTGTTTCTAAATTGGGAAGCAAAAAGCATTAATGATTGTTTCTGCTCCTACAGATCAAGCAGTCTTTTCTTGTCTCTCCACAAAAATTGCATTTTCAAGTAGTGCACCATCTTCTGAAGGAGCATATTCAGCAGGCACCTGATTACAAGGTAAGATTCTGTAGATTTTGGATTTCATTTATTTGCAAATTGGAATCTGTGTGGCTGAATCCTAGAAATAACTTTCCCCAGGTTATTGTTTTCTGTACAACTGGAATGGTAACATCACTCATGTATCAACTTCTTCGAGAAATGAAAATGAATGTCAGGGAGATGCATTCCAGAAAGCCTCAACTTTATCGAACTCGTATCTCGAATGAATTCCGGGAATCAAAATGTTTGATTCTCGTCACATCTGATGTTTCTGCTCGTGGAATGAATTATCCTGATGTTACTTTGGTCATTCAGGTACCAACAATTATTGAAAAGTAATAAATTCATATTCTGCATGTATAAATTGCCAAGCATCACATCAACTGTGCCCCGTAGACAGTATCTCTCAAACATCAGTATTTTGTGTATTTCTTCTCATTACTTGATTTGAATGCCTTATTTTGTGTTAATGTAAAATAATACACCAATTTTAATCATAATCAGGTGGGGATTCCTTATGACCGTGAACATTATATACATCGGCTAGGAAGAACAGGACGTGAAGGGAAAGATGGAAAAGGGATCTTATTGCTCGCGCCATGGGAAGAATATTTCCTGAATGAGTTAAAAGACCTGCCACTTGAGAAATTCCCTATACCACAAATTGATTCTGAGACTAATTTTATGGTAGTGCTCTAACTGATTACTTGCTTCTTGTTTTTATTCAGCATTATAAGAGATTGTAATTGTGGTTTGATATTAACAAGAAAAAAAGAAAAGAAAAAAAAGACCTGAACTCAGAGAAGAAGTATGCAAGGGGCATATGTGGTATTCTCAATTAACTTGCTGAAGTTCTAGGAAGCCATCTGTATGTTTTTCCCACTTCGTTAATCAAGATTTTTAGAGGGTTGATTCCTTGTGTTCATATTATGGAATTAACATCACTTTATGGACAGTAATTTAACCATTTAGTCTACCTCGATTTAAACTGCAACTGATGATGTTTTCCTCCTGAAACATCTTCAAAATGCATGGCTTTTTGGGTTTTAGTCCCTCCTATCCGTTTGTTATTAGGGCATGCAATTGTGCAGGTTTCATATGTATAACCCTTAGATACTCTCTCTTTTTGGCAGATGGAGGAGTCAATGTCGAAGATTGATAGTAGTGTCAAAGAAGGAGCATATCATGCTTGGCTAGGGTATTATAACTCCATCAGAGAAATTGGAAGGGATAAAACGACGCTTGTTGAGCTGGCCAACCAATTTTCCGAGTCAATAGGCTTACAAAAGCCTCCTTCCCTCTTCAGAAAAACAGCTCTAAAGATGGGTTTGAAAGACATCCCTGGTATACGGATCCGGAGGTAGTACTTACTGGGAGCATTGATGCATACAAGCTGCTGGTTAGTGTTGCTGAGATTTAACTTGTGCTGAAAGACCAGCTTCAATTTTAATTCCACTTGAAAGCTGGTAATATGCATTGATAGGTCCTTCTATTGCATTATCCAATGCACTACTGTATTCTTGGTCAGGGTTTTTGGGTCCTTAGTTTGACCGCAGGCTGAGAATGGCAATGCTTCATATACATGCACTCCTGATACCCTGTACATTGTTGTTTGGTAATATAATTGCTGTTATTAGTTTTCGTTGAGGTTCTTTAAGCTGCTTCCCTTTTCCTTTACAGCTGAGGTGTCCTTAGGTTTTGTTTTGAAACCCAAATGCACATTGAGAGTTGACTATTACCACCGAGAAGTGACTACAACCTATGACCTTCATACTTGTGAATTGATCTCTTTCAGACTTTGGAACTTCAAATACTTAATGACTGTATAATAATCTAATATTCTAAGCAGATTAGAGATGTTAAAAAAACTAGAAAGAAAAGGGAGTAATAAAATAACAGTGGGAATTATGTTCACAAAGGAATGAAACTCAAAAGAGCTTACAGCCATAAAACAGAGAGGAAAGGGAGTCATAAAAAGTAAAGAGATTGTCGTGGGAATGTGTCACAAAGTGTCCAAAAGAATCTAATTAAATTTGGTATATTCAATCTCTTAGTAAGTGCATCTACTGAGCAAATCCAGCTGTGAAAGCTTATCTTTTAAAGAGGAATATTGAATCTTAATACTAAATTACTCGCATTTATCTCTAGCTAGCAAGCTTTAATTTTCTGAAACCCTAATGCTAAACATTTTTTTTTATCACAGATGAAGCATTTGCAGACTGCTATTTACCATTCTCTTTATGAAGTTGCTTGGTTATTTGTTGATTAAAAGGTTCTCTCAGTTTGCAGAATTTGATTATTAATTAAAGATCTATTTAAACTTCTATGGTGATATATGTTTTTATCATGTTATATTTCTATATGATAAAGTTGGGAAAACCCTTCTATCATGAACACTGGATTATATTTGTTAGAATATATTGAGATAAAGAGCGAGGTCCTCAAAAGACATCGTAAGAGCATATGAGCTCTTGGCAATCCTCATCTCTTACGTGCCTTTTGAGATGAGTTAGGTTTTGTGAACTTGACTCTTTAGCCATTTTTCAAACTAACTTCATCTTCTATCCGGCCGGGCTCCTGTTTCTTGTCTTTCTATTGTCTATAGGCAACTTACTGTAAAGCTTAGCGGGAGACAAGCCATACTTAAATAAAGATATTTTCTATATCTTTTCTTCCCAACAGCGTGCGATGAGATCGGCACTGAAAAACATTAAACTATAGAGACCAAAGTAAATCATCGTGAAATCTACACGTTGAAAATCTTTAAATGCAGTTCACGAGTTATTTATTTTCCTCATCGACTACAATAATTATGTTTCTAACTATTTCAACGAACAGCTTGCATGTATTCTGGGATGTTGACATTGAGAAGCTCTTTCACAAATTTTGACATCGTCAATTATTTGACTCACCAGGCTCTACTGTAGTCTTCATTCTTCTTTTATATCCAAAATATATAATTAATGCAGTGACATGGTTAATTAGCTCCCAAAAAAGAAAAATCTATCCATCTGCTGCCATCTCTTACAGTAAGCGAAGAGTTGGAGTACCTGGTTGCCCTAAATCAAGATGGCTTGCTAAACAAGCAACCCACACTTCCTGTTCTACTTGAGATGGTAAAAAAAGCTGCTTCATAAAGAACACGCAAAGTGTTAGAGAGTAATAGGATCAATTCAAGCTTAACAAGCCACGAAAGCGTGCTTCCTTTTCTCTTAGCGATGAGAGTGAGATGCCTATTATTATCATTCACGAACCAAACTTACCTAACTATGGCGAGCCATTGAATAGACCCTTTCAATATCACGATCAGATTTTGTTAGGGACCACATTTCTACTATGTAATTAAATCGAGGGCCCATTTGCACCTAATTATGAGGCATGTTGCTACAGATGACATGTTGCTGGGCTATTTAGGAATGAACAGAGTATTTTCGAACCCGTTTTGTGAGATCTTCTCAGAGCCATCTGCATTTCAGACGGATACATTCGCAACAAGGAGCAGTGCTTAATTTGATGGTAATGATAGATTAAAACTCTTTGAAGATGATGGCTTGTTTTGGAGAGTATATTTTAAATTGTTTTTAAAAGTGTTTTTCATTAGAAAAATATTATAATAATATTTTTTTAAAATGCAGTGTGAAACAATAACGAGTTCACTTGTGCGATTGAAATTATTTGAAGATGACGGCTTATTTAAGAGGGTATTTGAAGTTGTTTTTTAAAATATTTTTTTATTTAAAAAAATATTATAATAATTTTTTTAAAAAAATACAGTGTGAAACAGGAATGAGTTCGCTTGTGAGATTGAAACATGGAACAATTCTCCCAGAACTTCCTAATATTAAAATAAACTGATATTTTCCAAATTATTGATGGATCCCCGTAAAATATTCAACGGAGAACATCTTCATCTTGGTTCAGTTTGACAACAATGAAATAAATAAATAAATAAAACTAAATCCGATGGGTCTGTATGGACCGACTCCCGACCATTCTGCTAGGAATTCCATGAAAATGACATTGGATTCACCATTAACGTACGCCATCCTCTACAATTTCAAACCGCATTTTCACGGTCACAGTTTTTAATTCTTTCGCTGCCCGAATTCTAAAGCCCTTGTCCTTCATCAACAATTGAAATTATGACGAGGAAATTCTGTCAGCTGATGTGGCATTTGACTTCTGGGCATCAAATACTTTTTATCCCCCGTGCTAAAACCTCTGGTATATTATTACTGTGTGATCCCTTTATTCTGTACATTTGTCAAATCAAATCCCCTTTTCTTAAATCAGATTTATTAACCCCTCCATTTCTAATTGAAGACAAGTCCCAGGTCCTCTAAACTACTATACTATAGGCCAGTCAGTATCAGAGATGGGTGAAAAGGGTTAACACTCCATCTATTTGGTAGTGGGGGGATTGCTTTGAGCCAATTTAGAGTAGAAGACCTAATCTGATTAAATGATAAAAGAAAAAGGACTATGTGTTATTTTATAACTAATCATGTTTTCCATGATTCAACGCCAAAGATGTCATTTTTTCCTTAGCATTGTCGACCAGCTAATCGCTATCATCATCTTCTGCCACGAACAGCACCAAAGAACTTCGTTCCCTTGCACATTTCCTCAATCTATTTTGTCAGCATGAGTTTGGAGTGTGGACGAGACTTGCCATTGTCTTATAATCATAATTAATTGAATTCATTCTATCGAATAATTTGCACTATCAAAAGGCCAATTTGAAATAAATATTTAGAGATCGAATAAGCATTCCTACAATTTGAATACTGAGTGGCGTAATGGATTTCATACAGGAAAAAAAAAAAGCCGGGATCCCGGCATGTGTTTAATAAGCTGCAAAAACCGGCCAGCCGGAAAACCCCAGTGAAGCGGCGGACATCTTTTAATGTTTGTGGTGAGGCTAAGGCATCAGAGTACAAAGAACGTGTGAGCCACTTGTGACGGTGGTCATGTGGCACGTGTATCTCCAGAACCTCGAGTCCTCACCGATAATGAATTACAAACCTGGCCTGATATAATAAAAGAGATCCAACTTGTGCAATGTCAACGCTCCTCACCAAAACCATGTTTCAAACTAGCACTCAAGTGGGTTTCAAAGGACCAAACTAACCTCTATAATTTCCTACTTAAATATTTCGATTTTTTTTATATAAAAAAAAAACACTACACAACAAGGATGGGCTAGGAAACATTAGTGCGTGTGTGAGTAAAGAAAATGACTTTTTATTGTTTATTTACTGTGGACATTGACTCATTTGCACTGTGAACTATGTCTATTTAATTAAGTGTTTGTTTGGAAATGTGGACAATATTATTTTTTTAAATATTTTTTTTAAAAAAAATATATCAAAATATTTTTTTTATTTTAAAAAAATTATTTTTGATATTAACACGTTAAAATACTTTAAAAACACCAAGAAAAATTAATTTAAAGCAAATAAAAAAAATTTGAAACACAATATCAAACAATCGATTCTTGAAACATTATATGATTTTGGTTAATGAATTTTTTTAAAAAAAAATCTTATCCCCACATTTATGTGTGTTTTAAGTTTTATAATTTATTTAAATCTGTGTGATCTAGAGTATCCATATTAGCGTGAAACATCCTAAAATGAAATTAAAAGTCCATGTTACAAAATAATTTATATATATAATTAAATAAAAAATAGATTTGGGACGCAATATGACCGATATATTCTGAGGTATTAGTTGTTTTGTAAAGGGCATTTCCGCCATATGAAAGTGGGTGAGGAGACAGTTTTGGCTGTATCTTCTCTACAGGTTGGTTGTTCCCATAATAAAAGACTTCACAAATCCCCTTTTCTCTTTACTATTTTGTACATAAGCTCCAATATTTCAACTAGCTGCTGCTTATTCTCTGATACAGATCACCTCTTCTTCTGTTACATTCTCCTCGTCAAAACCATGAGGATTCAGAATCCAAGACTCTCATTTATTTTCTTGATGATCATCCTTGCAAGTAGCCAGCTATCAAGTTGCCGCCACCTCCACATAAAAATAGGTGATCAAAATAAGCCAAGAGCTGAAGCACAAGTGTTTACTCAGTTTTCATGGCATTTCCCTGCAAAAGCTTCTCAAGGATCAAGCAAAGGTGAGATCGACGACCCGGTTTATGGGGTTTCTTATAGAACAGTTCCAGGGGGGCCAAACCCACTTCATAACTGATCATATAGTTTTGGTTATTATCCTTATATATGTGTTCATCAGTTGTATACATATCTTTTTGCAGCTTATAGACCTATATATTATCTCCACTTTTTTCTTACCTTCTTTTTGTTTCAAAGATGCATAATTGATTTACAGTTGGGAAAGACTGGAAATTTTGACAAAAGTGTATTTCGCAAAAGAAGGGAGGAATTTTCTGAGAGAGAGCCCGTGTTTCTCCGATCTTTTTCAATGTAGAGAGTCGCAGTATTAGAACAGTAGCTGTCTTTGTTCATCTTCTCGACCTATCAATATCAGACTCCATAAAAATTCTAAGAGGTGAGAAAGGTCAAAAACTTGTGAAATGGGGTGTTCATACCTATAAATTAATTACAAGATAAAGGTACTCCAATAAATGTGGCTGCAGCCACCGACTGCTGCATATTTGTAAGATCATTTGCTGGTTTGCAGAAGAAGTCGAAGCATAAACATCTAATATAAAACAACAATTGGCCAAGTGATTTTGGATTTACTGTTACTTCAATATATATTGCTAGAATAGCCTCGAGGGTGGGGCAAATTTAACTACACATGAATGCATGAATGAGAGTAAAAAACAATATCTCGGGTTCATGTGTGTGCTGATATCAATTGGTTTATACTCAGAATTTGCGAGCACTCGGAGATGTAAATTCCATTGTTAAAATAAATATCGAGAACATGAATTAAGGATTGTATTATTGCATATGCAGACTACCAGGAGTTGTTACTCTATTTCAAAAATATTTTTTAAAATATTTGAAAAAAAATATTTTTATTTTTATTTTAAATTGATTTTTTAATATTTTTATATCATTTTAATATACTAATATAAAAATAATTTTTAAAAATAAAAATTACTTTAAAAATAATCTCAAACAGTCGTGACAGGACTGTGCTGGTGTATACGGTAATTAGATTTGAAATGAGCGAAACCTCCATGTAGACAGATCAGAATGATCGCTTACAGTGTGGGATGGGTCCCTGAAAATAAAAGAAAAGAAATATACCATACTACCGTATATATGGTACGCACACCACTTTTCCCAATAAAAAAAAAAGGATTTTTTTTTGTTGTAGAAGAGGCGTCGACTACACTATAACTCGTTCTCTTGCTTAAGAAAGAAAGAAAGAATGGAAATATATATTTTTGTGTGTTAAACAGGGACGTGTTGTTAGATGTTTGTGCCTGTACACGTGTGTGCAAACGAAGAATCAGACAAAACTTGATTAAGTTCCAACGAGATGTAATAAGCGTTAACCTCAAATATGTTTTTTGAAAAAAAAATATTATTTTTTATTTTTTTCTTCTAATTAAATTTTTTATGTTTTCAATTTTTTTTTGATGTGTTTATATTAAATATAATTTTTTAAAATAAAAAATAATTTTTTAATATATTAAAAAAAAACTTTTAAAAAATTATCTAGGAGAAAATATTATCTCCCAGCATGTTGTCAATAAATTGAGTTCACAACACTACATGGCCGACCGAGAGAAGCAAGAATCCCGCGTGAACTTGTTGTGTTGAGAATCAATAACCATAGTTAAAATATACTAGCCAACAATTACGGGGTGTCAATTTCGTTCTCATCATTTTTTAGTTGGAACCAGCTAATTTGCCCGCTCCACTGGGCTTTTTTATATATGTAAAAAATTAATTGATTTGATAAATATTGTATTTTGTTATTTTAATATTTAATTAGTAAAATTATAATTGATAAAATCTGTTAAAAATAGTTTTTTTCAACTAAAAAATGATTGAATATTGCTATTGCTAAAAAACTTTTGATAAAATTTGTTAGAAAATTTACTAAGAAGGTGAAATGATTTGTTAGAAACTTGTTGTCACGGAAACTCTGGTTAAAAAAAACACAAAAAAAGAAACCGGTTTAAAAAAAAGGACTTGAACACGACCGTTATTAAAAAATTAAAAAAAAATATGAAAAAAAGGTTATCGTTTATTAAAAGAACAAAAAAAAAGAGTATAAAATAGAAATTTAAATTAAAAGCTAAAGCCAAAGTTATATTTATAATATTTATTAATCATATTATTATATTAAATGTATTCAAGAATACCGATATTAATTATTTTTTTGCAAGAAATCGTAGGTCATTTTTCTCTCTATATATATATTTTTAGGCGATAATATTCAATAAATATTAAAACATATACTCAGTCTTACATACTTTATAGTGTAATTGAAATGGGAAGTGGGTCGTAGATTTTTTAATTGTAGATAATTAAGGTAAATTTGTAAAAAAAAAATTATGAGTTGCCTATTTCCTCTTGTAATATTAGATCTGACACATTATAAATAAAAATATTGTAATTTGTTTTTAGAAATAAACCTCAAGTTTTTTGCGTGCTATAATTACTTATCTGTCGTCTAAAAAAACAGTGTAATCGAAACGGGAAGTGACTCGAATATTTTTTAATTGTAGATAATGTAGGTAAATTTGTCATTTTTTTTAATTGTATTTTTTGTCCAGTAATATTAGATATGAAATATTAAAACCAAAATATTATAAATATTTTTTAAGAAATAAACTTTAAAAAACAGAGCACAAAATTAAAATTCGAAGACTTTTTTTTAAAAAAAAGATTTATTTTTTGTATTATTATATGAAATGTATTACACTGTTGAAAAAAAAAAGATAGACGTGCGCTGCGATGCATCGGAACAAATTGCCAATGAATAGTGACTATGAGTCACGGGCTACAGTAGAAAACCGAGTTGTTTTAGCTCGTTAGGTAATAAAAGAAAATAATAATGAGCCCAGGGATTATTCGCGGCGCGCTTAGCTGGCTAGGAAAAAAAATATACTTGGGAAAAAAGAACCGTGGTGCGCGTAAGCTGACCCGGACACCTCGGTTAAGAAAAAAAATGTATAAGTAGCAAAACAAAATAGGGAAAAAAATATAAAAAAAAAAGTTGATTAAGAGATTAGTCGTGGTGTACGTAAGCTAGTTTGGACACTTTAGTTATTTACAAAAAAATATTGTTTTTTGGAAAAAAATAAAAACAACAACCAGTTATTAAAAAAAAATAATTTTTTTTAACCAAGATTTTTTTTTTTTTGCAAAAAAATAAAAACAACAACCAGTTATTAAAAAAAATCATTTTTTAACAAAAAAACATTTAAAAAAAACAGTTCTTAAAAAAAAAACAAATCAGATTTGTAAAAAAACACAACAAAAACCAGTTATTAAAAAAAATTAAAAAATAAACAATTTTTTTTACAAATTTTTTTCTTTCTGAGTTCTTAAAAAAAAAAATCACATTTTGGTGTCTGAGCGGTTTGAACTCGCGCACGCCTGTGTTGGCAGCGCGCGGACAACCGCTCGGCCAAAGCTTCTGATCTGTCATTTCCACCATAAAAAATACAAAAAGAGTCTTTGTGTAAAAAAAATTATAAAAAAAAGTGGATCCGGAGATTAGTCGTGGTGCACGTAAGTTGTCCTGGACACTTTAGTTATTAAAAAAAAAATTGTTTTTTGTAAAAAAATAAATACAACAACCAGTTATCAATTTTTTTTTTAACAAAAAATACAAATATTTTTTTTTTGTAAAAAAATAAAAACAACAACCAGAAAAAAACATTTAAAAAAAATAGTTTTTTTTTAAAAAAGAAAATAAGATTTGTAATAAAAAACAACAACAACCAGTTATTAAGAAAAAAACATTTTTTTTTAAAAAGAAACCTTTTTTTAAAACAATTTAAAATAAAATTCATTTTCAAAAAAACTTTTTTTTTAAAAAAAAAAAACAGTTATTTAAAAAAAACGATTTAAAAAAAATTAAAAAAAATCATTTTCAAAAAAACTTTTTAAAAAAAAAAAAACAGTTATTTAAAAAAAAAAAAACGAAATGAAATCACAATTGGTGGTCGAGCGTCTCGAACTCGCGCGCGCCTGTGTTGGCTGCGCGCACGACAACCGCTCAGCCAAACCCTCTCATCTGTCCATTCCACCATAAAAAATACAAAAAGAGTCCCGACGTAAAAAAAAAAAAAAGTGCACATACACCCGCGATTCACCGTGACAAATTGCCAGTCCACAGTGGCAATGAGTCACGATGAACAGTAGGAAGAAGGACGACCTGTTTTAGTTATTAGGTAATTATTATTTTAAAAAACATTTCATGATTATGAAATATATATATATATATATATATATATATATCAAAATAATGTGTTTATATTCTATATATGATTAAAGGCTTAAAAAATATATGATAAAATCATGTGAAAAATTGATATAAAAAACAAGTAAACAAAAAAGGGTTAGGTCTAAGACATGATCCAAATAAAAGAAAACTAGGCACACTTTGATTTGAACATATCAAGCCCATGTATCTAACCAATTTTATTAATTTTTTTAAGGGAAAAAAAAAACAATAAAAGCCCAAGGATGCAGGCCTAAGGTATCCCACACACCTAGGCTTATTAATTATTTTTTCCATTATTTGTTTTAAGGAAAAATCACTAGAAAAAAATAATATAAACCTAAAAAAAACTCAGTTCTAATATTAAATCACCATTTAATATGTTTAAAATTGAACCGTGATCTACTTTTATGGGAAATATAAATGAAAAAAAGGTCTAAATAGAACTCCCTAAACCAAATGAAACTCATTAATACAAAAAATGACATGTTTTATCAAAGAAAAGTAGATGTTTGTCAATTTATGATTGTCTTTGTCTTCTCTCAAACTCAAGGGCTCAAATGAAAGAAAAATAATGTTTTAGATCTGATAATATAATTTCAAAACTAAAAGAGCTAAAAATGATTTTTGAAAAAATCCAAAGGTAAAGATTTTTTTTATAAAAAAAATACACTTAGTTTTTTATTAAAAAAAAGGAAAGAAAAAGGAACTTTAAGTATTTTACTAATATAATTTTGGGTCTGTAACTTTCAATCTTTCTAAGACATTAAAAATTGAATCATTTATTGTGAACCTAAACACGAAAAAAAAAAGATTTTTTTTTATGATCAAGAAAACCATATAAAAAGTAGATAAAAAAATTATCAACTCCAGATCCTAGACAACACATCAATTTAAGGATCTAATTGAACATGAGTTTTTTTTTTTATGATTGATGGGTGAAAAAAAGGAAAAGGGCCATTTTTGACTCCTTTTTTTTCAAACAAATAAATAAGCATGTTATTTTTTCTTTTCTTTAATTTTGATTTCCTCACTTTAATTCCTTGCAAACAACTAAATCAAAACACTCCTGCTTTAATTCATAATGAACTGTTTCACAATCCCGAGATGAGTGATCTCTTTCAGTTTTTTATAATAAGATAATGACTTTGGTATAAAGTGGATATATATCTAATCGGGCTCAATATAATATATTGTTTTAGAATAAATATTTTTAGTATCTATACATGCTGCATACCCTGCTAAAATGGTTTCTCTATGCCCTGCCAAAACCCGATGATGAAGAAAACCTTTTGACATGTTTTCAATAAAGGGGTTGAATGTTTTCTCAAAACATACGAGGACCAGCAAATTTCTGACTTATTTGAAAGAAGTATTAAATTTAAAATCAAACAAATCTTTCCAAAATTATAAGGATAAAAATGAAAATTAATGGGCACGTTATTATTTTTCTTTCCAAAATTATAAGGATAAACATGGCCCAAGGGCGAAGACAGGAAGACCCAGCTAGGAAACGGCAGCGACTGGCCGCATATAAACCATTACCAACCAAGTTCCCTGTACCTTGGTGAACTAAGAAGCATGACTATCTAGAGGTCTATTACGCCCATGGTATTCATATAGGCCCAAATTTTTATTCTAATTATTACAAGTTAATAATAATGTCCTATAATGGATATTTCACAATAAAATTGAAACCAGGTGATACCAGAACGAGGAACTTTGCAGATGAGTTCTCTCTTAGCTAGAGGGAACAGTCGAATTTCATGTCACTATTCTAGTGCTACAAATTAGTGTCCACTTTTTTTCTTTATTTACGTTTTAGATTTAAATTTGTGTCCACTCGATTCATAAAACCCCACCTTATCAGGAGCAGAGACGAATTTCAGCTATACAAATGTTAACTTGATTTGATAATTTCACACCTTTTGTATTATTAGATACTCTTTTGGTGCAAACTTTATTAATTACTTACTTCTTGTATTCCGCATATTGATTGATTAATAAAAACCATGCTACAAATTTCACACATCTAGTCATTTCTCGATTAATCGGCTCCATGCATCGACAGATCGAGTCCACAAACGCATACTAAGAAGAACAGTCCCGTCTTCAATGAACTCGAAGGCAGAGGCCCATTATGTGATTTATAAACGCGGGCGGCGGAAAGTTTGAAGAAAATGAAATCCGGGTTACGTGAGAGGTTTAAGATCTTATGGCAATTCTGAAGCGTTAATTTCAATGGAGCAAGCGGCGAAGTTGTACAACGTGGATTTAGCAGATGAAGTTCTCGATTCTTATTGGATGTCTGTTTCTATGGAAAGCTAAGCTTCAGTGCCATCATCTCATGCCATCATGTCTGTTCTTGGTGTCCGATTTCGAAGTTTCTCTGTGTTCAGCTCATAAATATTCGATTTTTCCCGCATAAATGTGAAAATATTTACGAGAGATGGAATATATCTCGGCCGAAAAGTAATTAACAAGAGGTTAAGAATCTCCACGTCCATTATATAGCATTTATTGAAATTCATAAAGGGATAGAAAATACATCGTGCACATCGCTACATGTGCTTAATTATAATTAAGCCTTTAAGCTCTCTTATTCTTGACCGCCATGGTATAGGTATGCAATACTTTTGCGAGGCTTCAATCAACTTTGACTTCTTCTAGTTTCATGGGCAGAATATGACCTTATAGTTAGTCCCGGTAGGGCAAGTAAACAAACTTGTAGGGTCGTCCTTAGGGTAACTATACGCATTTGGACACCTATCCTTGAAATACTTGGAGAGAGTAGTGGGACCACACTTGCCTGAGTTGCAGCAATGCTCCTCGGTCTTGAGCATGGGACACGGGCCGTTGCACCCTCCACGGACCTTCAACTCATTAGGGCACTGTCCGACGATGTCCGCCGTGCATTTGATCACACGGCTACAGCCTGCGGAGGCCGAGCTGAACTCCATAGGAACGTTAAAGCCATCAATGTTAGAGATATCAATGTAATCCTGGTTTGCATACTGGCCGATAGAGTATTCAGCCAGAGTGTTAGGGGGCGAACCATAGCCTTGGCACGCTAGGAGCCCATTGCAGTCACCGGTCTGGCATCTGCCCCTCCCAGCACCGTCAAATTGGCAGTTGGTCCTAGCCCAGATGCGTGCATGTGTGGTGCCAGGGGCTGAGCTAATGGTCCATGTCTCACCACGGTTAAGCTGCCGGCCACCTCCAGAAGGAACGGCTGCAGCCCATACCGTGTAAGGGCATCTGTTTGTTATATCAAACGTGGCTGCATGTGCAAAGGGGCCATGAAGGGCAACGAAAAGAAAGGTAAAGACTGAGAGGGTTTTAAGGGAGCTCATTTTGGTGTGTTTGAGCTAGGCAGTTCTATATAGATTTTGTTTTTGTGAGTGTGAGTGTGTGTGTGTGTGTGTGTGTGTGTGTGTGTGAGTCTAGAGCAAATGCAGAGGGGTTTATATAGCAATGAGGTTGGCTATTATTACTACTTTTAATTTTTCAGTGTGATTATGTGATTCGTTTTAGTTTGATGGAAAAATTGAGAGGTGATATTGACTTTTATGGTTGTCAAAATCACGAGTTGACTCGCAAAATTGATTCCGTACGATTTTGCGAGTCAACTCATCAAACCTTGTTAACTCGAGTAGAAAAATCGATTTTGGTCAAACTCGGTAAAAAAACAGTAAAATCGTACGAAATCGTAAAATCGGACCTGATCGGTCTGATTTTACAATCCCAACCCTAAAGCTACCCACCTAGCCCCCCCCTCCCTTTAGCTCTCCCCAGGCTAGCCCCTAGGCGCCTCCCCCCCTCTCTTTTTAAAATCAAAAAATCAAAATGCTAATAAAATGATATAATTGTTATGTGTTTTTAAATTTTTTTTTAAATCATGTATAAACCTTAACTAGTAAAATTGTATACTTATGATTTTTCTACCTACACGATTTTAATTGTGATTTTACGATTTTTATACGGTAAATTTTAAGTACGATTTTAAGATTCCGATTTTACGATCCGAGTTCAGAAACAACTTCTGATTTATGTCAAAATCACGATTTTGATAACCATGTTGACGTCTCCTTGGGCTTGAACACATGCCATGTGGTTCAATGCACCAACCAATACGTAAAGATTATCCCTCGTTTTTTAAAAAATAAATAAAAAATAAACTAGCTTTTATATTATAAGATTCATTATAAATCAACGAGCAGGAAGATGCATTTTCAGACTTTCAGTTTAAGAAGAGGTTCTGGGCTCTATATTTCTTAAAAAGAAGATAAACATCAACTCAATTCCTAAGCATTAAAGAGATTTTTTTTCCCAATCAAATCAAATACAAGAGTCAACCACAGGGCAAGGAAAAAAAACAGAGCGAGAGAGAGATTCACTATTTTGTTGTGTGTCATTGTTATCGCAAGATTAATTTTAAGAGTGTATAAAATTAAGGAATGAAGAGAGACGAGATGTACCAAATTAGAAAAATAAAAATATTAGTTAATAAATAAATGGATATTTTCTTCTACTGGAAATTGAACATGTTCATACAATCAAAACAAATGAGTTCGATCGCTTCTTGTTTTTCCATCTTGACATGTCTATCAGGGAGAGAATTTTCTATCACGACACAACTTCAGGTCTACAGGAATTTCAAGCAGGAAATCATCAAGTTAGAGTTGGAGGCCGTCCTGATCTGAGGAAAAAATAAAGGGTTTTTCTACCTTGTATCCAAGGAGGATTTAGAGTTTTTCTAGAGAATGGCATCGTCTACAAATCAACTCATTCCGAAGCAAATGTCGCCAGGTGTCGTCAGTAGCTTTGGTCAGACTTTTATCTTTGACATTTAACATCAGGATTGAGGACTAACTCGGGTCATTAACTTACGTGGTGCATTAAAACAGGACTTCTAGTCTTTACCCAACACACACCAAAACTTCCACACGCAAACTATTCATAAATAAAAACGCGACTTTATGGACGACTTCCACACAAACTTGACAATCCCCCCCCCCCCCCCCCCCTAAATAAACAATAATAATTCTCCTAAAAAAGTTACCCCCCCCCCCCCCTAAATAAACAATAATAATTCTCCTAAAAAAGTTATTATACATTCTCATCATGGGTTATTTCTAAAATATAATTCTTTTAGAAAAGTTTGGACAAATTTAAGAGATCGGTGTGGCCAAAAATGAAATAACACAACAGATTTGATGTAAAAATAAATTATTGTTTGATAAATTTGTATAAAAATTAAGTTTAGAAGCATAATTAAATTTTAATAAATCGATTTGATTTAATTATGGATCAAACTCAAGCTCAATTATATTTAGGAATTATTTGGATCCAATTAAAGAATTTAATGAAATATAAAAACTTAATTATACTTTAAATTAGACAAATTAAATTTCTTAATCTCCTGTCTACCTACAAGTTTGGCTTGAATCGAAATGGCATATTTGCAAATGAACTCCTTAGGATTTATAAGGAATGGTAATGAACCGAGAGAATATAATCCAAGGCACACTTAGATTTAGACCGTTTGCATAACTCCTTTCTTGGACCAGTTTGATGTGTAATGCGGTGCTATAATATAATTACTATATAGCTAAAATAGAATGGGTTTTGAAAGAGTGTTTTTTACTATTCATAGCACTATTCATCAAGACTCATAGCACTATTTATTGCTTTCAATTAAATTACAAAATAATAATATTATTATTTGTATGCTAGAACTGAACAAAGAAGTCACTTGGCTGAATGGTTAGAGCGTGTCCAAGCGAAAGCAGGAGTTTGAATCTCTCTAGAAACGAAAATGATTTTTTGAACAGTTAAATTACATACAAATATTATTATTATTATTATTATTATTTGTATGCTAGAACTAAACAAAAAAGTCGCTTGGCTGAGTGGTTACAATGTGTCCAATCGCGGTGTGGGAGTTCGAATCTCTCTAGCAACGAACACGATTTTTTTATTAATGAATGGAATTACTTAATAATATAATTATTATTTGTATACAAAAACGACACAACAAAGTTGTTTGGCCGAGTGGTTAAGGCGTGCAACTTTCCCGTACCGAGAGTTCGAACCTCACAGACAACAAAATTGCATTTTTAGGCATTTATGAACAGTGAAATCACTGTTCATTATGGTTTGGAAAAGTGCTTTTTTTTGTTAACCAGACTTCTTTTTTTTTTGTTTGTTTTTTTGATAACCAGGGTGTCCAGGTCAACTTACGCGCACCGTGTCCAGGTCAACTTATGCGCACCACGATTAATCTCTGGACTCACTTTTTTATATATTTTGTTTCCTGTTTTTTTTCCACTTATATATTTTTTTTTAGTTTTTTTTTTAACCAGAGTGTCCAGGCCAACTTATGCGCACCACGATTTTTTTCCCATGTATACATTTTTTTTTTCTCCGGACCCACTTTTTTTTACATTTTTTTCTTGTTTTTTTTTTTTTTTTTTCACTTATACATTTTTTTTTGATTTTTTTATATAATCGGGGTGTCTGGGTCAACTTAAGCGCACCCCAATTATTTTTCCCACGTAGTATACATTTTTTTTTGATAACCGGGGTGTTCGAGGCAGCATAGGCACGCCACGAATAATCCTCAGACCCACTTTTTTAACATTTTTTCTATTTTTTTCCCACTTATTATTTTTTCTCTTATAACTGGCATGACCGAGTCAGTTTACGCATACAACAATTTTTTTTCTCATTATTTTTAAAAAGGTACTTTCCCCTTGCACTTTTTTTTATATCTTGGCTTCCTTTTTTTGTTTTTTTTCTATACACGAGGTGTCCGGAACAACTTACACGCACCATGACTGATCTTCGGACCCACCTTTTTTTAACATTTTCTTTCCTGTATCTTTTCCCACTTATATATTTTTTTTTCGTTTATTTTATAATCGGGGTGTCCAAGTCAGCTTTTTTTTTAATCAGGCTTCTTTTTTTGTTTTTTTAACCAGGGTATCGGTGACAGCTTACGTGCACCACAACTAATCTCCGGATCCACTTCTTTTTAACATTTTTTTTCCCTGTTTTTTTTTCACTTATAATTGTTTTTGTTTTTTTTCATGATCGGATGTCCGGGTCAGTTTACGAGCACCAAATTTTTTTTTCTCATTACTGTTTAAAAATGTGTTTTCTCCTTGCACTTTTTTTTAACCGGACTTCCTTTTTTTGTTTTGTTTTTATAAACAGGGTGTGCGGGGCAGCTTACGCGCACCACGACTAATCTCCACAACCATAAAACAAATCACTCATTTGTGGTACCATTCAACAATTGTAATTTTACTATTTGCTAATGAAAGAATTCATGAAACAAATAAAACATATACAACAATCAATTAGTATGTTACGCGGATCACGTGTCTCATTTTAACATAATTTTTTCATTTTGGTCTTTATACTTTTAATCTTAGATTTTATTTGGTCATTTCAAAGATGATATTTTCTATTTTTTCTCCCTTTTTTTTATTCTTCAATTAATAGTTTTAGCAGTAGCAACATTCAATCGGTTTTTGATCGGAAAAAACCCTGTTTCTAACATAATTTTATTAATTATAATTTTATTAATTAAATATTAAAACAACAAATTACAACACGCATAAAATCAATCAATTTTCTATATAGATAAAAAAAAAAAAAACCAGCGCATCGCATGCAAATTCGCTTGTGATATCTACTTAGTATTGTAGATGCCGACTTCTATATTTTAAAATACCACATGTGAGAATTGTGTTTTTTATTCCTAATTATTATATTTTCTAAAATGTTTTTCCATCTATGCTTTCTTTTAAAATAATCTGAATGTACCAATTTTCAAAAAAAATAATTATTATAATTCTGGACTTGCATAATTTCTTGAAAAATAATATGATATATGCCTAACAAGAGGGAATCAATTGGTAATGTTAGGTATTATTGCAAGGAAACTTCTAATGTATTATTTTACTATCAATTAATTCTTAAACATTTTAATTTTATTAATTTTGTTGTAAATTTAGGTAAAGTCATATTTCTTCATGATAACTTATTTTTTATCCTATTCCTCAAATATATTTATAAAAAAATTCAAAATTTCAAAAAAAAAGTATTTTTAATTCAGTTAATTTACTACGATTTTTCTAAAAAATATAAAAAAATAAAAATAAAAACAATAGTGAAAAAAATAGTGAGTTAAATGATGAGCACGAAAGGAGAGAGATCAAATATTGATTTTTTTATTTTTTTTTGGTGTTTTCATATATTTTCTGATATTAAAAACAATTTTTTCTTAAAAAAATATTACTTTAATATGTTTTTTAACCAAAAAAAAATACTTTTAAGAAAAAATTCAAACACGGCTAGCGGCTTCGAATGCCGATCACCATCACCTCTCATTTTACAGGCTCAAGTCCTACCACCGCGAACCGGCTTCATTGATCTACAAATAAGAAAGCCCATAATAGATTTACAGGCCCATAATGTAATCCGTGACGGTCCGGTCATTAGCTTCCAGCGTAAGCTGAGTAGCTGACGTTGACCATCTCTCACTCACTTCATGAAACTTCCAACGTAAGCTAAAACCGTTTGTAACAAGAAATAAAAAGCTGTTGCGTACTCGCTCATCTATTTCCTCTCCCTCACTTTCCCGCTTCTTCCTGCCCATTTATCATTCTCTCCACCTCCACATTTTCATTAGCCAATGTGTTTGCAGAACCAAATTGAAGGTCAAGTTTGATCCTTGTACTTTGCGTTTGTTTAATTTCATTTACACAGAGTCGCTCAGAGAAGTGAGTTCCTCGCTTCCTTTCGCAAACCCTGGTTTATGAATTCTTTTTCTATATTGTACAATGTCTTGCCTGTTTTGTTCTGCATTCATATATGTGATTACTCATTTTGTTATGTTTGGTAACTGAGAAAATGTGGGAAAGTAGTTTAATATAGATGAAATATTGTTTTTTTTTTTTGTAGGAAAATGAAGGGATTTATAAAACAGACTCCGATTACAGTTTTTTTTTTTTAACTGCTTATTGTTTTCTAGCTGGTTTTGTTTATGGGATTTTTGGTGAAGTGATGTCCTGATTGGTTGCTGAGAAAATGTAGGAAAATTGTTAAGACCTTGGGCTTTGGATTCTCACTTTTTTTAGATTCAAAGGCCTGGCCTTATAAGACAATGGCGTACTATGATTCTGTAGAAGATAACTCAAATTTTGTTTCCACATGATTTACCATCCTATAGTTTAGTAGAACAACAAAATGGAATCTGGGTTTTGTGATAGGTTGAAAGTCTTATTGTAATTGTGAAGCCGTTTCAATGGAGAGCATGAGAGTCAAGACAGAGGAGGAACTGTTCAATGTGGTGCAAACTTTATTGCTTCTTGTATTGCGCATATTGATTAATAAAAATCATGCTTCAAATTTCACAAATCTAGTCATTTCTCGATTAGTCGGCTCCATGCATCCACAGAGTCCACAAACGCATACTAAGAAGAACAATCCCGTAGTCAATGAACTCGAAGGCCGAGGCCCATATGTGATTTATAAACGCGAGCGGTGGAAAGTTTGAAGAAAATTATTGGCAATTCTGAAGCCGTTTCAATGGAGATCGTGACCCTCAAGCAAGCGGCGAAGTTGTACAGTGTGGATCTAGCACATGAAGTTATCGATGCTTATTGGATGTTTGTTTCTATGGAAAGCTAAGCTTCAGTGCCATCATTTCATGCTACACTAGAAAATACTGGGTTCTTGGTGTCCGATTTCGAATTTTCACTTTGTTAAATGTTCGATTTCCCCCCGCATAAATGTGAAAATATTTATGAGAGATGGAATATATCTCGGCCGAAAAGTAACTAACAAGAGGTTAAGAATTTCCACATCCATTATATAGCACTAGCCATTTCCCCCGTGCCTCGTCGTTGTCGGAATCATATTTTTTCAATGAAAAAAATATTAATTATATGAGATTTTTTTATTATAATATAAATTTGAGCAAAATAATAAATCTGTACAAAAATCTTATGAAGTGCAAGTTTTCTATAAAATATATGAATTTTAAATAGATATAAATTTATCTGTTTAGTAGGTTTCAACGAAATAACCAACATAAATTATCATCATCATTAAAAAAGCAAGAAAATTCAGATATTTGAATTATTGAATTCATTGTATTAAGATTAGTTCATTTTATAATTAAATTTAAATCACATTTAAAAATAAAATATAAATTGTGAAAAGACCTGCAATAATCAAATAACAAAAATAAGTAGTTAATTTTCTATCCAGAAAAAGATGAAAACATAAATTGAAAATTCATCTCTACGTTACCGTTATTTTCATTACTGCCCAAGCAATTAAAATAATTAAACTGCCTCGAAAAAAAAATCAAAACATTTTAACAAAAAAAATAACTAAAATTATCATTATTATTGCGCAAACAATAAAATTATAAAATTATTTGATCCGAAAAACAGATAAAATAACAAAAAAGAAAAAAATGAGCAATATTAATTTTAAAATTATCACCAACATAAATTAAAATTTCAGAATGAAACCTAATAAAATAAAACCCCAAAAAAAATGAACCGAAAAAAAATAATCTAAAATCATAAATGAATAAATACGGACAAAAAACGAACATTGTCCAAACATTGTATTTTTTTTAATATTTTTAGATCATTTTCATGTACTGATATTACAAATGATTTAAAAAAAAATAATTATCATTTTAATATATAATGATTCAAACTTAAAAACTCTAGATCCAACTTTTCACTTAGCTTTATTTTTAAATGAAATTATATGCCGAGTTGTTCTAATGCTATAATAAATAGTAGAGTGTGTATTATTCACAGTGTATTTGATTTCCCTTTAATTTATTAAAAAAGAATTCCATGTATTTGAACTCATAAAAAAAACAATTATCATTTTAATATATTTTTAACAAAAAATATATATTTTTTTAAAATTAATATATTTCTAAATAAAAAATATATTTCTAAATATTTGCTCTACCGATTGCACCGCATGAGCTGCATGATTTTCACATTCAGAAGAAGGGCTTGGTTTTGAGTTTTGAGAGTTGGATAAGTGATCTGCAGTAATAATAGGACGAATCTGAGATATAAAGTAAAATAGAAATCTGTTGAAAGTGGGACTCGAACTCACGCCCTCCTCGAACACCAAAATCATAATCTCGCTCGCCTTAGACCAACCCAGCCATCTCAGCATCGCGTTCATCATTCACTAACATATATATTAATAGTAACTTGTTTGTGGATTAGCACAGTAAAACCGGGACGCGTTTTATATTTTAGTTAATTTATTGAAATTCATAATGGGATTGATCAACATATATCGTGCACATCACTACATGTGCTTAATTATAATTAAGCCTTTAAGCTCTCTTATTCTTGACCGCTAGCTATAGCATAGGTATGCAATACTTTTGCGAGGCTTCAATCAACTTTGACTTCTTCTAGGTTCATGGGCAGAATATGACCTTATAGTTAGTCCCGGTAGGGCAAGTAAACAAACTTGTAGGGTCGTCCTTAGGGTAACTATACGCATCTGGACACCTATCCTTGAAATACTTGGAGAGAGCAGTGGGACCACACTGGCCGGAGTTGCAGCAATGCTCCTCCGTCTTGAGCATGGGACACGGGCCGTTGCACCCTCCAGGGACCTTCAACTCATTAGGGCACTGTCCGACGATGTCCGCCGTGCATTTGATCACACGGCTACAGCCTGCGGAGGCCGAGCTGAACTCCATAGGAACGTTAAAGCCATCAATGTTAGAGATATCAATGAAATCCTGGTTTGCAAACTGTCCGATTGCGTATTCGGCGAGGGTGTTAGGGGCCGAACCATAGCCTTGGCAAGCTAGGAGCCCATTGCAGTCACCGGTCTGGCAGCTGCCCCTCCCAGCACCGTCAAATTGGCAGTTGGTCCGAGCCCAGATGCGTGCTTGTGTGGTGCCAGGGGCTGAGCTAATGGTCCATGTCTCACCACTGTTAAGCTGCCGGCCACCCCCAGAGGGAACGGCTGCAGCCCATACCGTGTAAGGACATCTATTTGTTATATCAAACGTGGCTGCATGCAGAGAGGGGCAATGAAGGGCAACAGAAAGAAGAAAGGAAAAGACTGAGAGGGTTTTAAGGGAGCTCATTTTGGTACGTTTTGTTTTTGTGAGTGTGTGTGAGTCTAGAGCAAATGCAGAAGGGTTTATATAGCAACTAGGCTAGGCTGGCTATTATCATTACTTTTAATTTTCAGTCTGATTGCGTGATTAGTTTTAGTTTGATTGAAAAATTGAGAGGTGATATTGACGTAGCCTTCGGCTTGTATACATGCCATGTGGTTCAATGCACCAACCAATACGTGAAGATTATCCCTCATTTTTTAAATAAATAAAAAATAAACTAGCTTTTATACCTAGAGATTATTGGCTATACCGAAAAAGAAAAGAAAAGGTTTAACAAATAAATACACTGGTATTAAGAGCTAGAGTACTACAACAGGCGAGTCCAAATCTCCACAAGATCACTATTTCTTTTCATATTGTGTCATGCATGAATTTATAATTAACTTTCTTGTTTGCAAACTAAGGTTGTATTTATACTCTATTGATATCAAATTATGCTGACCTAATTAATAAGATTCATTATAAATCAACAAGCAGGAAGATGCATTTTTAGTTCAAGAAGAGGTTACGGGCTCTATATTTCTTACAAAGAAGATAAACCTCAACTCAATTCCTAAACATTAAAGAGAATATATTTTCTATCACGACACAGCCACCTGGAAAATCTTGTAAATTCGGTATAGCCGTCTCGGCTTCTTCTGCGAAGAAAAATCTTCAAAAGCTGCATGCGGTGCCAAAGAAGGGTGCCTAATCAGCTACTGTTAGAAACAAATTTCCGTCACACTCAAATCTCCACTTATGCTGAATCATGAACGGACTGGGGCAAAACTGCAAAAGTCTACCGGAATTTCAAGCAGGATTTAGAGTTTTTCTAGAGAATGGCATCGTCTACTAATCAACTCATTCCGAAGCAAATGTCGCCAGGTGTCGTCAGTAGCTTTGGTCAAACTTTTATCTTTGACATTTAACATCAGGATTGAGGACTAACTCGGGCCATTAACTTACGTGGTGCATAAGAACAGCACTTTCTGTCCGTTAGGTTTTTTTTTTTTTTTTTTTTTTTTTGGTGTTCATAAATAAAAAGGCGACTTTATGGACGACTTCCACACAAACTTGACGATCCCCCCCCCCCCTAAATAAACAATAATAATTCTTCTAGAAAAGTTAATATACATTGTCATCATGGGTTATTTCTAAAATATAATTCTTTTAGAAAAGTTTGGACAAATTTAAAGAATCAGTGTGGCCAAAAATGAAATAACACTGCAGATTTGATGTAAAAATAAATTTTAAAATATCATTTGGTTGGGTACTGGTTAAGGCGTGCAGCTTTCCCGCACCGAGAGTTCGAACCTAGTACTTAGTGATATCTACTTAGTATCGCACGAGCAAATTCGCACGTGATATCTGTTTGAACAAATGATTCAAAGTAATAACTTGAAGTGATCTGTTGTTTTATTGAATGAAAGGTGACCGGCTTATAAAGCCATTACAAGAGAAAAAACAACCCACGTAATCTTAACAGACCTAAGATCGTGGTAAATAAACAATTAAGGAATGGTCAAATACTAATCTGAAAAATAACATGATCTCCTAAACAGTAGGAGTTATTAACAATAAAATAGAGTCCTAATAAGTCATAAACTCTTAGACATTTGAACTAGTCAAACATCAAATGTCCCCAACATACCCTCCCCTAAACTGGAATTGCTGATAGCAATCAGTTTATTTCGGCCAAGAACTTCATTCCCAATTGTTCCCGAAGCTTCTCAAAGCTTTCTAACTTTAAGGGCTTAGTCATAATATCTGCAAGTTGTTCATTAGTACCACAAAATTTCAAATCAACCACTCCATCTCTTGTGAGATTACGTAGAAAGTGAAACCTCACATCAATATGTTTGCTCCTGCCATGTAATACTGGGTTTTTTGATAACTTAATAGCAGATGAGTTATCACAAAAAACAGTAATACATTCACTTTTAATGGGACTGAAAAAATTGAGCACCCCTTTCATCCAAACACTTTGACAAGCACAAGCAACCGCTGCAACATATTCTGCCTCTGTTGTAGAAAGAGTTACAACAGGTTGTTTCTTCGAAGCCCAAGCCACGACTCCTCCACTTAGCATAAATACATATCCGGAAGTACTTTTTCTATCATCATAGTCACCAGCATAATCACTATCAGTGTATGCAAGTAACTCTAATTCACCTTCTCTTGCATAAAATAGCCCAAGCTCCATGGTTCCCTTTATATATCTAAGCACCCTCTTTGCTGTCATCAAGTGCTCCTCTGTCGGATCTGCCATGTATCTGCTAATGAGACATACACTATACATCAAGTCAGGTCTGGTAGCTGTCAAGTACATGAGACTACCAACCAATTGCTTAAACAAAGTTGCATCCACTTTCTTCCCCCCCCCCCCCTTCTCTTGTCAACCTTGAACCAGGCACAATCGGGTTCTTGACAGAATTGCACTCCATCATGCCAAATCGATTAAGAACATCATTGGCATATTTCTTTTGACATAAATGAATGCCCTTTGCACTTTGTAAAACTTCAACACCTAGGAAATATCTCATCTTTCCTAGATCCGTCATCTCAAATTCAGACATCATTGAGCACTTGAACTTCTCAATTAAGCAAGCATCATTACCGGTAAAGATTAAGTCATCAACATAAAGACTTATAATTAAAACTTTACCTCCAGCATTTGTTTTAACAAACAAAGTAGACTCATGATTACATCGTTCAAAGCCTTCCTTGAGAAAATAATTCTCAATTTTACTGTACCACGCTCGCGGGGCTTGCTTTAGACCATATAAGGCCTTTTTGAGCTTCAATACCTTCTCTCGGCTGCCCTCTTGCTCATAGCCTTGTGGCTGCTCAACAAAAACAGCCTCCTTTAAATCTCCGTGCAAGAATGCACTCTTTACATCTAGCTGAAATACCATCCAACCTTTCTGAGCTGCCACGGCCAAAACCATGCGAATTGTATCCCACCGCGCAACTGGAGCAAACACTTCATTGTAGTCTATCCCATGCTCTTGAGCATAGCCTTTGGCCACTAAACGCGCTTTATATTTATCCACCTCTCCTTTTTCATTCAGCTTAGTTTTATAGACCCACTTAACACCAATTTTCTTTGCTCCCACTGGCAGGTCTACCAAGTCCCAAGTTCTGTTTTTCACAATAGCATCAATTTCCAAGTCCATTGCAGCCTTCCAATTTTCATTTCTGACAGCCTCTTCATAGCAAGTTGGATCCCCTTGTTGAGTAAACAAAACAAGA
Organism: Salix caprea; assembly: GCA_964035475.1. Taxonomy (NCBI): domain Eukaryota; kingdom Viridiplantae; phylum Streptophyta; class Magnoliopsida; order Malpighiales; family Salicaceae; genus Salix; species Salix caprea. The sequence goes on along the minus strand of OZ037759.1, from coordinate 8,254,751 downwards.
TTTTGCATGCTATCTTCTGTTGAGTTATCACCACTGTCATCTTCTGTCAAATTTTCACCACTTTCATAATCTTGCATCCAGCTGGGTGCTCTTCTGATTCGGGATGGATTAAGCAAGGTAATGTCTCTACTGCTGCTGCCAAGTTCCCCACCACTGTTGCCATCTCGGTTTGCAGAAGATAATGTATCTTCTGCATGTACATCAAGCTGATTATCTGCACTCCCCTCTGCTGCGAAATCTCCATCATCTACTGCTGCAACATCTTCATCATATGCATGCTCTTCATCTCCATCTGCATGGTCATCTTCAGCATCAGAATGGCTGAAATCATGCACATTAGGTTCATAATCATCATCGCCCCAATCAAGGATATCAAGCTGGACTTCTTCTTCACTTCTCTTCCAATCCCAGCTGTCATCTTCATGAAAAATAACATCCCTGCTAATCACAATCTTCTTAGCAATGGGATCATATAATCGGTAGGCCTTGCTCTCATCACTGTACCCGAGAAGAACACATTTGTAGCTCTTGTCATCAAGCTTTGTCCTCTTAATATCTGATACATGCACATCTCCAGTGCATCCCCAAACTCTGAAATAATCCACACATGGTTTAATTCCACTCCAACACTCCTCTGGAGTCTGCCCTTCCACCAGTGCCGTGGGGCTTCTATTTAGGACATGAGTTGTCCATCTAACAGCCTCTGGCCAAAAGAATTTAGGCATGTGTTTCTCTGCCAATAAGCACCGAACCATATTCATGATAGTTCGGTTCTTACGCTCCGCAACCCCATTTTGCTGAGGGGTATATGCTGCGGTAAGCTGTCTTCTAATCCCATTGGATTTGCAAAAATTTTGAAACTCATACGAGGTGAACTCACCACCTCGGTCAGTTCTTAAGCAACATATATTACTATCAATTTCTTTCTCAACAAGGCATTTAAAGTCTTTAAAACACATAAATGCTTCACTTTTTTCAGACAGGAAATAGACCCAACTTTTCCTACTGAAGTCATCAATGAAATTCAAGATGTACCTCTTGTTGCTACTTGAACTTGGGGTGACTGGTCCGCATATATCAGCATGTATTAGCTGAAGTTTTCGCAAGGCTCTCCACTGACTTTTCTTCGGTATGGCTCCACGGTGTTGCTTCCCAACATTGCAGACAGTGCACACCTTCTCAACAGATTTGAGTTGTGGCAGCCCATTCACAAGGTGTTTTGATTGCAGTGTTCGAAGGCTTTTGTTGTTCAAGTGACCGTATCTACGGTGCCACAGATCAGTGACATCTTCGGCTGCAATTTGAAGACAATTTGAGCTTTGCACTTTCGTTTTAGCAAGCAACACGAACATCCTGTTGACTGTCATCTTAGTCTGAGCAATAAGTCCTCTTTTGGGATGATAGATCCGGCATTCTCCACCTTGAATCAAGATGCCCAGCCCCTTTTCTTGTAGCTGACCAACGCTCAGCAGATTGGTGGCAAGCTCAGGAACATAAAACACGTTAGTCACCAGCTGAACTAGTCCCTTGATTTCTATTTTAATATTGCCCCTTCCCAGTACTGGCATCCTGGAATTATTGCCAAGTTTCACAGAATGACGAAATTTCTCATCAAAATTCACAAACCAATGTTTGTTCCCTGACATATGATTCGAGCAGCCTGAGTCAATAAACCAAGCCTCTTCCCTGTTTGCATCGTCCATTTCAATATGAGCCATTAGCAAAATTTCCTCTTTATCTGCTTCGGCCTCTGCATAATGTGCAGATTTTTCATAACTAGGGCATTCATATTGGAAATGCCCTAGGTTATGACATTTGAAGCACTCAACAAGTGCTTTGTTGAAGCCTGATCTTCCTCTACCTCTCCCACGACCTCTGAACATCCCAATTCCACGTCCTCTGCCACCATCAGCTTTATAGTCATAAGTGATCTTCAAAGCTTGTTCTTCACTAGTTTGTACATGCCCCTTCATACGTTGTTCATGAACATACAAACTGCTTTGCAATTCATCAATGGTTAACATATCCAAATTGTTTGATTCTTCTACTGAACAGACGACATAATCAAACTTTGGAGTTAAAGACCTCAAGATTTTCTCGATAATGACTACTTGAGTCATCTTTTCACCGTGAATTTTCATCTTGTTAACAATCGTAAGAGTGCGAGCAAAGTAATCATTTACCCCTTCTCCTTCCTTCATCTGCAGAACTTCAAAAGTTCTTCTTAAAGCTTGAAGCTGAGCTCGTTTCACGCGAGTTGATCCCTGATACTTCAATTTCATGGAGTCCCAGATTTGCTTTGCCGTGTCCTTGACAAGAATTGTCTCCATGATGCTGCGATCGATGGACTGGAAAAGGTAATTCTTCACCTTTAAATCCTTCAATTTTTGATCCTCAATTGTCTTCTTCTGGGCTGCTGTTATTCCTGAACCATCTCCTTCAACAGCTGGAATTCCTTCTTCAATTAGACTCCAAAATTCCTTCGACCGAAGGAAATTTTCCATCAACATCGCCCAATGGTCGTAGTGACCATCGAACCTCGGAATAGCTGGTTGGACGAAACTCCCTTCTGCAGCCATGCCTCAATTTTCACTCTCAATTGAATTCTCTTCGTCTCGTGTTTCACTCAGTGTGTGTCTCTCTGTCTCTTACCTCACTCTCATTTTTTCTTTCTTTTTTCTTTGTCTCACACCTCACACTGTCACTCGTGTTTATCTCTCTCTCTCGCCTCACTTCTCAACTGTGCACTCGTTCTCGCACACTCAGTCTTTGAACCTGGCCCTGATACCAAATTGTTTGAACAAATGATTCAAAGTAATAACTTGAAGTGATCTGTTGTTTTATTGAATGAAAGGTGACCGGCTTATAAAGCCATTACAAGAGAAAAAACAACCCACGTAATCTTAACAGACCTAAGATCGTGGTAAATAAACAATTAAGGAATGGTCAAATACTAATCTGAAAAATAACATGATCTCCTAAACAGTAGGAGTTATTAACAATAAAATAGAGTCCTAATAAGTCATAAACTCTTAGACATTTGAACTAGTCAAACATCAAATGTCCCCAACAATATCTACTTAGTATTGTAGATGCCGACTTCTATATTTTAAAATACCACATGTGAGAATTGCGTTTTTTATTCCTAATTATTATATTTTCTAAAATGTTTTCCCATTTATGCTTGCTTTTAAAATAATCTGAATGTACCAATTTTCAAAAAAAAGAATTATTATAATTCTGGACTTACATAATTTCTTGAAAATTTATATGATGTATGCCTAACAAGAGGAAATCAATTGGTAATGTTAGGTATTTTTGCAAGGAAACTTCTAATGTATTATTTTACTATCAATTAATTCTTAAACATTTTAATTTTATTAATTTTGTTTTAAATTTAGGCAAAGTCATATTTCTTCATGATAACTTATTTTTTATCCTATTTCTCAAATATATTTATAAAAAAAATTCAAAATTTCAAAAAAAGTATTTTTAATTTAGTTAATTTACTATGATTTTTCTAAAAAATATAAAAACATTGAAAAAAAAAAATAGTGAGTTAAATGATGAGCACGAAAGTAGAGAGATCAAAATAAACATGAAAGTCTTGACCTCAATCCAAGCAACTAAGAAATAAAAGGATAAAAAACAATGAAGTAAAAAAGGAAAAGATGAGATAAGAAAGTCGTCGAATATAAGAGGAGAAGATAAAGATTAATAAATGAAAAAAAGAAGAAGATATATATGGAGAGAGGCTGCTGCCCGAACAGTCATGGCGGAGAGATTTTGCAAAGGAATTTTCCAGGAAAGAGGAGGAAGAAAAGAAACAGAAGACGAAAAAGAAGAGCTCAATCAATGGGACTAAGGAATTGTCAATCGCCATTTATTAAGGAAAAAGGTATTGCCTGTGGGATAAGTACTGTAGTGTTAGATAAAAATTACTGTGGATTCATAGTATAATTAGTATAATTATTATTTTACCTTTTAGTATATTAAAAATAATTTTTGATATCGGGGATATTTTTGATTTTTTCACTAGACTGGTTAAAACTATCTAATCATTTAGGATTATTTTTGTTTTTTCCTCATTTTTTGTACAATTGAGCTACCATTTTACATCTGTTATCACATAAAACATTGTTTAGTGGGCATAAGTATTTTTGATTTATTGGTTTGCTAATGAACAATAAAATATTTGTTATGCCATTAAACAAAACATAACTGTTCCCTTTAAGGGTATTTTTGCTTTTTATCCGCTTGATGAATAATTAAGTTAAACATGTATTTAATATTATTATTATAAACCTTTAGTCTTATTTTTTTTAATTTTTTTATATATATATTTGAATGAACATATTAAAATAATCTAAAAATATATATAAAAAAAATATTAATTTTTAAATAAAATAAAATAAATTCAAAAATATTTTAGAAATATAGTGTCACAGGCACTTAGTGCTTGTTTGATATTTTAAAAAAAATTAAAAAAATTGATTTTTTTATTTTATTTTATTTTAAAATTAATTCTTTTGATATTTTCATATTTTTTCTGATGTTAAAAACAAATTTTTTTAAAAAATATTATTTTAATATATTCATTTTTATATAAAAAAAAAATCAGACACGGCTAGCGGCTTCAAATGCCGAACCATCAACTCTCTCATTTTACAGGCTCAAGTCCTACAACCGCGAACCGGCTTCATGGATCTACAAATAAGAAAGCCTATAATAGATTTATAGGCCCATAATGTAATCCGTGACGGTCCGGTCATTAGCTTCCAACGTAAGCTGGTAGCTGACGTTGACCATCTCTCACTCACTTCATGAAACTTCCAACGTAAGCTAAAACCGTTTGTAACAAGAAATAAAAAGCAGTTACGTACTCGCTCATCTATTTCCTCTCCCTCACTTTCCCGCTTCTTCCTGCCCATTTATCATTCTCTCCACCTCCACATTTTCACTATCCAATGTGTTTGCAGAACCAAATTGAAGGTCAAGTTTGATCGTTGTACTTTGCGTTTGTTTACTTTCATTCACAGAGTTTCACTCAGAGAAGTGAGTTCCTCGCTTCCTTTCGCAAACCCTGGTTTAACAATTCTTTTTCTATGTTGTATAATGTCTTGCCTATTTTGTTCTGCGGTCCTGTATGTGATTATTGAGAGTCTGATTGTGATAGGTTGAAAGTCTGATTGCAATTGTGTAGTCGTTTCAATGGAGATCATGAGATTCGAGACAGAGGAGGAATTGTTCAATGTGGGTTCGGAAAATGAAGTTATAGATGCTTCACCTTGTTCGGTTTATTTTGGGGCTTCTCCGAGGTTTGTTTCTTTGCAAAGTTATGTTTCTCTATCCAGCATAGAATTGATTATTTAATTGTTCGTTTTCCAATATCTGTAGGTGGACAACTGGTCCCACTAGATCATCAAGAAGGGGAGGATGGACAGAGGAAGAGGTCAGTCATTGTAAACTGTAGTCTGTCACTAATTCTGTGCTCTATGGTTTATGCATATACCTTCTCATGTAGAACCTGCCACAGATTCATGAACTTTAAAGAAACAGTAGAACATTATAAGAATAGTAGTTGTGTACTCTGTATGACATTTCTGCAGCTAGTATATGTTGTTTGAAGTTTTCTTCATTCAGATACACTTTCATTAATTGCTTAGAAGTTGGCAATGAACTTATGAAAGTAGTTCCAACGTTTGTGAGATTCTTATATGTGAGATAGAAGTTTTCATTTACTTAAACTTTCCAATTTTTTTAACTAAAATGAGTTTGATGGACAGGATTGTCTTCTGGAAGAATCAGTCCGGAAGTTCAATGGGAGGCATTGGAAGAAAATAGGTGGGTGTCGCTATTATATTTCTTGCTTTCTACTATTGCTTGCATATCATCTTAGGGTCAATCGTGGACCATTTCTCTTTTACCCCCAAGATGTAATGTTTGAATGTTTTTGGTAATTGGTTCAAATATGGGTGACGTCAATGGACTACAGGGAAAGACAGTCAGCAGTGATTGGTGAATAATGTTTGCTGCGAAGTTTCCTAATTACTACATAGTACTTGCTGAAGAAAACTATCCTTCTGAATTATTTATGTTTTCTTAAGTGCCATCGTGTGAATATGTACATGTGCAAAACTTCAATTGTACCCGAAGCAAATGAAATAATTAATCTTGTTTCTTGCACAGCTGAGTGTCTTCCTGGAAGGACAGTTTCTCAGTGCTTTTGCCGGTGGGACAGGGTTCTGAATCCTGCAATTTTCAAAGGAACTTGGACAAAGGAGGTGAAAATATAATATTCTTGATAGTTTTGTTGCCTAGGGAAAAACACATGAGTTTCGTCTCTGGCATTATTGATATGGGATCTTGGTCTTCTTTTTGTTTGAATTTCAGGAAGATGATTGCATCATGGAGTTAGTCGGAAAACATGGTTGTAGGAAATGGTCTGTTATTGCAAAGTCCTTACCAGGTCGAGTAGGAAAGCAATGCCGAGAAAGGTAAGTAATCCAAATGTTTAGTTGGCATTGTATTTCTGTCAGGTAACTGATGACCTTTTTGATTTCTTTCTTGTTACGTCAATTTCCCTCCATTTAGAGTTCATATGCCAACCAAGATGTGCTAGTCATTGCAGCAAAAGCCCAAGGAAGTGAAAAATTAACTATCTATATGATTCACACCGCATGCAATAGAAGTTTGATGATGATCAGAGTAACAACTAATATATAAGTAATTATCCTTGAAACAAGAACTCTCTTGTAATCGAGGCGTGGTCATCTGTTCATTAAAACTGAAATCTTATCAAGTTAATATGCTTGATTTTAACTCCTGATTTTTTCTGCGGTTTTTTTGTATTCTAGTATAATAGTAGTAATATTAGCCTATGTACTTCAGTAATAGATGAAAAAGCATCCACTTAGTTCAGCAAAAAACAGGCAAAGCATTTTTACTCTTCCTAAAAGTTTAAGTAGTGTATGAATGTTCATGATGTCCCTTTGAGGGTGTTAAGCTTTCAGTGAAGCTAATAATTAGTTTTTGCAGGTGGTTCAACCATTTAGATCCAACTATAAATAGAGCTCCATGGACAGAAGAGGAGGAGATGACTCTGACTTACTACCATGAAATATATGGAAATAAGTGGGCCAAGATAGCGAGGTTTCTACCTGGAAGGTATGCATTTAAATGCTCTCACCACCGACACCAGAATTTAAAAAGAAATGAATTTGCTGTTGAAACCAAAAGATAAAACTCCAGAACTACTTTGCCCTGATCATTTCATCATGATATGCATACATTTATTTGCCATGAAGTTTAAAAAATTATTGTATGTGTTAAGGAACCATCTCACCTAAAAGCTTAAGCTTATAGGTGAGGCCCCATAATATGATTTATATTATTCTCTAACATACACCCTCAAGTGAAAGCCCTTTGGGCTTGAAACTTGCACAAGCCTACATCACCTTGTGCTTGGTTTTTATCAAATAGAATGGGGGTGGTGAGATTCGAACTCGTGACCGCTGGGTCAACAAGGCTCTGATACCATGTTAAAGAACCATCTCACCTAAAAGCTTAAGCTTATAAGTGAGGTCCCATAATATGATTTATATTATTCTCTAACAGTATGTTTTGGTAACTGACAGGAGTGATAATGCAATAAAAAATTACTGGAATTGTGTACTGAAGAAGAATTTGGATTCAAATTCACTACATGGCTGTACAATGGATCTGTTCACAGTTAGTTCTCTCAATTCCTATAACTGCGATACAGAACTGAACTGCTTGAAGTTAAAAGAAAGACAAGGTGTTGAGAAGGCAGCCTTCGTAAATGAAAATATCGAGTTGAGGTGCAGTGCTGAGACGAGTGCTTCTAGATCTGGAAAGGCCAAGGGTACTGGCAAGAAGAATGAAGTTCACAAATTGCATATCCAAGCAGAGGAGACAAGCCAGAATTGCTTGCATCGTGAGTCACAACAGCAAAGCACCTTGGTTAGTAATTTGGATGCGGATGAAGTTCCTAGCATGGATGCTTGTGCCATGCATCCAATCAGTCCAATTTGTTGTTCCACTCCAACAAAGTGCACACGGAGTATCTCTGTCAATAATACCAGTCCAGAATCAATATTGAGGAATTCAGCTAGGACCTTTAAAAATACCCCTTCTATTATAAGGAAGAGGGCTCTCAGAGGTGCCGCTATTGCTAAGACTTCTGATGTCACCTGCACACCTTCATTGAAGTTTTCATGTGCAAATGACCGCCAAATTGTCGACAGCACAAACAGTCCAGTTGCGAAGCAAGGGTTTCTCCCTTACTTCGAATCTGAAACTTCACTCGTCATCAAGTCTCTGAAAAGGCACTTGGACTATGCTTTCGATATGGAAAAGGAGGCAGATCCCGGTAAATGTGGCAAATCAGTTCCTCTTAGTGAACCCCTGCATTTGAATTTCTTGGAATCGTGGTAGCAATACGTACCTTAAGATAATTAGATTGGGTGAGTTAGTACTCCCAACGTTTTCTACTCTGAACTTACTTGGGTTGAGTAATGAATCCACTCTTTTTTCGTCCATCAACTAAGCATGATGCATAAATATATATCACATAATTGCACTTCTTTTCCTCTACTCCTACAGTTAATTAATTTGAGGATCTGTGGTCTTAAATAGACTGTTTGCAGAAATTATTATAATTTATAAAAAAATCTTCAGCTATTATCAAAAGCCCTGTGTGGCATTTTTACACATGACGGAGGACGAATCCAGTTATTTTCTACCTAAACATGTGCTACATTCAACGTGTATAACTAGGAAAACCATATTTCACAACACTTGAGAGGAGGGAATTGATGCGCCATGATTTGAACAGGAAGTCCTTCGTTTTGCTCGATGTATCTGATTGAATTACTGGCTCTGAGATTTCCTTCAGTGTACTTGGTATTGATTTAAATATATAGTTTAACATTTCATTTGCCCATCTTGGAAAGCATCACATAACAAGATGAGTTGTGGTAGGAGAGGCAGAATACTGGGAACACAGTAAAGGGAAGAAGTGTTGTGGCCGCGAGGTATGTGGGGAATGCCAGCTCAAACTGTGGACCTGGGCTGTGCAGTATGTTGGGAGATGATGGCAATTTTCATTCGCTTTCCCACATCTATCTCCCTTGTTGATCTAAAATGCGCATTACCATGCAGCTATGGCTACAGCTAATATGGACAGGCTACTTTCTCACTTTGTAGTGTTTGGTAATACAGTAGGGTTGATTTTACAAAAAAAAAAAAACATAAAACATGCAACCCAAAAACTCTTGGAGAGAAGAAAAAAAAAAACTGTTAAATACAGTCTAGACGCATTCCAAAAGCAGCTTTTGTCCGTCTTTCCAATAATAGCAGTTGTTGCCTTGTTGCTTTCAGCTTCGGCTTGGTTACGGTGGTTGATCAACTGATCGTCTTTTGCCTGGTGCTTTGAGATATCATTTTCAGGATCTGCGACCTGCCCCTACATGTGGGGCAGCCATGATCTCATGCAAGTGTAATTTGTTTATAAAGCACAAAACACTGTAACAACCCATGATTGTAAAGTCACTCTTTTCAAAACCATATAATTATCAGCTTAGTATTAAGAGGATTGCTCGTGTAAGAGTTTTTATTTTGACTAATGTGGATATTAATATAATGATTATTGTAAATTGATATGATTGTTAATTTTAAAATTTATAAAATTAGTCGAAATACACATGTTCATATTATTAATAAAAAAAATCATTAGTTTCAATTTCTAGAAAGAAAGGAGCAACTCTAAAGCATCTTTCTCATAGAATAAATGAATAAATAAATCTGACAGGTATGGTTATCAAACACTCTGTCTGGCTTAATTAATTGTGGCTCTTTACAATTTTGTCCACATGCCAAATAATCATCCTTTGATCGTCGATCCGCCTCATCTGCATAGTTCCTATGGTGTAGGGAACCTTTGCTTATTAACACCAATTAAAAAAAATGTGATCAAATAACATGGGTATAAAAGGTTTTGGCAAAATATTGAAGTATATAATGTTATTGGAAAATACAGTCTTTTAAAATGTCTAATAAAAATGTTTTATTTTTAAAAAATTGTTAAATAAGATAACACGAATTGCAATTAAAAGAGAATAGAGAAGAAAAAAAAGAAACATGGAACCTATAGGTATAATGAGATTTCAATTACAATATCATTGGTATTATTAAAAAAATTTAATGAGATAAGTTCAACGACACTAAAAAATATCAACATTAACAATCAAAATATATTACACTCTACAAGTGAACAATTGCAGTAAAAAAATAAAACGATCCTACAAGTATATCGAAACTCTAATTTGATATCATCTAAAAATATTAATAAGATATATTTACTGATAATATTATTTTTATCAATGATAATTGTAGTAGACTTCACGTCGTGAGCAATGATTATGAATAGAGTAACATATGATTGATATAAGCAATACCATACTATTTTTTTCTTTCATTTATTCTCATCATGGTTTATGTCAATCCATTTAACAATTTCTTTGAAATAAAACGCTTTTTCATAAATGACATATTCAATTGTTGCATTTTTCAAATATACCATGTCATTATTTTACCAGAAAAAATAAAAACAATGATAATTTTAAGAACAGAATATACAGTGTAAGGATAGAATTACATGATATTCGTTCTTAGCTGAAAAGAAGGGATGACATGATTAAATGATACGACATTATTAGAGATTAGCACAAGTAGGTATGACGTGTCACAGGTTCATCTCAAATATTCTTTTATTAGAGAGAGAGAGAGAAGAAAAAAAGACGTCATCATTTTGAGTACCCGAAGGCCGTAAATAGAGGATACCTTAAACAGGGAATGTGATTCACGCTCTACCATTAACGAGTGGTTTAAGATACTGCATAAAAAAGCGCGCCAAATCGTTTCGTGCTAATATAGGAGACAGCTATAAACAAAGTTTTACTAAAATCGTAAGGTTTTACTATTATCTATCATCACTCCTTGATTCTCTTAAAGATAAATAAAATATAAAATATAAAATATAAAATCGCTTTTTTCTTATAAATACCAAAGTTACACACTCCCTTTTCTGCTTAAACTCCTCTTTTTAATAGCTTTTAATCTTTCTCAAGTTTCCTCTATCACCTTCTCTTCTGGGGTATCTGGTTCTTGTCGAGTTTTGTTAATAATAATGGCTGGACAAACCATTCTTGTGACTGGTGGGGCTGGGTTTATTGGCACTCACACAGTAGTACAGCTCCTGAAGGAAGGTTTTAAGGTTTCAATCATTGACAATCTTGATAATTCTGTCACCGAAGCTGTTGATCGTGTTACGGAATTGGTGGGTCCTCAGCTTTCTAAGAATCTTGAATTCAATCTGGTAAACTTGACACCTTTTCTTTCTATTGATGAGTAATCATACTCCTTTTATGCTGGATGATGAAAATGGAATCTGGGGGATTTAATTTTAATTTTTAATTTCTTTGATTTTGTTGTGTTTTTGCAGGGTGATCTTAGAAATAAGGATGATTTGGAGAAGCTATTTTCAAGAACTAAGTAAATATCTGATCCCCTTTTGGTCTTTCGATGATTTTTACCTTGCCCGTGTAATTTTACTCTACTTGATTGGTAAATATTGAATCTGAATACTTAATTAGTTGTTGAGTTTCATCTGAAAATTAGATAGGGTTCTATTTATGACTAGATTATTTATGGTGAATTAATGTCATTTAAGATTCGTTGAGTATCATAAGATAAATCAATTCTTAAATGATTATTAAATAAAGTTTCATTTGCCAACTGTCAAACTAGATCATGCCTTTACATATATGGAGATGGCTTATATATCCGCAAATGTGACAGGTTCGATGCTGTGATCCATTTTGCTGGTCTCAAGGCAGTTGGGGAGAGTGTAGCTAATCCACGTAGATATTTTGACAATAATCTGGTTGGCACCATCAATCTCTATGAAGTTATGGCAAAATACAATTGCAAGAAGGTATATCAGTGTATAAGTTTGTTTAACTGTTCTTATTTGTTAGTTTCTCTCTGTGGAGCCTGCGACTCAATCACCTGGAAACCAACTGCACTGCTAGAAGAATTTTGATATAATCCAAAACCATTATGGAAGCTACCGTTGCTTATTGAATTTCAATGGCTCAATGGCATAGTGGGACTGTTTTGTACATGTTTTTATTTATTGCACTTCTTTAACATCTCTGCGAAAAGAGGATTCATTACTGACAACAATAATTTCGTAAAGGATTGCACCCGGCATTACTATTGGCGCTTCTGCACAATACTCGGTGGTGGAGAATCAAGAGTTTTTGACCAACTTGTTCCCCCCTTTTTTTCCTTTTTTTCAATTAGTTTTGTCTGGGCTTAATTCTACCACTTTCTTTTTCATCTTGAATAGAGATATTTTTACCTTTATTTAGCCTTAAATGCCATGCATCAATTTTAGAAACTTTTTATGATTGTAAAGGAGCTCTGACTTTGATTTGTTGTTGACTGGTTAGGAGACTCATGCTTTTACATCACTGGAACAACGATTTTGATTATTATTTTTTAACTTCTTTTGTTGTTTGTAGATGGTTTTCTCGTCATCTGCAACTGTTTATGGCCAACCTGAAAAAATCCCTTGTGTTGAGGAGTTCAACCTAATGGCAATGAATCCTTATGGACGGACCAAGGTATAAAAATATTTTTGCTTGGAAACTTGCCTTTTTCTTAGAAGTTCATATTTGAAGTTGGATTAACCTGCTGGAGTTGGAGTGGCCAACTTTATGTCAAAACAATCCTGTTTCCTTGCCAATTATTAATATCCTTTGTATTTTCCTCCCCAGCTTTTCCTTGAAGAAATCGCTCGAGATATTCACAAAGCAGAACCTGAATGGTGCATCATTTTACTTAGGTACTTCAACCCCGTGGGAGCTCATGAGAGTGGTAAACTTGGTGAAGATCCCAAGGGTATCCCAAACAATCTCATGCCCTACATACATCAAGTAGCTGTTGGCAGACTTCCTGAGCTTAATGTATATGGTCATGACTATCCTACAAAGGATGGCAGTGCGGTATGTAGTCCTACATAAGATATTTGGTCTGTTGCAGGATTATAGAATCATTGTCTGCTGGGATCGTAATGGATAATATATTCCACGTGAATTTAGAGCAGACCAAATTATATTGTCGACCACCATATGGCTGGTTTTCATCAACTATTAAGTTTTTTTGGATTAATAGGTCAGAGACTATATCCATGTTATGGACTTAGCAGATGGTCATGTCGCTGCTCTTCAGAAAATTTTCACAACCAAGGATATAGGTAGGTAATCATGTTTTGTTACTCAGATTTACATGTCAGCCGAAATGCAGTCACCTGCATGTAGTTTCGGTTCTAATTTAACTTGTTGCAAAAAATTGCATCACTGGATGCTTAAATGCAATTTAGTTTTATCATTAGAAAGCTACATTTATCGAGCACTTTACTTGTGGTTAGGTTGTATCACATACAACTTGGGGACTGGACGCGGAACATCCGTGCTTGAAATGGTCACTGCATTTGAAAAAGCTTCTGGCAAGGTGACTGTCCCTTCCCTTCTATTCAGTAGCCATCCCCTCTCTCAAAAAATGAAGTTATTCATAAAATATTTACTATGAATTTGTTTTCAGAAAATCCCTGTCAAGTTATGTCCAAGAAGGCCTGGAGATGCCACAGTTGTTTATGCTTCTACAGAGAAAGCTGAGAAAGAACTTGGCTGGAAGTATGTTCTCAACCCACTATTTTCCTGATATTTTTGCATATTACAAGATCTTATCTTTCAATTTGTGATGTATCCTTTCTTGAATGTCAAATCATTTCATGCTTATTAAGTTTTCCATTGCTGTTTGGCCATCTTGTTGAGATTTCACAGGCTAATTGTATCATTAGTTTCAGTTCAAGCTGTTGTGTTGGCCTTGTGAGTTTATATTAACTCTTGTGATGGGATTTTTCAGGGCAAAATACGGTGTTGAGGAGATGTGCAGGGACCAATGGAAATGGGCAAGCAATAATCCATGGGGTTACCAGTCAAAGCCTGAAAAATAACAAGCTATTTCGTCTAGATCTACAGAACAATCCCCGACTCATGGACCTTAATAACCACAGAAAATATTTTCATTACTTCAATTTGATAGGCATTCCCCCTTTGTGTCTACTATGTTTCCCCTCATTATTTGGGTTGTTGGTCTATTTGTAACACACCCGTACAACACTCGTATAAACAAATCACTCAATTTCCCACCATTGAATAATATTCTCAATTTCACAAAAAAGATGTTGTGTTGATAATGCTTAGAAGTTATAAGCTTAGATCTATTGTTCGAGTGGAAGAAAACTTGGAGAAAGAGTGAACTCTGCTGTTTGAATAATGGGGCCTTGTGCACAGCTGCTAGTCCATTATTTGTCTATTTTCTTTTGCTTGCTTGATTATTCAAGCATTCCTATCTAGTAACATAAATCTCTCTCCTAAGCAAATCAAAAACTGTATCATGATACTACAACAGCCTCCTATCTAAACTTGTGCTCAGCTCCTGCTTCATTATTTGCTTGCTGTCAGTTCTAAAATATAATCAAAAGGAAGTCGCGCAGAATAACCTGTCACAGTTCTCTCTTTTGTCATTTTGGCTAGAACTAGAATTGCAGGGATTACCAGCTGGTCACTCTTCATTTTTCCAATTTCTTAAGGTTTTATTTACTGTTACTTGCGACGAGTGTGGGATTCTGTTACAAAGATCGAAGTTGCCTGAGCAAGAGTTGACTTGTGCAATTCCTTTTCCCCTCACTTCACCCCCTTCATTTTGTTTAACTATGCAGAGACAACATCCAGTTTTATCTCCATTTTTTTCCAACTTTGCCATCAACTCCAAGACCCTCTTCCTTGAAACTCCATGAATAGTAACAACAAAACACTCCGAAGAAGCACGGTACTACGATTACCAGGCTTAAAAATGAAGTTGATTTTTTAGAGGGCCCTCTAAATGTTCACTGGAAGCAGGTTTGAGGAACCATTTCTTTGAAAGGAGCAGCTGTTGAATGAAGAAGGCACCTGGATTCTCCATTGTCTCTGCTCTTTCACTAGCTGCTGAATCATCCAAGATGAATATTCAACATCCTTCTAGCTTCACTGAATGCTCAGAATTGCTGTTAAGTCTAGCCATAGACCAAAAAGTTCTCAAATTTTAGTTTCCATATTTCCACTAATAAAGAGCAGTAAGAAATTCTAATGCTTCACAAATCAGAAGCAATAAATATCTTCATACCTATGGTATTTTGTTAACATATTACGATTTATTTGTCAACAATCAATTATCTGAGAGCGTACTCTATTTCCTTGGTGGGTACTGCTTCATTGAATCTGTTTTATTGTTCGTTTACCCTGCTTTCCAACTCGCCAAGGATGTTTGTGACATTGCACACAGAGGCATCGTCATCTCAGACCTGTTCCCGGACTACAAGAGCTTCATCCTGGTCAAGTGTTGTTTCAAAGAAGCTTAAAATGCAATTCCTTTGTCAATGTCTTTTAAACCCCCTCTCAATGTCTTTTGCCTATAGCAATCTGTAAAATGCAATTCCTTGATGGCTAATCTTTTTGTCAGGTTATCTTCTAAACTCTTCTAGATCGATAGCCATATTGGCCATCAACAGATCGATAAAAATGCATCTGTCTGGAAGGCCAGGCTACAAGCTATGTAAGAGAATCGTCTGGCGATGCATCACGTGGCTGCTTAATATCCTTGCGCTGTTCTTTATCCACACCAAAGCATCTCCGATTCAGAATGTAAAAGACAAAAAAAAGTCCCTTTTTATGGGCATGTCTGGTGCAATATCACACTGCTATTTCTTCAATCGTACGCAATATCATAATTTTCCCTCTTTTATCCAGGTTAAACATGACATCATCTCTTAATTGGCAAAATATGTCAGAGTTTGCAGCATCATTTATTCTCACTCAAGCAATCATCTTATTCAACTTCAAAAAAGTAGACCAACTTCGTAGTTTGTTCATACTGGATTACTGCCCCATTAAACAAGTTGATTTTTAGCTGTTTATATATGACAGTCATAATTGCAGGATTTATCTGTCGTAATAAAAATTGAATTGCATATATACTCTAAGCTCTAAAATTCAATTGCATATCTCATTATAATATTCAAATTCAACGTCATCTAGCTGCAAAAAGCTGCTTAAGAAAACAGTAATGATTGACTATGCCCTAAAAATTACCCGTCATCTTGCTGGAAATAAGCAAAACCACAAGATATAATGTGGAAGATGTCATCTTGATGGAAACACGCAAACCCACAAGATATAATGCGGAAAATGCCCATCACCTTGAAGCCTCCGCGTGTTTCTCTTTGTCAGTAACAGTAAGCTTGCCCTCTGTAAACTCGCAAACAGGAATAGGGACCCCAAGCTGCTTCTGCAGTTTCTTCACAACAAACACTTCTGACTCCTCGCAAATTGTCACCACAGTGCCCTTCCTGCCAAGCCGGCCAGTCCTGCCAGCTCGGTGTGCATAATGAATCGAGTCTGTAGGCAAGTCAAGGTTGACAACAAGATCACATTCCGGAACATCCAAACCCCTTGCTGCAAGTTCATTCGTTACGAGAACTCTCACCTGTCCACTTTTAAATTTCTTAAGAATTGTTGACCTACCAAGCTTGCCAAGATCCCCATGGAGCTCTGCAGCTTTCATCCCACGAGCCTCTAGTTTGAAGACAGCATCTTTTAGTTGCCTTGTATGGTTCATAAAGGCTATCACAGATTGTGCATCCAGTGCATAAACACATCTTCTCAAAGTATCAACCTTATGCTGCAACCTTGCGACGCAATAATAGTGTTTCAATGCTGGAGGAAGGCTCTGCACCGTTGCCTGATGCTGCAAATTCAAGTCTGAGTTTGAACTAGAAGTAGGCCTGGACAGATTAACAGTTCCAGGAGTGAGAGATTCAAGTGGAATGACACTTTTTGCTTGGACAAGAAGTGGGTCACATGCCCAGCTCCTAGCAGCCCTTACGACAGAAAATGGCACTGTTGCAGATACCATGATAGTCTGTCGATCAGTCGATTTCACAAGCAGATTTTTTTGTCCTTGAGGGTCTGCACCTGATCTCCTTCCTACATGTTCCAATATTCGGTGGATTTCCTGCCGGAAGTTAAATGAAAGAAGCTCGTCAACTTCATCTAAGACCAAAAAACGACAGCCATGGGTCTGAAGTTTACCAGCTGCACTAATTTCTGCAATCCTGCCAGGGGTACCCACAACAATTAATGGCTTGTTTTTCTTTAAAGCTTCTTCCTGTCTTGACCGGTTTGCACCTCCTACAAGTTGTTGAACCACTCTCTTGTTTTCAGGTCCTAACAGTTTCTCAACCTCTCTCACTATTTGCATAGCTAGCTCTCTAGATGGAGCCACGATAACTGCTTCTATATCTGTTTTCTTCCCAGTTTCTTTATCACCGCTAGAAGATTTATCCTTCAACGGCCCAACTTTAGACAGTATGGGAAGTACATATGCAAGCGTTTTTCCAGACCCAGTATAAGACTGTATGACAGCATCATGATTCTTGAGAATAGTCGGGATTGCTGCAGACTGAACATCAGTTGGAACAGTAAACCCTTCCATCTCTAATCTTTCTATCAACGGAGATGGAAGGCCAAGCTCAGAAAATGACGTCGCAGCAAATGGGGCGGACTCTATTTCGAGTGTTTTCTTCACTCTAACAGCTCTGCTTTTGTCGCTTGCAGCCACCTTTTCTCTACTTTTTGGTGCTTCAGTCGGGTAATTCACTTTCACATTCTCCAGTTTATTTCTTTTATTTTTGGTAGTTTTCTCAAACTCGGTATTAAATCCAAGATTTGCAAGAGTAAGAGGTGCATTTTTGTTCCGGTCAACACGACTAAAAAACCGCACACTGCCTTGACTCAAAGCTGAGCTAGAACCACGTGATAGTTTTTTCAAGGGTATTATCTCTCCAACAAGAAAGAGCAACCGCGGTGATACTAATGACGGCATCTTTGCTAGAATTGAACCAAGCAGAAATTAATACCTGAACAATCTATAACAACTCACGCAGGTGAGATCTTAAGCTAATACTTTCACAGCCTTCGAAGAAAAGAAAAACAGAGAAGCCTTTTCCTTCAAGCTGCATTTTAAGCACACAGTAACAAAATCAAATCAGTGAGGAGGAAACAAACTGACCTCTATTAAGTCCTTTAAAAAATCTCTGAATAGATTTGGTCTGTATAACGCTTTGGTTTTGGTTTCTTAGTAGTTTTAAAGGTCAAATTGGTTGAGGCATTTTATCGAACAGTGTATGACCGTGAAAAACGAAATAAAATACATCATCACGACGGGAGTGGTCGAGGAAGTGATGAAAAATAAAAAGCAACAAGACAATTTCCGGTTAGAGATAATTTAACGACTAACACATTCAAGCTTTCTATGAAGGAAAAGATAAAGTATTCAACAAAGAATGAAACATGAAGTAAGAAAGGGGGCAGCAACGCTGCAAAGAAAAAGAAAAGCCACGAAGCCCCACCTCATATTCGTTTGATGATAATCTGGCTTATGCTTCGACGAGAGAAAAGAAAAAACTTGTACAGCCACTTCGTATGCAGAGAGAGTAACTTGTTCCGGTGACGCTTCGAGCGTGTTTGAAGATTAGCTAGTTGTGGGTTTACAGACGAAACAGCAGCACTCAAGAGGGAAGCCCCGATTGGGTGGCTTGCTGCTCTTCGACATGTGGTCCGAAATAAATTATCTACTAGGCGACGTGTCGTCCTATTGCATTACGCTATTGCCAATAACTTAGTTATTAAATCAACAGCTATTTATACAATAAAAGAATTTATCGAGCTCAATCCTTTCAAAGCCAAAGTTAGTCAGTTAAATTCATTACTCCGTTAATAAACTCAATTAAGTTTCAATATTTTTTTATAATTCTTTTTTTTATCTAAAATAGACACTTATAAAATACATCCAATTAAATAAATCATGAACTATTTATGCAACTAATTTTTTTATCAAGCTCCATCCTTACCAGGCCAAAGTTATAAGTTCAACTCGCAATTTGGTTAATGTACTTGGTTAATTTCAACAAATTTTTATAATTTTTTATTTAAATTGGACACTTATAAAATTAAAAAACTACAAAATATCAAAGTAGTTGAAAAAAAAGTCAAACTGAAACCACTTGATTTGTTCAAATAATAATCAATCAAGTATTAAGTGATGTGTTTTTTTTCTATGTATGTTAAATTTTCAATCCTCTATCTTTTAATTTGACATATTTCTTTTCCCATAAGTTTAAGTCTAATCTTATCTAATCAGACCATAGAAAAATTAAATTGGAAAGAAGCAGAAGCTTCATTCTTCATTTTCATGTGAGCGATGAAACATCATAGCAAAAACCATATCTTTCAGTACATTAGGTAGAGGACACGTCATGTTTTTTAGAGTTGAAAATCTTAATTTTCAGCTCAAAAACAAAATGCAAACGACCTTTAAATCAGAAAAAATAAAATAAATAAAAATGTAGATGATCTCAGCGCTATTAGTATCAGAATCTAGTTTCAATGGAAGACCTGTGGGCGACGGGGCATAGGGCTGGCTGCCTTCGATTTTGTTTAGAAGTTTTTAAAATATTTAGTTAATTAATATATACTGTATAGGTTTCATTTAGAATATTCTAGTTAAAAAAAACTATAATATATATAAAAATTAAAATTTATTTCATTTTTAAATGACAAATGCAAGGACTAAACTAAATCAATATCAACGGTATACTTTTATAAAGAGAGAGAAAGAACAGTCAAGGAAAAGGATTACTTAAGACTTTGGTCGTAATCCGGCATCGCATTGGACAACTACTTGAACCGTTTCCCTTCCCAGCCCTGGACAGAACATCTAAGCAATTTCCAAACCCTAAAAACCTCGAGATCATTTGAAATGGCTATGGAATCCTCCAACTTTTTCAAAGGCTATGGCAAAGTGAATCCGCTCCATGAAGATCAAAGCCCTTACCAGCAGAAAAGCACTGCATCAAAACGCCTAATCCTCATCATCAGCGTTTCATCCATCCTCTTTTTTACTCTAATCCTCGCTCTAGCCCTTGCCGTATTGATCCGTGATCAATCAAATTCCGATCCAGACGAATCCCCGTCTCTCGCTTCATCAAACTCGGCCGAGTCAATCAAAACAGTCTGTGACGTGACTCAGAATCCATCCTCCTGCTTCACCAGCATATCCTCTCTCAACATTTCGACAGAACCTGACCCGGAAGTCATCTTCAAGCTCTCTCTCAATGTCTCCATAACAGAGCTCAAGCACCTCTCTTCTTTATTCACAAGTTTACATGATGTTAACTCTCAGGCTGCTATGAGAGATTGTGTGAGCCAGTTTGATGATTCCTTGGGTAAACTCAACGATTCTTTGCTGGCAATGGAGGTTGGACCTGGAGAGAAGATGTTGACTTTGGAAAAAGTGAAAGACATCCAGACATGGATCAGTGCTGCCATGACAGATCAGGATACTTGCATAGACGGTTTGGAGGAGATGGGATCGGTGTTACCTGATGAGATGAAGGCCAAGATGGAGAGGTCTAAGGATTTCTTGAGCATCAGCTTGGCTATCATTTCTAAGATGGAAGCCCTTCTTGAGAAATTTGATCTCAAAATGCATTGACTCTTTTTTGTTGTTGTTGTTCTAATTAAATTTCTCATTGAAATCATGTAATTGAAAGAATATATGCAAATAATAGTTTCAGTCTGCCAAAAGAGAAACTGTGAAACTGCCACTTCCAACATATGATTATCGGAAAATATCACCCAATTATGAGCTCCAAACCTGAAGAGAAAACAAGCCAAATATCTTCTGTGTCCATCCTCATAAACATCGTGTTTTCAATTTTTTTTTTATATATAATAATAATAATAATAATAATGTCCAGCTTAAATTTTGCTTGTTTCTTTCAAATCATAAGGTACAAGGAAGTGATTGTTTTGAAAGCCCGAAGTTCTGCAATTATTAAAACCATGGTGTAAGAACATGCCATGAAATGAAACGGTTATTAACCAAGCTCCCCAGCAAGCATCATGTTTTGAAGATAACATTGTGAGGAGCGGATTGAGACGAACACGATGATTAAAACCGTGTGTGAAAAAAAATTGGTTAAAAGGGTAATGTCATCTCAATACCGTGTGAAAATCCACCTATAGCTAAAAAGATAAAACGATAAAGCAAATTTGAAATTAAGCATACATCAAGTTCTCTAATACATTGTTAGTCAACCATTCAATTAGCTGTGAATAAGTTTTGTTCATACTATTCCTAAATTGAAAATAGAAACCAAAGTGGTTTCACCTAGCTATGAAAGTAAGGTATTGTTAATATAAAAAAAAAAAAAACATTTTGTATAAAATATTTATTATTTATTGGATAAAAGATTTGGGCATTGACAAATTATTTATTAGATTTCAGATATTTGAAAAGTATTTATTACTCATTATATTTCTATTAATAAAAATAAAAAAATTAACATATATATTTTGAAGTGCGTATATGTATATTAAATAGTAAATGTTATTCATCTATATGCGTTTTGCATTAATATTAAGTCATGTGTATATCATAATGTATTAAAAAAGTTAAATATTCTACAAATATGTATTTTAGGTTAGATTTGAAAGGTTTTCATAATCTATTCATTATCCATCGTGTCCAAAATATTTATACTCATCTGAATCGGGTTGGGTCAGATAGATATTTTTCAAGTTTGAATTATTATTTTTTAGTTTTAATTATGACAAGGAATAAAAAAAATAAAGATTCAAAACTTTAAACCTTCTTAATGATTAGAAAAACAATTAGAACTAATAATAATAATATCGTTCCAAACATCACAGCGTTATCTTTTATATAGTAAAATAAACAGGGGGTATTAATCAGCATTAAATAACCTCCAGGATAAGCCGATTCATCAAAGTATGTCACTGTCGCTTCCGTAGCATCGACTCCAGCTGATAACAGCAAGACAGCAGGAGTTCATTTTTAATTATTTCTTGTCTCAGTTTTCTCGGGAACCAAACAAGACAGAAATATAAAACAAGAACACCTGATTTAACGCAATGGAAGTGTATCGAAATCGAGATTGGAGAGTCAATAATAATAAGTTTGTCTTGTGGAATGAAAACAATATCAAATTCACAGTCAAATTTTAACACAATCTTTTATACATTATGGGACCCATAATCGTTTCTGGGAAGGCACCGTACAGTTAAATCCCTGGAGAGTACTTTGTCTTACAAGCATCTCACGTTCTCAGCCTCCTTATTCCACTTTTTTAATTCAAGGGAGAGGTGGCTGCTGAATCAACGGTACGATTTCTGCCACTAAATCTCACAATCGTCTAGCCGTGATCCCCTGGAGGACTGGATAGAAGTAAACGGTGAGCCCAGATGACCTGCTTGTAATTTGTAATTGGTTGGATCGCTGCTCTTTTTCATTGGCAGCATGAAGATCCATGGGGCTCAATTTTTATTCTCGAGAAAACACCGAGAAAATTTAGCTTCAGAAAATGTGAATCCCATTTGGATTCAGAATAGGTGCGTGCTGTAAGGGACCATACTAGGCTTTCATGTTCTATCTTTCATTTCACAAATAACACATCTCGCACATTAAGTTATTCAACCAGAACCTGAAACACTCTCAATGTTAACCCACACAGAAAATCCTGACAGACCAGAGTGTATGCAATCTGTCATATGTTTCTGGGAAGCAATCTAGTTAGAGAAAATAAAGACATTATTGTATTCAAATGTACTGGGAAGCAACATTATACACATGCAGATTCGCAAGCCAAAGCAAGAACAGAAATTTGCCCACAACCAGCAGAACACCTCCCCCGACAACAATTGCGAGAGCCTCGTACTAGTCCAATGGCATGCTTGAGCTAGAACGGTATGCCAGAGTCAACAATAGATTTATAGATTATTTGCAATCCTTCTACACTTCCTCCCTGTCTTGGCTCGTGCTCTTCAAGATATTGTACTTGCAGAGAGGACAGGTAGCATTAATATACAACCACTTATCTACACAGGTACAATGAAAATGGTGACCGCATGGAAGTTGCCTTAGCTCAGCCCCATCTTCATAAGCAGAGAGACAGATGCAACACTCCTACAAGTTAGCATAAGCATCAGTTTAGTAATGCAGAGTGACTGCCTTCCACTCAAAGCCAAGCAAGTTTCCTCAGTCAAGCTTACCTTGTCAAGTATTCTTGATTGCGACACAAGGTTATCTTTTAATCAACAAATGATAAATTGACTCAAGATAACCACACAAGTATCAAGCACTTATAATTATCAAATGTTTCTGGTAGGCAACTCACGGAAGCTATAATAGGTAAGAAAAGGATAAATCTCATATGCTTAAAGACACCCTTTGAATTCAAGTGATCATCAAATATTCATTTAATAAGGATGGGAAAAGCATCAAATAACAAAGCAAGAGTTGAACTTGGTACCGCATCCTCTCCTGAAAGAACATGTTCAATTGGAGAATCTGTGCCGCATTCAGTCATTATTCCTCCTAAACATCCCTGGTCATCACCAGAGAGCTTGTCAATATCACCATCCCTTCGAAATTTGAATTTTGCAAGTTGGTCAATGTCTTCTTTGGATGCTCCTTCCTGCTTTAACAGGTTGAAAAGATGGTAGGGACACAATAAGAGAGAGCAGTTGAATAGAATTAGTTTTCTTCCTATACAAGTATAAATACTTTGTATGTTATCATTTATAACCCACTAAAACATTTTAAGATGTCAATCTAATAAAGTGACTAAAGCCCCAAATAAGGCAAGACCTGCAGAAACAAAGCTGTTTAGTCCTCATTCAATCTTTGGCTAATCCTCCCATCTCCAACAAAAATCATCCTTCCAAAACTTTATCCAATCCTTTCAAGCCTAAATGATTCTATCAAAGAACTAAGAACTCTGACTCCATACTGTAGAGTTTACATGTTCAACCAGTAACTCTTGTATCCATTGCTGAACACTCAAACTGCACTGTGACGAGTCAGGTTGTTTGCCATGAATGCATCAACCTTCTGATCCGTGGAGGAGTAATATTCCTATTCAAACAACAAATATCTAACAACACTAGTTAGCCACTATAATCACCTTTAATGCTCCGAGATAGTCTTCTCAAGCAAATATCTATATGATTTTGAACCACAAACCTCTGAAGCCCAAATTCAATTCACTATCAATCATGGAATTATGTAAGATATGACAACTCTGCAACCATAATATGGACAGACCATAGAGGCTCAAAGGGAGGAAAATTCCAAACCATTTTCACAAAATTGGCATGATTTTGTAAAACAGCTTCTCATGCCTCATTAAAACATGGTGAAACTTCCAAAAGTAAATGACTTGCTCAATAATGCATTTTGTAAGCACACACTCAAAAGCAACTTTGGCATCATGCATTATAAAGCTTTTTTGCCCAACAAGCTATGGACATCAACTATACCATCATCACAGATCATCCAGATTAGAAAGTTATATTCCAGGACATCAAGTTAAGAAGGACTTAAACAGAAGGTGCAAGATAACACCTTGTCCAATGGGATAGAATATTTAAGCAATAAGTGGTAAAATTGGATGAAGACATATTTGTTACTTTGTTAGTTTACTTAACATGATAACTCGTTCTATTAATCAGAAAGTCTTGACATTGCTCCCTTGAGGCTACAGGAAAAACTTTAGCAGAAAAAACCAACCCACCAAATTTTTCTAGGGTTTCGATGTGCCTTGCTTCTTCTAACAAGTCAATATCATAGCACACCATTAGAAATAATTCTCATTTGTGCCATCAAATCAACTCTGTCTCAAACCCAGCCTTTCGTTTTCATTTTTCAAAATTCAATCAGCGGGCCTAGATGAGTTAGTAGTGAAAGTCACTACTTCATTAGGTCATTATTCTCTGGTTTCTAGTTTCAGCACTAACATAAAAGGGTGGAGTATAATAATCCCCGAAAGAAATGACACTGTTATAGCAATACAAAATCAAAGAATGAACATGATGTAGATATGTGGGTCTACCTGGTCAGTAACAGCATATAAGATTGCAATAATACATGGAAGACAGCAGCAAACAGCAATGCCGATGACACACGCCAGGGCAACACAAAAAACAACGAAGAACACATCAAAACCGAGAAAAACTATACATAACCTGCAAAACAAAGGCAGGAGGGAGAAGGTAAGAGACTGTTAAAGCAACATTTTCTCGAGCCATGGGAAATAATGAAGGAACAAACCAGTAGAGCTGGAAAGAGCCTTGTGCCAAAGCTTGGCCACCAGTAGACACCCAGTAGAACCCAATGATCCACCAGATAAAAGAAAACATTGTGTTTGCAGATTCCAGATGTTTCGCAACACTGCTGATAGAGTTAAAATACAAAGAATGAACAAAAGACTCAAATTCCACAGATTTCATTTGCAGCACAAACACACAGCATGAAAATCAACAGGTCCCAATTCCTTAGTGGATAATAATAATAATAATAATAATAATAATAAGCGATTTTAAGGGGGGGAAAGGTATTAAAGTGAGGCCAGTACGTAATAAAATGAAGTTGAAAAGGATGAAAAAGTAATAAATTGCATGCCAAATGATGATTGAAAACTCTTACTTTTTCATCAGAAAATGAAAACACCCTGGTGAACCTATATACGGCTTACTTAATCCTATCCTAAATCCATAATTGAATTTTATCTTTCAAAACTGCATTATCAGAGCACCAGCCTCAACCTCATCACAACCCACCCCCACCCCAGCCTGTGGCAAATTAAATCAGGGACAATCAAATATGTAATATTCTTTAAAACCCTTCAAAATAAAAGGCCAAATAAGTAACGCGAAACAGTTTTAAAATCATAAACTTCACGTTACATCGTCAATCAAACATCTAGTAGCGGACACCACAAACATACCTAGTTCCATCATCTTCTAGCTGAGCCAAACTAACATACTCTCCATAATCACCTCTCGAACCGGAACTCGAATCCGCATCACTCCCAATCCCACTATCTCCTCCTCCTCCAAACCCAACTCTCCTCCTCCTCCTCCTCCTGTACTCCACACAAACACAAACCATATGCAGCACACATTGCAACCCGTATCCTATAATCCACAACCTCAAAGGCACGCCCGGATTCTCCTTCCTGCTCAAAACCAAAACCCCCACCGCCACGGCCACGAAAGCAAAGTTCCAAATGATATCCAAAATCACCACAGGCTTCGAATACGCCCAGTCACTCTGCCTCTCCTCCAGCTGCTCCGCCGCCGTCTCACGAACCAACATCGATGGCTCCCTCATCATACGGCGGCTACTTGCACGGCGAAGAAACCTGGCCGCGTCGCGAAGGGATTGGCGGCGGATGGATCGGCGGCTTGAAGTGGGATTTGATTCATTTTGTTGACCAGGGGAAAGAAACGGCGTCGAGTCGATTATGTCATCGGATGATCCGGTTCGGGTCGGGGTTGTTGTGGTGGTGGAAATTGGTGTGGTTGCGGAGGACATTTTTGGGCTTTTGGTTGTTTCGGGATCTTTTTCTTTCTTTCAAGCCGCTGAGGGGAAGGGGTTTTTGCCTTTTTGATAGTTGAGATTGCTATGGGATTTTTGAGGATCGGAGGTTCTCTTATTGAGAGATTTTTTTTGGGTTGTAGCCGGTTCTGTGTGGAGATGAAGGATTTTTGGGGAGATTGCTGTGCGTGTTTTCATGTAACAGCAATGGAAAATGGATTTTTTTTTTTTACGGTGAGAGTTAAATATAATGGTGTTGTACTTGTTACTTTCTTCCGCGCCAAATTATGATTGGTTGGAGGGATGGTCAAAACTCAAAACCTCTAGAATTCTAACGTATTGACTGGTTATCAACTTCATCCCAGAAATAAAACTGTTATCAATTGGGTCCCTGACGTTCTTAGCAAATAATTTTGATGAAATATTTAATTTTCAAATGTTAAAATATATTTCGAAATAAATAACTCGTCATCTTCATAATTGGATGTATCTTTATCTATTAACTCGTCATATGTATTTATACATGTGACTTTCTTGGTGAAATAAAATAGACCATGCTAAGCTCGGATAACTTGTTCTCTTTTTTTTCACATCTTTATTTTTTATAGTCTATATTCATTTTTATTTGGAGATATAGATAAACCAATATAAAAATAAAATATTTTTTTTTAAAAAAAGTTGAATAATAAAATAAAAAATATAAATAAAATAAAAAAAGTCAAACCCTATTAATTTTTTTGAATTTGTAGCATGATCATGAGCTAATAGACTGGGATGTCAAATTTTTAACAAATCAAACATTAAAAGATAAAATTAAAAAAATTAATAATAAATTGTTATTGTATTGTATTTTAAAAAATGAAAAGTAAAAATATTATTATGTCAGTTGTTAAAAAAATGATTTTTAGATAATTATATTTCTTTATCATTAAATGTTTGTTTTGTAAAAGACACATATCTACTTTTTAATAATTAATGAGTCATGCAAAAAGATAAAAATATACATATAAATGTTTTAACGCATAAAATGGTAATTACAATGTAACGGTGATTAATAATCTGATTCCATGTAATTTTCCCCTCCTAATTGGTGTTTTTTTTTTTAATTTGAAAAATGGACCCGTTCTTCTTACCCAAAAATATATTAAAAGAAAAGGGGAAAATAAAATCCTCTCCCCCCGCTTCGGTCTGGCAATTTCCCTCCAAGTCGAAAGAGGTTTTATTGAGGGAGGACAGCTTAAGCAGCGAGAGAGAGCGAAGGGTTTCTTTCTTGTAACCAAAAAAAAAAACTTAAAAATCAAAGCAGTCAGCTCTCACCAATGGCATCATCGAGCCACAGCAGTAACTACGACATTCCATGGGTAGAGAAATACAGGCCCAGCAAAGTCGCTGACATCGTGGGCAACCCAGACGCTGTCTCTCGCCTCCAAGTCATTGCTCGCGATGGAAACATGCCTAATCTCATTTTAGCCGTATGTTGCGTTCCAATCTTTATTTTGATTCTGCTTCCCTTCGTTCTTTTATTTATTCTCAACAGTGGCAACAGTTCTAGATCGATTGTATTTTTATGTGGTCGTAGGGCATTGATTATGAACATGGTAATGTGATATTTATACTAATTTGGATGAACTGTTTACTGGGTTTGAGTGGAAATTTTGGTGGTAAAGGAAGTATTTAAGCTATAATGTGCGCACTGTGATAGATTCTGTGAAATATACCCATACCGGTGAATTTTGCCTATTCTGGGCTTGAGGTGTTCTAATGAGTGGTTTTGCAATTCCTGGGATTAAGTCTGGTCTAGAATTGAGATCACTAGGGACTGAGAATCTGGTCCAAAAGCATCTCCCATCGAGCTTCAAATTATCCAGTGGATAGATGCTTGGAAAAATGAAAAATTCAGGGATGGACTGGAATTTTAAATCCATATTTGAACTATTACGAATATTCTGGCAAAAAAAATTAAAAATTGCCAACACTGAGGTTGACTCTTGGTTACGGCTCACAGCCCGCTTTAACTTTCTAATTGGGTGAATTTTCATCTGCTAATTAACTTTAAAAAGGTTTAAATAAAAAAATCTTTGAAAATCAAAAGGGTGGCTTCAATCGTGTTTCTAATACCATAGAGAAGTTTTGCATGAAGATTTGTAGTTATATGCTTTTCATTGTTGCTTAGTTGATACTTGTATCCCTTCATATTTTCAGGGTCCTCCTGGAACTGGCAAAACTACAAGCATCTTGGCTCTTGCACATGAGCTTCTGGGACCAAATTCAAAGGAGGCTGTCTTGGAGCTAAATGCATCAGATGACAGGTTAGCAAAGATGACATGCTTCGGGGTGCTAAAGACTTTCCAGTACATTTCCTTGCTTGACTTCTTGTCTCATTATTGCTTTCCAGGGGTATAGATGTTGTGAGGAACAAAATTAAGATGTTTGCACAAAAGAAAGTGACACTGCCTCCTGGACAACACAAAATTGTAATTCTTGATGAAGCTGATAGGTATCCAATGATTATCTCTCATTTGGTTGATGATGGACAAGCTCTATATTATTTGTTTTTTTTTATCTTATTCAAGAGCTTTGGAATTGTACTTTCCTATTCCAGATGCATTTTGTTCCATCCAGCAACAAACAATTCTAGCTAACAAATTTATTTTTATACAATTTTTTTTCTTGTATTTATTCACTTTTCATGGACCCCTTTCCAGCATGACATCTGGAGCACAGCAAGCTTTGAGACGAACCATGGAAATATACTCAAATTCCACCCGGTTTGCTCTTGCATGCAACACATCTTCTAAAATTATTGAGCCTATTCAAAGTAGATGTGCCATTGTTCGATTTTCAAGATTATCTGATCAGGAGATACTTGGTCGTCTCATGGTGGTAGTTGGAGCAGAACAGGTGGATGATTTTTAATATTAGCAGCCATTATCCTCATCTATGTTCTTTTCTTATTTCTGGTTTTAACTTGACTGTTAAGATTGGTAATTTCAATTTTGATCATCTGCCAGTTTTTTGTATCCTTTATCTTGCCTGTTCTCAATAAGCCTCCCAGTTGTTCACTGCAGCAGTGCAAACTGACAATTACCTACTTGCAAATTTTAATGGGTTAATCACCATTTAAACGTGCATGATATTTTATCCCTGAAAACATGGTAGATGACCAGGTATGAGGTGACACTGTCTGTCTATTCCTACTTAGTGACTTTTTGTGAAACTAGGTTCAGATTGAAATACACCTTGATTGGGAGATTACATGGGTGGATGACACCTGAATTTTCTCATGAAAGCTTACAAGTACAGTTAAACTTGACGGGGACTCTTTGTCATGGCTCCCCAAGATTAAAATCTCAAATCACCTTTGATAGTAGAGTGTGTTTATAAACCTGATGTAACCATCATTGACCTTTATTTGTCTCGATGAAGGTCCCTTATGTTCCTGAAGGTCTTGAAGCGATTATATTTACTGCTGATGGAGATATGAGGCAGGCCTTGAACAACTTGCAAGCTACATATAGTGGATTTCATTTTGTAAACCAGGAAAATGTTTTCAAGGTTACAACTCAAAATTGGTGCATAACCTTGGTATTTATTGTCGCCACATGTTATGAGAATCTTACGTTGAGTTGCTTTTCAGGTCTGTGATCAGCCTCATCCATTGCATGTGAAGAATATGGTGCGCCAGGTGCTTGAGGGAAAATTCGATGAAGCGTGTTCTGGTATGAAGCATCTCTATGATTTGGGCTATTCCCCCACAGACATAATTACAACCCTTTTCCGAATCATAAAGAATTATGATATGGCTGAATATCTGAAATTGGAGTTCATGAAGGTAAAACACTATTGCTTGCCTAGCATTTCCTTCCATGTATCTAATCTATTTATCACACTTTTCAATAACATTATGAGCTTTCAGGAAACTGGGTTTGCCCATATGAGAATCTGCGATGGTGTTGGTTCGTATCTTCAGCTCTGTGGCCTGTTGGCCAAGTTTGCCTTAGCTCGTGACACAGCCAGAGCAGCATAGGTAAATAGTAGCTCCATTCTGGTAATATGTTGGGCTAGAGTTGATGTGGAGATCATCCTTGTTTAAATTTCCCAGAAACATGTTTTGTTATGAGAAACTGAACTTAATGGATGGAGCTATCTCTTCACACACAGTATCCTGAACCGTTCTCCTTTCAGCTGATGCCTGATGTCGCTGAAGTGATTAAAATAGTATTGGTAGAATTGACGTTAGAAGCTATAATATTGCTGCATATCCATTTTTGTTGTTTTTCCTCGATGGCTTAACAAGCTTGTTTCTTGTTAATTTTTCACTCAATCATCGTCTCCTAAACCCTGAGTTATATTGAGGTTGTTTTTGTCAGTGTTTTAAATTTATTTTTGAGAAAAAAAATGATTTTTTTTAATTTTAAATTAAAAAATAGTTTTTTAAAATCATTTTCTGTGATATTGTCAAAAATAATTTATCAAAAAAAAATTATTTTAATATATTTTTTTAATAAAAATTATTTTCAAAAACAACCTCAATCATTATTCCAAATATATAATTAATCAATCAAATGATCATCTACTGTTTATTATGAAAGGATTATTTGGGTGGAAATGGGTCGCTGCCAACAGGCCAGTCCCAAAACCCTACATTCTAGAAAATGAAGCCCTAAACATACATGTCCTTAGCAAAATTGAGAGGAGGGAAAGAAGGTTTAAGGGGCTTCGTTCTATTATTATTATTATTATAGAAAAAACTAAAAAAGGTAGAGGTTGAGGGTTCACAGTGTGGCCAAAAAAACACATAAATTACTGCGGATTTTAACAGAATAGTCATTGAATTTTTTTGAGAAATAAAAAGATTAAAAGTTAAAGTAAAAGTCATAATACCCATATGCATTCCATCAATGATTTTCTCAAAAAGACCATGATGAACTGGTTAGGAAAGATAATTCGAATTCGTGGTAAATGGCATTGAAAATTATTAAATGTAGTGGTCAAGATGAATAAAATTTTAAAATTTAACATCCTTGCAAAAAATAAATAAATAAATAAATAACAGAGGATGTATTCGACACCCTGCAAGGCCGGATGGTTTGCTGACTTTGCTCCTGGCTTTTGGGCCTTTTCTGCCCTAATAAGCAAGAGGAAAAGGCCCAAAGACACCGGGAGAAGGGTTTCTTCGCTAGTTAAATTGGAGAGGTTGTTACCCGGATAGGGTTTTTGATACGAAGAAGACCATCTCCTACCAGCAGCAGAGCGGCGTCACCACTTTCATCCTACCATGGTTCTCAAGTAAGCCTCCTCCTCCTCCTCCTACTATCTGTATTCCATTCGAATGAATTATTAACTTGGTGGATCTCAGATGTTATTTCTACTTTTATCCCCTTAATAAATACCCGCTGATTTTATTGCTAAATGATGTGTTGCATTTACCTGTACAGTGACGTTATTGTTAGACGTGGTTGATCTATTTATTTATTATGGATTAGTAAAAAGTTTAGAACTTAATTATTGGAATATGCAGGACTGAGCTTTGCCGCTTCAGTGGTGCCAAGATTTACCCTGGTAAGGGTATCAGATTCATTCGCTCCGATTCTCAGGTGAATAATATTTGTTTTCCGGATTCTTTCTTCAGGTTGTTTTTGTTTATTTTTAGGTTTTTTTTTCGTTTACGTAAATAATGTATTGCTATTTGATTGATGAAGGTTTTCCTCTTTGCCAACTCGAAATGCAAGAGGTATTTCCACAATCGCCTTAAGCCTTCCAAGCTTACCTGGACAGCCATGTACAGGAAACAGCACAAGAAGGTATAGTATGTCTCCAATGGATCGTAATCTGTGGGGATCCCTTTATGAATCTACTTATAATTTGGTTGCTGTTTGTTCATAGGACATTGCTGCTGAGGCTGTTAAGAAGAAGCGCCGTGCCACTAAGAAGCCTTACTCTAGGTCCATAGTTGGTGCTACTTTGGAAGTCATACAGAAGAAGAGAGCTGAGAAGCCTGAGGTCCGCGATGCTGCTCGTGAAGCTGCTTTACGGTACACTCTCACTTTTAACTCTTTTATGGCTTGTGAATTGGGAGGTGTTATTCATGGTTTTCATTTACTAAGGCGGTGAAGGTGGATTCTTTGCTTTCCATTGTAATGGTGGTTTTTGTTATTTTCAGTGAAATCAAGGAGAGAATCAAGAAAACCAAGGATGAAAAGAAGGCAAAGAAAGCAGAGTTGATGGCAAAGACACAGAAGACTCAAACCAAGGGTGCTGGACCTAAGGGTGCTGCACCTAAGGGCCCTAAGCTCGGCGGTGGCGGAGGAAAGCGATGATTATCTTATTGTTTCTCTTATATATTAAGTAGTTATGGCACTTGATATTTTCTTATTTCCATCATTCATGTATGGATATTTTGTTGGTCTCGGAGGCCAAATCCCTTTAATAGATTTTGCTGAGGATTTTTGGGTGGAAGGCATTTTTAGTCGAAGCTTGATTTCTATGCGCCATCATCAGTTCTGTTTTTATGTGTTTTGCAAGTTTTCTTAAATCTTATCAAAAGTATCAGGGATCTCTTGGGCAGACGGACCTATGTTGAATTAGATCTCAAGGATTGAAAGTGGATGGCCGATTGTCACCACCACCCTTTTGTTGTCTCTTCTCCTCCTGTCTTGCAAAGGTATCCACTTCTCATGTTTTGATGCCTAGGCAACTCAAGTGGAGTTACATTTAGGTGTCACAAGCAGTCGGAGAGAAAAGAGGGCATCTATTTCTCTATTGAACTACTGCTTGGGATCCTCCCCTGTCCTTGTCTCTTCGTCGCATTCCTGACTTCCATGGCTTTCTCATATAAGCCTGCTACTGAGTACAAGATGGATAAAACTGTGTGGCAGCTGCCTTCTAAAGGGTCCAATCGCAGGAGATGCTTTGTAGCATATTCACACCCATCTCTACATGGATCAGAGCTGATGATCAAATTAGGAAAGATGTTAAAGGGTTGGGAGCAATGAACAATTCTGGATATCCTTCCATACATGGCAATGGTCTATTGGGCAGTATACTTCTCCGGCTAACGATTTGTATGCACTGTAAAGTATCATTGAAAGTTCAAGCTGTTCATCAATATTTGCAGCTCTTGTAAACAGTGAGACCTTGGTGGCATGAGATAAGAAGAGTGAAGTTGATGTAGTATTTTACACCTGATAGATATTATCACAAACATTTGGTAATGTTTTTGATGGTGGATGCTTGTCGTGGCTCTGTTCAAAATCATTAATAGTTGAATTCATTTTTACATATATTTCAAATAATATAATTAAATTCTATAAATTAGTATTTTATTTCAAATACATAAATTGTAACAGTTTATTAATTAGATTTTAATTTTCTTAGAAATTAATTTCACAAAGTGTAAAAACACCCTCTCAAAATTTCCACACTTGGCAAACTTATCAACCGATGTAGTACCCAAAGCAACATCCACATCAATCCTATTTTTCTCAATGTGAGCTTGTATCCGTTTAAGCTCACTCCAAAAGCCTAGATAAGAACAAGCCATAAGCACAGTTACCATGCCAATGTATCAATATATTTTTTGTTTTTATTTAGATTTTTTCTAAAAGAATAATAAAAAATATGATGACAACCCACATCTATCAAATACTAAATCTAGATTTATACGGTCTGGTGAGCCGCTAGACCCACCACACCTCTAGTATCAGCCGAACATATGTGGGTCTGAGAATGCTCTGGCCTCCAAGCAACTGAATTCTTGCGTTCGAATTGATCAAACAATGCTCTGGCCTCCATAAACAGAGTAGCCTTAACGAACCCATCAATCGAGCAAATTCCATTTACCCAACCTCCTTTTCCACATTCCATAGAACACGGGCCTCCCCTCCTCCACAAAACCCAGATCAACAAACCCACTAATCATTGAGTTCCACGAAACCACGTCATATCCAAAAATATCCAAAAATATGTCATATTAAAGCCAAAATGTAATTGCGCAACGTGTTCCACAAGCAATCAAATCTACCTCAAACTTCTTGTTTCCCAGTCCTATTTTAGCCACGACAAATTCCCCATATGGCTCATAAAAAAAAATCCACGTAGACTAGGATCCGAAGTCTTATGTTTCGGGGCCGTGTGACTGTCTAAATTAAAATGACTTTGAGAAGAGTCATTGCCAGATGGCAGATACAAAGTGAAGTAGCTTCGAAGCATCAGTTTACAGCCGGGCCCAGACAACCAAAACAATTCCTTACAGGGTACGGGTGGTTCTAAACTCGTGATGCATACGCTTAAGTGCTTTTGCTAGTCAACGCGCCAGGATTCGCAAATCCTTTCACACCACCGAACACAGAGAGGCACTTAACTCATCCAAACGCGTCTTTGCACTTTTTCCATGGAAATTATCATCTCCGAATCTTGCACTTAGATGTTTTTTTTGTTCTTTTATTTAAAAAAAAAAAACTTTCAATTATTTTTAATTGCATCCTTGCATCAAAACTTTTAATCAATTGATTGTTTTTAGATTTTTTCTTCACTCTCTTGGTGGTTTATTCTTTAATTCTTTTGTGGAATTGATATTTTTTTCAATTTAGCCTTTCAATCCAAAGTTATTTATCCTCTATTCTTTTCAAAGTTGGTCCTCATCCTTTTAAATGCTATTTTTTTTTCTTTTAAATCTTTTTTTTTAATTTTATCTTTTGACATTTGATTTATATGTTTTTTTTTAAGTTTGATATTTTCAATCAAATAACCTGAGTTATAGGTTCACATTTTTTTACATATTTTATTTTTTGATTTCATTATTCGATAATGATCTCTTTTTAGAATAGATTTCATAATTTTATTTTTATAGTTACTTTAATCTTATAACTTGATTTGTTAATTCGATGACTTAACCCTAGTGAGCTTTCAACATTGTTTTTAGTTTTTAATTATTTTTTTTCTTTCAAATCTTTTTACATGGTTGCATTTTTTATTTTCTTTTTTAATATTTTATTTGTTAAAAATTAGACTTCATCGCCTTTTCATATTTGATACTTTTGATCAAATAGCTAGGGACACGTGCTTTATAACAAGGGTTGATATCAGATTTTTTTTTACTAATTTTTTTCATTCGACATTGGTCTTTTGAAAAAATAGATTCACACTTTTCCTACAATCTATTCTTCTTGATTTTTTCTTTTTTCATAAAAAAAACACTCAAATAAAAATAATCTCTCACCGTGACGTCAGAGATGACGTTGAAATAAAAACAGAAGCAAAAAACAAAAAATCCCACCGCCAGTCTCTCACACGCGAAACCATCAATGGCCACGTAACATCGAGGTGAAAGAAAGGCGTGACCCACGTCACCACGTAGTAAGTAATCAACACAGGCATGACTCACATATAATAGGATAGAGATGACAGTTTTCCATTGATGATCGCCGGTTAAATTCCCCCAGAAACTACTTCCTGCTCGATGACTGATTTCAGCAAACTCCTTGTAAGCCACTTCTCTATATAAACTCACAAAGATATTGTCTATCCCCAAGAGCGATAGACAATGGCAAGCGGGGATCTAGAGAGAGGGACAAAGAACAGAGGAAATAACTCGAATATCCCTTCATACTATGTTGAAACAGCAGAGAAGAGATGGACTTCATGGATAATTCCCATGTTTGTTGCTGTAAATATTGCTGTTTTTATTGTTGTCATGTATGTCAACGATTGTCCTAAAAAAACTCGGGGTCTTGAAGGTAGTTGCGTGGCTAAGTTTCTTCACAGGTTCTCTTTTCAGCCGCTGAAGGAAAACCCTCTGTTTGGCCCATCTTCTGATACGTAAGTTTGTTCTTTCTCTGCTTAACTTTGTCCGAATTGAGCTTTTACAGTCGTTTTCACGTGGGTTTGGGTTCGTTTCTTGGCTGGGCGTTGTGTTTGATTTGGGTGTGAAATTTTGTTAATTTTGAATTCAGACTTTGAGATATCGGGTAGTGCTTTCTTATACTTTGATTTAGATGATCTTTTCTTTTGCTGAGTTACTGGTTCTGATTCTGGTTTTTTTTTATGCTTTTTATTTGATACTGTTATTCAATACTTGGGCTCAATTTCTTTCATTACAATATATAGTACTAGGTAGGTGCTCATAAGAAGTATTTGATTAGCAGTTTTGTGTTTTATCATGTGGAGATTTAGGATGATCAACAAAAGTTTTATGCACTCTGTTATGGAGCTGAATATATCCACCAAAGGGCTCTGGAAGAAGATTAAACTATCTATTAATTCACTATATTTCCTCCTCTTAGAGCTACTGGACTTTCCAGAACATGAGGCTGTTTCCTGTATATGGTTTATAGATGAAAAGCTACAGGATTAAAGTTTAATATGTAATTCATAGACTTACTGCGCATATGATCTCTTAAGTTCTGTAGATTCGTGTCTTCATGGGTTTGATTGAGGGTTGTGACGACATGAGTAGTGCTGCATGTCAATAAGTTCTTACTTGAGCAATTCTTTGTTTGTTCAAATCGATGTGCCTTTACTGCTAAGCAATATGGTATCTGTAACCAGCCTTCTAATTCATGTGGCGGGAGAAATGAGATTAAATTATGTTAAAGAATTTTGTTCGCTGATCTTTTCATACCATTGATTGTGCAGATTGGAAAAAATGGGAGCTCTGGAGTGGAACAAAGTAGTGCATGGACATCAAGGGTGGAGACTCGTCAGTTGTATTTGGTTGCATGCCGGGGTTATTCATGTGCTTACAAATGTGATAAGCTTGATCTTTATCGGGATTCGTCTTGAACAGGAATTTGGTTTTGGTATGGCATTTTCTCTTCTCTTTTCAATTTATATCAGCACTTGTTGATTACGTGCCTGCATCACATGTTAAGATGAAATCAACATGCTTGCAAATGGAACATTCTGCAGATACATATATGCTTTCAAATGTTATAAATCACGGACTGGAACTATCTTATGCCTCGCTCAGATATTATTATTTTTGCACTTTAAGCACATCATCAAGCTCTTATTCCAGTCATCTTTGCGTTTTTACCATTTTATTTAAAATCTGATCATCCTAATGTATATTTTGGAAAAAAAACTGGCAGTGCGAGTTGGGACTATCTACCTAGTATCAGGATTTGGTGGGAGCATCTTGTCTGCACTTTTTATTCAGCAAAACATTTCTGTTGGTGCATCTGGTGCTTTGTTTGGACTTCTTGGAGCCATGTTGTCAGAGCTTCTCACCAACTGGACAATCTACGCCAATAAGGTATGCTGTTAACTGTCGGTTTCTTCTGCATACATATGAAAGTTTTGTGTTCTCTTATCATCTTAAGTTGAGGTCGTGTTTTATGGGAGCAATAACTTGAACTAGGAAATATTTACACACACTCAGCTTTTCCATGGCTATCTGGTCTTGAATTGTTAGTTTAGGTCTTAGATTCTGTGGATGTTTCATATGGTTCATATATTGTAGCAGATGTAGATGCTTTCCTGCTACTTATTCCTGGAACTATGACCATGAGACCAAGGCATTCTATAGAGACAGCTTTGTGGCGTGGTTGCTTCAAAAAATCTTAAAACTGGATTCAGATAATATGCAACTCATAACCACTCTCGTTTTTGTAGATTGCTGCTCTATTCACACTTGTGATCATCATCGCCATCAACTTGGCTGTGGGAATTCTTCCACACGTTGACAACTTCGCACACATTGGAGGTTTCATCAGTGGTTTTCTCCTCGGCTTTGTCTTGCTACTTCGTCCCCAGTTTGGTTGGGCAGAAAACCGACATTCTCCTGCCGATGCTCGTGTAAAATCGAAGCACAAGGCTTACCAATATGTATTCTTGCTAGCTGCTGCAGTGTTGCTTATTGTTGGGTAAGTTTAAACCCTTACTTATTTATTTCTTTTTTTATCGAACCAAGCAAAAGAGATGGGCTGGATGAATTCAATGCTCCTCCTCCTCTGGTCTCCCAAAAGTCCAACTTATCTTCATGAAACCAAGTACTTGCTTAAAAGTGCAAAACTTTATTATAATATCGTTTTACTATTATGTACATTGCAGATTTACTTTGGGATTGGTAACGCTGTTTAAAGGAAAAAGTGGGAGTGATCACTGCAGCTGGTGCCATTACCTTAACTGCGTGCCTACTTCAAGATGGAAGTGCCAGAACTGATGATCTTCCCGACCTTATCTTTTGTTTGATAGTTTTCTTATTCTTTCCATCCTTGATTTTTATCGGTTTTCATTTGTTCATTTGTTTGCAATGCTTTCACATATGTACATGGAAGTGAAACTGGGATTGACTATAGACATCGAAGAGGATTAAAATGCTACCCACAGAATGGTTTTCCATCACAGATGCATTGCTGGCAAGCATAGAGTGGCCTGATGCAAGAAACCTGTAATTAATGCTGTTGTATGGGCCATCAGAAATACGTAAAAGCTGCTTTAAAAAAGAAAGAGTGAAGACATCTTGGGTTGTGACGTTGACGTGGTCCCAGTTGCCACCAACCTAGGATAGTTGAAGAGTTACATTCTTGCTTGCTGGCCCAAACACTTTATCAACATTTGAATCGGAGGGTTAGATTTCATTCGGTAATTAAAATTTTCAGAGGGTTTAAAAGAAGAAATCATCGGACCAATGCCCGACGAGTTATACTTCAAGGTCGGAAGCAATGTAATGCAAGTATTCTATTGGATTTAGTAACCCTTTAAAGTCATAGAAGGCTGTTTATGTTTTTAAGTGCTCGAGAAATACTAGATTTTTGGTAACCACCTCGCCACGATGCATCCGGCACCATGGGTCTAATTTGTTTTTCAAAGAACAATTAATACTAAAAAAATGAGAGTTGAGTTATCAAACTACTTGTTAATTTAAATAATTTAAATAAAGAAATATGACTGTAATATATAAAATGATTAAAAAACAATAACAAAATATTTAAAAAAATGATATTAGCCCATCCGTAGTATAAAAAATTCTAATGTTGAAGGGCAAAATAAATAAATAAATAAAAAAAGACAAACAATTATTGCATTAAAAAAACATAGGTGAATCTTTTAAACCTAGACAAAGATCTCAAACTTGCAACACATTAATTAAATAGTAAACTTTAGCTAAATTAAGAATCTCAATTCTTAACCAATTTAATATTGATTAGCCACCTAAATCCAACAATAAGCAACAATTAAAAAGATAGAAGAAAACTTAGTTATTTTTAAAATTAGTAAAAAAAACCTCGAGAATGAAATAAATAAATTCAATTTTTACTATATAGAAAGAAAAAAAAAGACTTGGAAGGCTTCTTAGCCAAGGAAATCATCAAGTCACAAAGAAGAGAGGTAGGAGGGTGTTTGCAAATCTTTAAGCATCACTTGATTTCTTTTGCAGGGACAACTTTCTTCCATCATAGAAACTATAAATTTTCCTGCTCTCTTTACATTCTAATCTCATACATATTCTTGTATGTGTGTCCCTGCTTTGTGTGAGGATAAGAGTGTGAGTTGTAGGAGAAAAGCCATACAAATCTAAGAGAATAAAATGAATAAACCGATACAAAATAAAGTTTAATTTTCTTTATAATTCAAATTAAGCAGACTATTTTTTTACAAAAAAACAAGGCTATTTTCACATGCACGACATGTCTTATATTATTCTTTATAGTATATGAAACACATCTTTATAGAAGATATTTTTATGGAAAAAAAAAATAGTTAATTTTGGCAGAAAATATCTTGAGTCCGCGGTGGATAGATAAAACAAAGTGGGAGTTAGATTCATCCTCATGTGCGAGGGCCATCGCAGCCGGAATTTGACTGAAGATTCTGAAACGACGCAGTACCCTAAACGATATAAATTTTGTTCTGCGGTGCTCTGTTTTTTTTGAAATGATTCGAGATTGATAGATGTCAATCTACAGAGGTGTGCAGATAGTTGGGCCGCTTGTGGTTGAGCAGGGGAAGATCAGGAAATTGCATTGGGATACTCCAAATTTCTATTTGGGTGTAAGTAGTAGTTACAGATGAATCAGATTGAGGACCTGCCCTAATGCATGGCTTGGGGCAACTCCATGCTTTGCTTCCATTTTTATGTAAGATGAACTGATAAAGAAGCATTAATTGACCATCGGGGATCATAGGACAGACCGTAACCATGTCTGGCTGACTTGTGACCATCACAGCCACCGACATTATCTTTCCGGTGTCCTCAAACATGTTCTTTCAATGCGATCTCCCACCCCCTTGTGGGGCAAGAGCTACCTTTAAATTCTGACAATATTATTAACTGTTTAATGCACCGAATCGTTCTTCTTGGGGGAGATAAATGGCAGTGCATGGCTGCTGTGTATTTGTCGTCATAATGCAACGTATGCTAGGTAACAGATTGATTCCACGAATCTATTACTGCTATATATTTCAGAAAAGATTTTGAAGAGAAGCCACATACAATTGGATGGGCACTACTGGTTGAAGCTTTGATTTTACCCTTCATACAGAAAAGAAGTTCAAAAACACTACAAGGATGTTTTCCATTGGATTCCTGGTGTCTAGTGATCAGATGCTAATTAGCCACAAGTTGAGATAGATTAATACAAGACAGATCAAGTGTAAACTAGGTTACTCTCATTTGTTACCCAGATTAGAAGCTACTCCAAAAACTAAAACCACTGAAACTTCGTTCTAGTATTTCTGCCCAATAGGCATTCCCAGCCTGTCCAAACGACCAGATCCAGGGTAAGCTTTGCCTGTAAAACTTGCACGCAAGGCAGAAGCAAGCTGTGCACTATTCGATTTTTGTTCACCAGAGCCGAAAAACAAGTGTCTCTTAGTTGAGCTGGATCTCTCATACTGGGGTCTTTGTTTTGGGGCGCTGACAGATCTCACCTTAGCCCTTGAAGATTCAGTATTACACATATAATTTGGGTAATCAGAGAATCCACTCATGGAGCTTCTTGAGCCACCACCCCTACTGGGAGTGAAGGGACTTCTCTTACCACTGCCACCCCTTGACGATGCCGAGTAGAATTGTGGGCTATTATCGGCGGTGCAAAATGCTTCCTCAACCTCATGAGAGAATTTCAAAGGACTTGAAGATTGAACTTCACTGGACGAGGGACTTGGAACTGCTTGATGGGCTGCGGAGTCTTTTGATGCTGTGAAACTATGACTACACTGATCCGCAGACAAGGAAAGGTGAGAAGAGTGAAAGAGGTTTCTACGTTTAGGAGTAATATGTGATTTTCCAGAATCAATCCCGAGAATCTTGTCATCATCAATGGCGCTAGTTCCTGGCAAAGGGACTTGATGATCCCATGTTCTACCATCCATTCGATGTTCTGACCAATTGAGGGATAAGGGTGCATTATCGTGATCACCAATTGCTCTGCCTTTAGACTTTGACCCAGTTCTCTGTAAATGTTGAAAACAGGTCTATGAGTGCAAGGTCAGGATTTGAACAGTTGAATAACCATCCAAAGAGAATGGGATAAATATACCTTAAGCATTGATGATTGTTCATATTTTCCACTCCTAGCCCGAATGACATGATCAAACTTTTCAGGGGTTGGCGGACCCTGGAGGAAGTTTAAATATGATCAGTACCACAACCTAGAAAAGGTTGGTACAGGCATATATTTATATAAGCCAAATTTCATGTGCACCACAGCCATTTTTGAAGGATGAATTTTGTTGCATAATATGGCTCATTGATTTGTTATAACTACCCTCACTAATCCCACCAAGCTTACATAATTCAAAAACCAATACAATACAATGATGATAACAAAACTCATAGGGGTTATTATGACCTATATTGTAAGGCGTTTCGGAACTCCGATTGATACGAAATTTCACCCCCCACATAGAAACATAGCTCTAGAAACATACCCTCACTAATCCCACCAAGCTTACATAATTCAAAAACCAATATAATACATTGTACCTTAAATTGAAGTTGTCTAGAGCCAAAAAGAAAACTGTCTACAGCTCTAAAGAAAAGTAGCCTTGAAACCATGAGTAATGCAATTCACTTCTCAAAAAAAATTTGCGTGAGGAAATCAAATACAGGAGGGGAAATTGAGTTCTGCTTACAAGGAGGTGAAAGGTGGA
Organism: Salix caprea; assembly: GCA_964035475.1. Taxonomy (NCBI): domain Eukaryota; kingdom Viridiplantae; phylum Streptophyta; class Magnoliopsida; order Malpighiales; family Salicaceae; genus Salix; species Salix caprea. Next base: position 8,212,001 of record OZ037759.1, on the reverse strand, counting down.
AGACTTGCTGCTTGAGTGGGAGGATTCAGAAATCTGGGCACGTCCTGCACGTGCTCGAGACTGCGCTCTCAGTGATGCTTGCATTCGATGAAGCCACTCTGCTGTCCGCTTCCTTTCAAGGTGACCTCTTACCAGTGCCTGAAGCCTCACCAATGCTTTTAATGCTCTTAACGCTCTCCTTGCCTGGAATTAATCCAGCAAGAAAGTCACCAAGTTAAGCCAGATCAACATTGTCATGTGGGTGTTTTTTAAGTATTTTTAAATGCTTTTTAATACAATGATACAAAAATCATAAAGAAAACACCTAAAAAACAGTCAAAATAGTGCTTTTCAGGGAAAATATCACTTTCAATTAATGCGTTTGCAGAAATGCCCAATCCTTTGTTTAAGCACGCGTTATTTACATTTATTAATAAACAAAAAACAAAAAGCATCTCAAACTGGCCACAGTTTCACACTGTTACATTCACTATATATAGGACAATCAATTTGACAGAACAGCTTGAAATCACGAGGCTAAACAGAACAACTCACACAAGCTTAAATTTTAAAAGGAAACAGGACCGAAGCCTTGGAGAAAGCATTTCAGAGTCCCAGTTGAGAATCCCAGCTGACACTACATACATTATAGAAGACAATGACATCTATCTCACTACCCGCCCTCCCCTAAGGGAAAAGATGAAGCATTCCACGTGCCTTGACTTAGTAATACCATAATAAAACAACTAGCCCGACTTTCATCTTTGGACTTGAAGGAAACATTTACACTTTTTTGCTACGTTGGTACCCACCCTTACCCAATACCCAGCAACTACAAGTATTCAGAGTTAACCATCGAACCCTCAAAAAGTATTATTATTATGGTTCAAACAATATGAAATTTTAGCAAATTTAAACCTGCCGTATTTCTAGTCAACCAAAAAAAAAAAAACACTACCAAATATCCTTGATTTTACTACTAGTTTATGTCTAATCCTGTGCCATTAGTCTACTAGAGCCAAAATCCATCCAACAACTATTGACAATGGGAGCTGGGGCCTACAGCTTTGGAATTAGACAAACCCATCTTTTTAAATAGAGCATCTCGTTGATCAAGTTATTATCATATAGACGCTAGTGGTCCAACAGCAAGCACCTGTACAGCAATTTCCACATGAAATCAAAAGCATTTAAGCTACAAACATACCAATCAACTAAACAAACACATCGATAAAAATAAAAATAAGAAAATACTCCACCAATGAAATTTCACAGAAATAAGTAGTTAAAGATTTGGATCCAATGTTTGGAAGTTACATAAAAGAACACCATGACATGGTACCACTTGCGATTATTCCTCCAAAACCCCAACCAAATTATTTGGTTAAAACCTCGAAAATCCCAACCAAAATAGAAGGAGGTGAAAATTTTAGTTCCACACGGATTCACAGCCCGGTGCATGGTAGTGACTACACAGGTACAAATATTAATACTGGCACCAGTTGTAGTTCAATTGAAGGACTTGTAAATGGAAAAAAGAAAACTTCCCATCCCAAAAGCAATTTTATTCGGACATTTTTTTAAGCAAAACGACAGAACAGAACAGCTCAAGTGACAAGGTAATGCAGCATTGCAGAGATTGTTTTAGTAGCTTTGAGAGCAGGCAACTGTAACTTGCATCCCATCTTTTTAAGATAAAAGGTTTAGAAATCGGCATCACAGTTTAGAAAAACACGCATATATTTTTTTTCCATGACTAAATGGTGCTAATCCCAACAAAATTGGCGAAAAAACTTGACTAGCTAAGGATAAATAAAGTTCCTGAAAAGGACAGAGTAAAGTAATAAACGTTACGAAAAAAACTTGAGGCGAATTATATTACCAGGTAGCCACGAAAAGCAGCTCCAATCTTAACAGCGGCGAAGTCTTCACGTAAGCCAGGACTCCCACTAGTGTACGCAACACTGTTACTAGCACATCTCCCACTACTTGTTAACCGCACCACCTCTGCAGCTGCCTGCGCGGCAGCGACTGCAGCCTCCGCAACCGCAGCAGTAGCAGCAGCCACAGCGATCGCATGCTTGTTGGGGTCCTCCTCAAACTCCTGCCCGTACAAAACGCCTGCTTTAACGGCTTCCGTCTCTTGTTGATGCTGTTGGTGATGCTGTTGCTCTTTTTCACGGTGGGACTTGACAAAACTCCATCTCCTTTTTTCTTTAGAGCGAGTGACTTGGGGGTAGTCCAGTGGTGGGTCGGGTTTTTTGAGGCCGAAAACGGCACGGAACCATTTGGAAGCTTTGCCCATCAGTGAGAGGGAAGTGTTAAGAAGGTTTTGGAGTGTTTGGGGTTAGCATTAGCAGGGAGGGGGGAGGAGGACTGGAGTTGAGAGAGGGTGAGGGGGTCAACTGGAATTTCGCTGGTGGGTATATAAATCCGGTGAATTTTATACGATTTTGGAAACTGATGGCAGAATTTAACGGGAGTGTTTAGGGCAAAGCGAAAGTCTATTCGCTTTGTTTACGCGTGTGATTCAAACGTTGCATGCAGCTTGTGTTTCGGTAATGATAACCTTTTGGGTTATTTTATCGGGTGACTCTTTCTTTTATGTGTCCTTCTGCGTGTGTGTCCCACTCTCTTCTCTCACGTCGAGGGATTACCATCATGTGCCCTGAAATGTACATTAATAATTGACGCACATTGCATTACGATTGCGGGTATGATTTTTTAATATAAAAACAATAATTACAGGTTGATAACATGTTTCGTAGTAACAAAAATCTATAAACTCCACATATAATATTTATTCGACCTTGAAATTTCTTCATGAAAAAATTAAGATGGTTAACTTCTTAAATTTGTAGTCTAAATAATAAAATCATTATAATTTTATTTAAAAAAATACCCAAATCAACTCAAGTAAACCTAATAAACCCACAATTTGAGTTGTATAATCAAGATAGATACATAGAAAATAAATAAAATACAATTATAAGGAATCACTCCTAGTATTTTTAATATTAAATGTTTAAATTAATAAAAAAAACATGAGATAAATATATAGTTTATAAAACAAAAACAAAACTTTTATGAAATAAAGTTTTCAAATATAATCGAACATCAAGAAATAAAAATAAAAAAATAAACTAAAATAAACACTATTATAGATAACTACATTCTCTAGTTTTTTTTAAAAAAAATCTCTGTCTAGTTGGAATTGATTTATGTGCCAATTTATAGTGCATATATCAGTTTTTTTTCTCGATAACAAGAATTAATTTATAAAATTCCACTAATATTTTGGCTCTTTCAATAATTACCTTACAATAATTACTTTACAGTTACACGAGAATTATCAAAGTGGCATGCCATTTATAGGACACTAGTAACATTTTCAGATTACAGTTGATTTTTTTTTTAAATTATTTTTTAGTTAGAAATATATAAAAATAATATTTTTATTTTTAAAAATAATTAAAAAAAATTAAAAAAGAATTTAAATTAAAAAAATTAATTTTTTTCACAAATATTTTTGAAATGCAATGCCAAATAGGTTCAATTTTCATGTTTTTTCTCTAGTTGGTTTGAGATTTGATTGTGTGCGAGTTTTATAAGATAGAAATGAATGAAAATAATAAAAAAAATATTGTTTACTCTGCAGGATATACAAACGTGATCCCTTATTTTATTTTTTCCTCTATACAAGCGTGATTCAAGATGTCTTTAATATATTTTTTTATCTTAATTCTCAAAATATCTTTTTTTTATAATTAGCATGTGAAATTAATTTTGTATGTGGCTGTGAAAACAAACTATATGTTCATATTATAATATCCTGTCGGTATAACTACATTTCTTGAAAACTTAGAGCTTATCTAATTTTCTGATTTTTTAAATTCTTCATGCTTTAATTTAATAGAGAGCCCCGGCTCACACCACCACAATCTGCTCTTTCCGGATACCCGGAGAACCACCATCAACATTAAGCTTCCAAAAACCTTGCGAAGGCGGCACCCACTTACCAAGCCGATGAGGAGTACCAGAATTAGCCAAACTACAATCGCCGAAAGCAAATTTATAATCATCCAAAAGATGATCAATGCAATTATCTCTCCGTTAATCACCTCTGCATTCCGGCATTTCCAAAACACCGGCAAGTCCACTCGAACACTCAACCGTTCAGACCACTCCTCGTACAATCAACCAGCAGCCACCTACATCAACCCTTTTTCAGGTGGGCTTTCTCAGGGTCCCGTAAAAGACGTGGCCCAGATTCTGGTATCTCACTTCATCTAAAACCTAGAGGAGAAACAACCATATACGTTAAATTCAGCTTAAATTGCCATCTTCCCAGTCATGTACACTTGATTAATGCTACCTACGTACATCCTTTAAATAGGACATGAGTTCATGAATGAAAAAGAAAATAGAAATAAATCTTGAATGCGAAAGGAAGGCAAATGGAAAAACGTGGCATGGAATGATGGAAGCCGTGGAGGAACGTCTGTCCTGATGAGTGATGCCACTGCACGTTCATGCCTCCAAATTATATTATTGCCCCCATAAAATTTTTTACGGGAATATTATATATTTTTCCTTCTCATGTGACGCGCGATAAAAATCTCACAAATTGTTAAAAATTGTGGTTCGACTTTAGGCCCACAGACGCTGCCAATATTAAAACAAGTGGGAAGTGGGCCACGGCATCAATTTATCGGATTTGATGGAAGAGAAAGATCTCCCTGACAGAAGATGGCGTCTGATACCACCACGTAGCTGCTACAATCTGTGATACTTATTATTTTAATTTTTTTTAATTATAAATATATTAAATTAATGTTTTTTAGATTTTTTAAATGTTTTAAATGTGTGTGTATATATATATATATTTTTTTTTTTAAAGATTATACTTCATGATACCAAAAATGCATCTACTTACAAATATTATATGGATTAAGAAGTTGATATAATGTTTATTTTCATTTTTCATAGATTTTAGTTATTTAAATCAATTTTAATATAATGATCAATTGGGGGCAACTCAAATCTTTTTATTTTTTATAAAAATCTGGATCAATTATGTTTTATTTGCTTAATTAAATTCACAAAATACACTTTTACAAGGAGTGAGATTTACAACGATAAAAAAAAAAAAAAAAGTATACAAAGCCACACTGATCAAAGACTTCTTACAAATTTTTATAATAAAATACAAATAGCACATTTAAATCTTTTTCATTAACATTATATAGTATGTTGGTGAGGACCGTTAAAAAATAAAATAAAATAAAATATGTTGATGTTTTTTAATAAAAAAATTAAAATAATATCTTTTATTTTAAAAAATATATTTTTAATAATTAAACTTAAAAAAAAACATAATCCATTTTTTATATAAAAAACAGTCAAACACGCCACATGTCAGACCGTACTTACACTTTTAAGTTTAGCCCATCAATTCTGACCCTAACAACAAATTGCAATCCGTACTTATACTTTAAGAGTGTATTGTTTTTTTAAAGTTCCTTTTTATAAACTACACCAATAAGAACCTTTACATCTTTCCAAAGCAACTTATTTACCTGAATATTATTAATCTAAGATTAAATGTGTCTTATTTTAAATATAAATTTTTTTATTCAGTTATTTATTAGATAAATCAGGTTGGTTTAATAAGTATACTTGGAAAACAAACATTAGCTGTAATTATTATTAATTATTTTTTATCTTGGAGACCGCGCTGTCGGTAACGGGCAACGTAAAAGAGTTATAAACTATGTAAACCCTTAAAATTAGAAAGAAAAAACAAAAAGAAAAAAGACCGTTTCTTTAGCCAGGAGAGCACTATTGATTTCTGGGCGAGCAAAGTTGAAGCACAATGATAAACGGAGGGTAATTTCAATGGGTGATGATTCTTTGAGCTCTGAAGCTCACGGGTCTCATTGAAAACAACGATCCTGCAATCAGCGGTTGGTAACTGGAACACTGAAAAGGGTTGTAAGCCATCTTTTCACAACTCTGTAGGGATCTGACATGAGTTTTACCTACAATGTCGTAGGCTGTGATGTCGTTTCAACTGGGAAAAATCTCACAGGACTCGTAAACCAAAGACGAGGGGAGGAGGGGTGTTTTCTAAATAATATATATAGGTATTTTTTAAAGAGAAAAACAAGTGCCACAGCTCGAAAAAATAATAGTTATTTTTTAAAACTCATTATATTCTGCCCCTTTTCAATATATCATAAACTTTAAAATAATTTGCAATCACAATTCAATTAAAAATCTATCTATGAAAAGAAATTAAAAGACCAAGCGGATGAACATAACAAATTAAGATTCTTTCATCGAGGGATAAAAAATAAAAAATCTATGAATAATAAGATCTAGGATCATATAGGGGGTGGGGGCTACCGACGGCAGCTAAAGATTTGGAATCTTAGAAAGGGAAAGAGGGGAGAGTTCTCCGGTTGTTAATTTAGCATCTAAAATACCAAAAAAGATGAAGCTTGAAATCCACTTGCTACACAAGGAGAAGGGAAGATTTCAAAGTAGAATTGCAATTGCACTGAAAGATTACCTGTTTAGAAGGGTGTTTTATGATGTTTTTTAAAGTAATTTTTGATGAAATGTATTAGAATAATATATTTTTATATTTTAAAAATTATTTTTGATATTATTACAATAAAATATTTAAAAACACTACAAATATTAATTTAAAAATTTTAAACTTTTTAAAATTATTTTTGAAACTTAATTCCAAAAAATCAATATACCTTCAACGCTCGAGGAATAGCAACTAATACAATAAAACAAGTGTTTGCTATTGCTTTCGATTCACCACTTCTTCCATTTTGGTAGCTAGGTTGAAGCTTTAAGTTGGCTTGAATTGGTGTTGCATCCTAGCTAGCAACCTTGTTTCCACCAGGTGAATCAAGTTTATATTCTCATCGAGTGGCAAATATAACAAATTCCTTTCCAATGAAATATATTTTGAAGCATCTGAATCCTTAATCTTGAAATTCCCAGCAAGTTTTTTCTCAAATATTTCCAACTCGATACCATTATCACCTGTTAGGATTACGCCATCCACATAAACAATCAAGACAGTAATTTTACATTCTCTCAAATGCTTAAAAAACATAACATGATCTGCTTAACTTAATTTGACAGTAACCATACAATCTTTCCAAAGTGTTGAAACCATGCTCTACAGGATTGTTTGATGCCATATAAAGTCTCTTTTAGTTTGCAGGCTTTATGCTCGTTAATTTCTTGCTCAAACACAAGTGGTATGCTCCTACAAAGTTCCTTTTACAAGTCTTCATTTAGAAATACTTTTATAACATTCAACTGATAAAAGAGCCAATTGAGATCCACTATTGAAGACAAGTACAGGAAAAAACACTCTTTTTATGCCATCACACAGCACCGTAACACTTCATCCCCATAATCAAACACAAGTTTTGCTAACCTCATCATGGGTATCAGCTGGGTTATGGTATCTTGTCAACAGGATGCAACTCCAAAATCATGTTGACAGGATATAATTTCTCGTTGAGCTGCTAGTTATGACATGAATGATCCAGTCCTCACACGTACTTATCATATAAACTTAATCTTATAGCATACAGAAGTTAGAACGTAATCCTCATCCCACCATACTATCAAGTAGTGAAACTAAAGAAAAAAGAGCCGGTCATAAATTCAGCCACTGTAATCATGACACGTTGAGTTGATAGTGTAATGGGGTCCTACTGGATCAATAGTTTAAAGAGCTGAGAGAGAGTCAAAGTACTAGATCTGATCAAATCAACGCATGTTCTTTGCCTCCCAAACATCTAGAACTGTTTAGTCATGGGTGTGGATATTTGTCAGCTCAGTTAGTCAACATTATCTGCATGTGATGTGAATTCTACTAGGTCAACGCTTGATTCAATGTGTTTGAGGACTAAGATGAAGCACTCAAATCACGGGGCAAATGAAAGTTTCAAGAGTGCATAGGATAGGAGGACAGGGCTCATGCTGCCCACTGAGTCCAATTCTAGCACTGTTTTATTACTCTCCTACCAGACACAGCAAGAGCAATGGGGGACTGGGTAATTAATTTCGAGTTTGGCCCTCTTTCCTCTTTTGTTAGAATTGATGACGCTCGCATAGATTTTTCGATCAGAACTCATAGTGTTTGTAGTCTTTCTTGTTTTGTTGTTTGGTGAACAGAATTATTATATGAAGTCATTGAAACTGAGTACATCTATCATATAACAAGTATCGTTCAAGGCACGAAGATTATTTAATGTTTAGGGATTCATGCCGGCCCAAAAACTGTCGAGAGATCCTCCAAAAATTCCCGACAACATTAACTAAGATCAGGACATGGCACGTTCACAATTCACTGGGTAACGAGGTAAAAATTAGCTGTTGATGGGCTCGGGTTGTATTCCATCGACGGACGGGTCCAAGATTGAGCCCAGTTTTTGCTGACCCAAGCCCATAATAAATTAGTCTGCATACTGGGTCTGGAATGTCCATAAAGCCTACCGAAGTTGAGGACTGGACGAACACACCTCGGAAGACTACCGGACCACTTCGCCTGTTTCTGTGTATTATTGGTACCCTGCATTACCAGGTAAGGTAACTCTAGAATTTCGATTTTTTACCGTTCATCTTAAACTCTTCACCATCTCTTTATTACATCATTTTTAAACTCTAAAAACAGCCCTTTAGCTTCTTTTCTTCTGTATGTACTTCCTCAAGCATCGACGTGTTTTGGGACTGTTTTGCAAGGGATCGCTGTTTTCAGCCCAGCAATCAATTTTCGAACAAGGTTGCCAGTTTTCAATTGGTGTTTTGTTTTTTTCAATTGAATGAAATGTTTTGGTTCTGAGTGTTTTAGAGATGTATTGTTTATATATTGTATAATTAAATATATTAATTTAAAAAAAAATAGTTTAAATTTAAAAATAATATTTTTTAGAATTGTGTAATTTAATCTAACAAAAGACATAATTAAATGATTTTTTTCTAAATAAAATTATGAACATGTATAATATTACCAGAATATCACATCAATCTCGCAAGGTCATTACATTATCTGATTGCTTTGAAATTTTAACATAATATATATAAATATGTCAAGAGACACTTTGTAAAATTTTATCTTAATCTAATGGTCAGATTAAGAGATATAATTGATATTGTGAAATTATTTATTATTTAGAAAAAAACACTATTTGGCCGAAACAGAACAGACAGAATGAAACTGGAACATTTCGGCCGGTATTTGACTGAAAAATCCGGAATGGACTGAAATTTAAACTGTGGTAAAAACAATATTGTTTTGTCTCGTTTTTTTTTAACTGATACAAAATAAAACATTTCCGCCATTTTGACCGAAACAGAACAAAAATGACAACCCTGTTTTCAACCGCTCTAGGACATGTGACCTGCCATTCTTTGTATTATCTCCTCAAACGATGGACGTTTTTCAGGATCACTGCTCGTATAATTCAAACAAATTTAGTTTCCAATTCATTATTAAAAATAAAATTAAAAGAAGGTCGGTGCATGTGCATTTAGAAAAGTACCTCAGCCAACAGTCGCTGATAATAGATGCTACCTTGGGATCAAGGCTTTCTGGCAATTCCAATCTTCTATCCATGAAGCCTACAACCCCAACTACCTTTGAAATCGAAGAAACACACTTTCAGTGAGATTTTAATGTAATATTCAATAATGTATTTGATATGCATGTGTCTGTAATTAAGGTAATACGGGAGAAATGCATGTTACGAGGGATATACCTGTAAGGAATTTAACTTCACCCACGGAACGGAGACAGTCATGAGTTCCCAGAGGATGACACCGAAACTGAACACATCAGACCTGTTCAGATATAGGGCAAGCCAAACACTTTCTATGTTGGTCAACGCAAGCAAACAATTCCATTGAATCTGTTTAAGCATAAATGAAGAAACCAGCACTTGTCCATTTCTACATTCACAGGGTTTAGTTTAATGAATTACTTTTCATTTGAAGGTTCATTCCGGAGGACTTCTGGGGCCATCCATTGAGGCTGCACAGAGGAAAAAACGTAGTTAAGACATTTGCAGACGAATGCATCAAAGCTGACAGCATTGAGGACCATTATATTCGCTCAATTTGCAGCCATGGAACTGAAGAAATTTCCTCTACGTTTGGAGGAAATAATTAAAGAAGAGGACGAAGATCATTACAGTTCCTCTTCCAGATTTTGCAGTTAAGAAGGCTGCATCCTTCCACTTTGACAGGCCAAAGTCTCCGACCTGAAACAGACTTTAGATGGTTTTCGAAGCAATTTCTAGATGACAAGTGTGGTTGAATAACTTGTAGCATATTTGGATATTACCTTCACAGTCCAGTTTTTATCAACGAGGAGATTGGAAGATTTCAAATCTCTGTGCAATATAGGTGGGTTTCTATGATGCAAATAATTCATGCCTCTAGCCTGCAGTAGAAGTCAAAACTGTAAGGCCTTATTTGTCAGCTGAAAAACTCCACAAGCCCCTGTCGTGCTCTGAAATGAAACAGTCGTTGATAACATACAACGTCAAGGGCCATCTTCAGACGCCGTCTAATGTCCACGGCCGGGCTGTTTTTGTGCAGTGTCTTGAAAAGACTTCCCCTATCATGAAAAACAGGAAGAAATGTAAGATAAATTGTTTTTCTAAATGACAGCAAGTAAAACAACAAACCAGAATCTCTAGATTCTAACAGAACATCAAACGGCAGCTCTAGGAAGCCTTGGTCATTCTGAAAGAGAACCAGTTAAACAATCCAATTGGGCGATCACTCCTCAGAAAGAGAGCACGGTCGTTACCTGGGTAGAAACTCCGTGACAATGGCAAGTCGTTCTGGTGAATATACTGCTCCCATAAATAGCAATACATTTGGATGCCTGAGGCTTTTCATTATATCGATCTACATGAACGAGATCCATTGATCAGGTCTTTCCTTCACAAATGAAAATTACAAACAATTGAAAGCTGAGTGTTTAAGCACCTCCTTCTGGTAGTCTAGTAAAGTTTCTTCTTTGTATTGATTCCCTAAATAAATCTTAACGGCAACATCCTGGTGTTATAAGGAATCTTTTTAGATAAAGATTAATTGATTTGGTACTCAGAACAACATAGAAGAGCTTTTCCAGTTATCAGCTTACCGATCCATTCCAAATTCCACGAAAAACAGCAGCATATGAACCTGTAGAGCAAAACCAAGATAAGAGAGGGATTTTAATAAGGATGGCCTAAAATAATATAATAATGGAGTTCAGATACACGATCCAATTCAGACCAGATACTGCTCTTATGCCACGCACTTCTGACGAAGTCTCATTACATTAATGAAATATGTTCACTTGAATATTAACATTAAAATGTTTTGATGAATTATGTTTACTTCGAACACACTTCAAAATAGTAAGTCTTCCATCATATCATCCCTAATGAAAGCCAAGATAGCCTACACGTGTGCATCCTTAAGTAAACAGTTTAAAGTACGACATATGTAATTAAGGTAAAGACATTTTATGCCTTTGAAATTTACCTCGTCCAATCTCCTCTCCCAGCTGTAGGTCTTCCCACCGAATCTCACAGTCCGATATGCAATTTGAATCACTATCCCTTTTGCTGGATGAACTTCGAAGGCTGCCGACACTCTTCCCGTGACTTGGAAAATTACCACCTGGCTGTCTTTGTGCATCATCTTCTACCCCATAGGATTCCAAGTTTGACGCTTCTAGCTCCGATTCATTCCTATCCTGTTGGCAGGCCAATTTTTGAAGCTGGTCTCCTGGCTTATCTAACCCATGACGTCCATTGCATTCTGTTGATGAGACTACAGGAAAGTTCTCTTCTGAATATTCTCTTCGAAATTCCGAGGAGGAATTTATTTTCTGTGAAATTTCTCCTCCAGCATTGTTGTTGCAGTGAAAAGAAGACGATGCCTTTGAACCAGCAAGATCGCTAGTTCCATTTGTTGCTCCATTTCTTTCTGCAACATCACGAGGACCCTTTTGTTGAGCACTGGCATCGTCAACTTTTCCAATGTTGCCAATGCCCTTGATATTCAGCTTTGCTAACACCGTAGCAGTCTGTAATTAAGACATTTCAACCAAGTAATTAGCAAAGCAGGTAACAAAGAAAGAGACAGCTTATACAGTTAAGTAAAATTTTAATGATTTAAAAATTAAAGTGTTTCACCATCGACTAACGTTCTTTGTGTGATATATGTCCGAAAATGTAAGAAAAAACAATCCAATGCATCCCGTTCCAACTAAAAGAAATAAAAGGTTTTGATCAATACTTTTTTTATATATAAAAGTATAGTTTGGAATCAAATCAGAAATCTTTTGAATGAAAACTAGTGTCTAAAAGTAAAGTGTATATTTCAGTTGGTTGATTAATGATTAACTAAAATGCATCAAGAACCGCGCCATTACAAGAACTGAAAAGTATACAAGTAAATGATTACCAGATGATTTTAAAGCATAACGGGTTCCAAACTAGTGTTGTTATGTTAGGTAGCTTAATTAGAATTTAAGAAGCTATTGTAAAGTCAATACAATTGTTGAAGGTTGAGCGAGTTCGAGAAGAGACTCAGAATCGAGTTTCGCCCCCTACAGTAATAAACTTCAGCTCACTGTTTCCTTTCAACTAATATATAAAACAAAGTTAAACCAGGGATAGTAAAATCAAGACTTACCGGTTCACCAGGGATCTCCGATCTAGAGCACTGCATATCTGTTGCAGTATCTCCTTTCTCCCCAGAGTTTCCATGTTCATTGCATGTGTCATCACCATGTTTTCGAGCCAAAACTTTTGAGGCCTGATTGTTTAAACAGCACAAGGGAATAAAACTTCTGAGAACGAAAATAGAACATCAACAAAAAAGAACGGACAAAACTCTAATGGTGTAACACAAAAATAAGCACCAGATTGGAAACTGACGATGCAATCTGTGGCACCGGCGCAATTGGTGGTCGTGGGATCCATCGAATCCTTTTCAAGTTTAGCCTCGGTAATCTAGGACGATTCTCTGAGTTTTCGGTGTTAAATATTGCTGCGTCACTTGAAACAGTAACAATGCCGGCAAGCTCACCATCCTCATACAACGGGCTTTTTGTAACCAAAGCCATAAATAAGTCACCTGATCTTTTCTTAAATGGGAATCGACCTGACCATGATTGTCCAAAGCTCAGTCTTTCCATTATCTTCTTTAGATGTGCATAATGGTCTTCAGCGATAAGGAGTTCAGTAGCACTTTGTCCAATGATTTCATAGTCTTTCCATCCATATAGATTTTCAGCAGAACGATTCCTGATAGAAATTCGAAATCAGCTAGAGGGTAACGCATAAAAATGCACCCTTAATTCCATCCATAAAGATAATATGCTAGTTATGATAATCACAAACTAAGCTATTGGAGAAAAAGAAGAAAACACTAATTGCTTTTACGAGTTTTGCCATCATTCAGTTGCTGTGGTCAATCTCATTAAATCAAACAAACAATTCATGTTTTAACAGTACATAACAATGCAAGTGTCAACGTATATAAATTAATGTTAGTTCAACCATATTCTATGAAAAATTAACAGACATTTAATCATCTCATATTTATGATATATAAGGTGAAATGAAAGAAAATACATTCATAAACCAAATGACAAGTCCAAACTTAAAAAGAAGCTAAGACGTGTCAAATGAGCTTGTTGATAGAAAAAGATACAGCTTTTAATTTGATTCGTAGATCAAACTAAAATTTTACAACCATATTCTATAGGCTTGATTTTATTTTTCTTCTTATTTTTTGATTTGTTTTCTAATTAGGTTAGACAACTTAATTTAATTCGGATTTTATTATTAAGGCCGGTTTAACTTACTTTTTAAACAGCATTGGACATTTCTGGCATAAAAACAACTGACATTGAGTGTTCATTGAATCAAAATTCTCTCTACATTTTAGTTTTAATTTTAGATTTCGAGAAACTTGGTTTCTTTCTTTTAGCTATAAGTTGCGCCAAAAACCAAACAAGACACCTGAGAAAAATCTGGATTGCAATATAAACTTGATTATTCAAAGGCTGCAGTCGTTGCAGTAGATTAGTGCTTGTAATTCTGTACGCAAAAGCAACTCTAAATTCTTAGAAAAAAGGCACTAAAATATATTGTTAGCATCAGAAAAAAGAAGTAAAACGTTAATCTAACAAGAAAATATTGCACATGACACATTAGCTATCTAAGTGCAGCTAGCCTTGTCTCGTAAGACTTTCTGGGCTCTCAACATCATTTCCTAACTGAAGGTTTTTGGTTATTACAGTAAAGTTCATTCAGTAATCTGCATATACAGGGAACTTTCTTAAGTTACTGTTCTTACATTAAATGCTCTTAGGTTTTCTTAACTGAGAAAAATAATCACAATAGTTTCTATGTTATTGTTCACCAATATCCTCAATGCATTTCCAGCCATGACCACTATACAAACTATACAAAATTCTAGGCTAACCAAGGAGCCGCCGAATGATGTATATGAGAGGTTAAATGAATATATACCAGAACTTTACAGAAAATCTGCATCCTGGATGAACTCACATAGAAAAAACATCTTAACAATTGCAGTGGCCACACTACCAGGACCATCTGATCACCCACAAATTAATTAGTGCACCATATATTTACTCATATGGAGAATTAAACCGCTGCTAAATTTCCAGTTTTTCCCCTCCCTCTACTTAAATAACCTCAGGTATGCAGCCCATTCTTTTTCTTTATTATTGTTTTAACTCCCATCTAATCCAAAATCACTTTCATCAAACACTTTTCAACTTGCATCAAGAATTAGTACTGTTTTACCAAACACACCCACACACATCTCAAACTGAGTAAATCAAACAAGGACCAATCAAAGCAACCTCAGGTATGCAATAAGCCAAGTAGAAGCTATATGTGTGCGAAAAATTATATCTATACATGTTCAATATATAGTCACCTACCAATATACAATTTCACCTGATGAAGCACTGCACACATGAACAGCATGTCCAATGCAATCCAGAACGCTCTTGTAAGGACTCCCAGTCATGAAGTGCCCAGGAATAGACCCCCGCCAGGCATCTGACACCGCCATGGCCTCGCTAGTATTCTTTCTTCTTTTTTCATCAGCCTCCATAAGTTCACTCAGTTGCTGATTCAACTTTGCATGACTGGCTTCAAGACTCAAACACCGATCCACCAGACCTCGGTACAAACTCGTTTCAGACTCGTCATCTCCTCCTCCACTTTTCTCGCCGGAGTCTCGCATCGCTGTCGTTGTGGTGGTGGTGTGATCTTTTATCAAAGCAGTATTTGTTTATTACCAAGGTGGTCATCCTTGTTTTTAAATGGTTTTATTTTCCCCAAATATATTTATAGCATTGGTGGAATCTTAAACCCAGCCACGTGTAACTGGCCGGCAAAAGAATCTATCAGGTGTGGACAGGTGTAACATTGGGAACGCAAGGCATGAACGGGTAAAGAGGAGAGGTTTAGTTATTGGTTAAGAATGTAGAAACTCTTTTGTCTCTTCGCCTATCAACCTTAAAATGCGTGTTTTGTCTGTCTTATTCCGGAAATGTCCCTGGGTTCAGAAGAAAATTACATGATGACTCGCCGCCTTCGTTTTGAAAAGCTTCTGGTGGGGATAGGGTTAGGTTACACTCAGCTGTATTCAATCATTTTCCAGCTTGCGAAGGTGGCTTTAGTCAATTCTTATATCAACTCAGTGAAATCAAACGCCACTAACTCAGTAAATATATCGAAACAAAGTTAAATTAGCAAGATCAATGTGAGACAATCTTTACCATCTTTTTTTCTTGTTTGATACATGTCCAAATTTTAAAGTAGTGTTTGGCACGAGGTTAATTACCATCTCTAAACATACTTATATAATTATCAGTCAAACATAGATTTATTACCGCGCATGATCCACCACCAGCAATTTAGATGTCGTTTTCAGAATATGGCATGTGCATACTTTAGAGGCTGTCTCTGTAGGAAATCATTTCATCGCTGGCATCTATTTTTGGACAGGTGCATGAAGATTGGAAAAATAAAGGGATGTGAATGCAAGTTGCATGGTGGGTTTATCCTTTCCCAAAAGTTCGCTTACGTCGACAATCTCTAAGCTGGTGGCATAACTCGGCAGGTCGTCGTCCACAAAATGACGGCACAGTTCAGCAATGGATCCCGCAGTTTATTATAAAACATTTTTTGGAACTTCGGAATAGTGTGTATATGGAAGGTGATAGCTTTGCGGTTTGAAAAATATATTTATAAACATTTTGATTTGTAATTTTCTTAATCAGGATTTTAATACGGTGGGGTTTTTAGTGAAATTCATGTAAAATTAAAATGTATATTGATTAATTAAATACTTTTAAATCTATAATTAAGATAAAACAAAAATCTTACATTACCATACCAAACGAAGCTTAAACCAATTAGAATTTCCACTAGATTCTTACTAATAGTGCCACTTCCTATTATTAGTTATTATTTATGTTTTTTTATTAACATATATAGTTCTTGTTTACATGTATACATATATTTAAAAAAAAATCTAACCCGCAAGTCAATTATCTAATGGATACTAATCTTAAACTAAACATTTTACGCTCAAATTTCTAATCACCTCATAAATTCTGCAGAACAAGAAAGTGCAAAAGTGGGCTGTTGGATGATTCAGATTTGATGTTGCGTGCAGACAGAAAATTGGGGGATGAATCGTGTTGCCAGTTATAGACATAAATTAGATGGGGGATTGACTCTCTCTAGTTTTGTTTCTTTCTTTCGGGGGAGTGCACCTGATATGGAAATTGCTGACAAATCTTTGATGTAAAATTGGAGTTCTGGCGGACATTTTCTCACGGAAATGGAGATTATAGAAGTAAATTTTCTCTGTGGTGTGTATATTTTCCTTTACCTATTTTCTTTTACAGAAGTTACATCATGACAAATAGGACATCAAGTAAGAAAAATACATTTGGTCCTGATCAAAATGTAGCTTTTTCTCCGCTCGAGGAGTGAAAATGAAAGCTGTCAGTTCCTTCTGCACAGTATCCTTGCATTAACCATGATCCATCCTCTCTTTGTAGCTTGCTGATCGCAATCCCTATGGATAAAATGCCAAGTTTTAATCTCTCAGCGCCTCTAGCCATGGATTGACTTGCCTTTATCTTACTGGTATTTGATTGCGGGAGTTGCATTTTTTGTCTCTCTCCATGAGCTGAATGTGATAACCACTTGGAAATTGTAATCCAGGAGTTCGAACAATATTCCCTCCTTTGATTGCTTGCCATCTGAAAAATTCAAACAGTACCGAAGGTTAATCTCTCTCTCGCGCGCGCGCGCAGATGCACTCTTCGACGTTCTTGTGATGAACATTCATAGAAAGACATTCAATAACTCATTTGCGCACGAAATGGCTCGTGTGATATTATTACCTGTACTTTGTGACCAAGCAATGTAGAAACACAGCCATCTGCACCTTGGTAAACTCTGTTCCAACACAAAATCTCATGCCACCACCAAAAGCCATGAACTTTTTCGATGCACCATTTAATTCCATTCCCTTGATGACACGGTAGATTTATTATAATAGGAAATTTGTGGTGATTAGAAGGGCGACAGCTCCTTTTAGTATTGGAATATCGCAGGTGATTAAGTATATATAAAGAATTCTCAAGCATAACCCACCTCCCATCTCCATGGATTGAAGGCAAGCGGATCTTCATGTATTGCTGGGCTTAAGTGTACTGCAGGGGGACAAACCATTACTGCCCAACCTTCTGGAATGGTATATCCTGAATCATGCCAATTTATATCATACTTTTGAATTGCATATAACATTCTTTGCGTGAAAAAAAGCTTGGTGCACTACAGTAGCTGACTCTAGTATTGCTGGCAAACACATACCCTTAAACTGGATGTCTCTAAGTGCTTTTCTGAAAATCCCTGGAACTATGTTTGCCAGTCTAACTGTTTCATTAATCACCTGCAAGTTGAGCTTGTCAGTTTTAACACGGAAAAAAGCTAACACCATGATATCGAGCAGGTGACGTGACCCACCTGAAATGTGAATTTCATTGATTTGTATTCGTTCCATGTAAGACCAGAGTTGTTATTTACCCGGTTTCTCAGAATTCCATCGTGCTCTTCCTGGGATAAGTGAGAACATCTAGTGTATGTGAGGTTTTGAAGCAAAAAAGAAATGAATTTGGAGACGCAATCTTTAATAAATTTCTCACAGACCGTTAATTTCCTTAGCACCAACGGATTATCTGAGAGAAATTTGACGGCTAAAGTTAGAGCCACGGAAGTTGTTTCAAAGCTAGCAAATAGCAGCACGAACATTAAATCCAGAGCAATTGCCTCTGTAAGGATTGCTCTGTCCTCCTGAAGTTCTTCAAGTACATAATCGAAAAAATCACCTCGGTTCTTTCTCGGATTTGCTCGTCTTTCCTGTAGCTGCTTTTTTAGCATTCTCATTGCCTTTTTCCTACCCTGAGAATTCATAGAACAGTTAAGACATAAAATTTGGACAGCTGAACAGCAACTTCTATTTGTAGAATAAATTTGGCGCCTTACTGATTCTGAGGGCTAACTTGCTTCTAATTGGCCCGAGTTTCTATTTTTCCAACGCTCGAGTTTTGTTAAGAGAAAGGATGCGTTTATATGATTAGTATGACAGATTTCAGTTTACCTGTAAGCATTTGTGATACGCTGTTCCTGGAATGTCCAAAGGGAAGGAGATTAATCCTTGTATGAATGCAACAAAGCTGTCCCTTAGATTCTCCGAAGATTTATCTTGATCATAACTTATGAGCTTCTTTGCTGTCAGATCGAATATCATCTGTAAATGTCAAACTTTTGATTAGATTCAGTATAAACAACTTGTGATGGCTCCCATTATGAGAGGAGGGATAATACGAGATTACAGTTGCGGTTGTTTCTTTTAATTCGACTGACTCCTGATGAGACCATAGCTGTAATCTCTCAGATGTTGTCTGTTCAACTTCAGGGAGCATTTTCTTAAGGCTTTCTGGACCAAAGAGATTAAGCACCATATTCTTAAGATACTTGTACATGAACCCGTGTAATGAACCGACATTTTGCCTTCCAAAAATCTCTGTGAACGTATCTGGATACCAGCTCTGGAACAATTGTCCCTCTTGTTGGAAGATAAAGTGATTGAGATCCGGGTCTGTTGATACGACTACTGGCCTTCCAACCAGATTAGTCCGGAATATTGGTCCATATCTGAAAGCAACAGCAAAAACTTCAGAATGAAATGACGGAGATGATAAAGGCACAACTTTTTGAACAAGTTGGTGATTCATTAGAACTTTACCTTTCCATCCTTTCTTTGACAAAGGGAGTGATATCAAAAGAAGTACTAGGAGCGAAGAATTGAAGGGTCTCGCCAATAAGTGGCAATCCCATTGAACCTGGTGGAAGAGTGCCATTGCATCTGGGGTTTCTCCAGCGGTGAACCCAATGTGTGATGCTTATAATAATCAAAGCTCCAAAAAACAAAACCCACATCTTGATCAAATGTATGTATCCAAGTACAGAGAACTGAGAAGACCCGGATTGAGAAGAAGATTAATATGTCGATCAAATGTATCTTTTGACAGAAAAGGAAAATGGAAGGCTAAGATTACTGGAAATGGTAAGAGTTCGAGGTAGGAAACATGGGAAGAATGGAAAGGAAGGAGAAGATAATGCTGGAATGTATCTCAGCTACCATTAGGAGTCATCTTAAATACGCAGGGCAGAAGTTAAAAGCAGACAGAAAAACAGTACACTAGTTTTACCTCTATTTGTTTTTGTTAAGTTGTTAAAAAAAGTAGTAGTTGAACATAAAATAGAACAGCTTAAAATGATTCTGTCCAGAGACCACTCATTATCCTATGTCAATGTTTCTATTAGTTTATGTTAAGAGCCTAGCATGGCCATGAAGTTCACTGGATGCTTCCCACCTCTCTGTGTAGATTTTATATATATATACAAGTACTCCATGTAAAGCAAAACTGACGAAGCACGAGGTCGCAATTGGATTTTTCTTTTTTTCTGTGTAAAATCAGTACAATAAACATAAAAAAATGGTAGAATAATAACGTTTTAAGAAGATTGGGTGAAATAATACAGTTTGATCATGTCACGTTTTTGAAGCACGAGAAAATAAAACTTTAATCTCGACTAGTCGACCGGTTAGATCAAATTGTATTAAATGATCAATTATTTCACACAAAACCTGTAATTTTATGAATTGTTTTTTCTAAATATATTTTACAAGTCAAAATATATATCTTTGCCCAATTTGTAAACTCAAAAATAAACTCCGACTGAGATCTCAAAAGGTTATTGTTCATACTATAATAGGTAATTCTAAGTAGTCGAGTGTGTGTCTGACAAACTAAATGAAAATTGCCCCAAACATATTATGTGGATGGACTAACAAATGCATTTTGTAGACTAGTAGGATAGGTCTTCGAGCCAACCAGAATAGCAACTCAAAAAACACTCTAACTTTTTGATTTAACAATTGGAATCTTATTGGGACCCCTGACTTTGATAAATTTGAGATTTGCCTTGTTATTTTCAGAACTTGTTGACCGGTTTCATTGACCATCATGTACTGGTCGATCATTTGAGGCATGTGATTGGAGTTTCAGTTGTTGTGTTTAGAAATTGAGATATTTAGTAAATATCATGATTCTAAAACGTTACATGGTCAAACTGTATTATTTCTCCAGAATGTTTTGCTCCCATGTTAAATCAACAGTTTTTCTAATTTTATATGCTGACTGCACCATTTATCCGTTAGAATTTTGGGCTTTTTAAGGACAGTATGAAGGAACAGAAGAGCTCTTCTCTAGATTTGAGAGGATACAATCTAATGGTTCTTACCAACTTCTTGAAGTATTGCCAATATCTTTGCTAAGTAGTCCAGTATCTATCTGTGTGATGTTATATATTGCCACCAGGAATTAGATCTCATCCTAGATCTTCCTCTGCCGTGTGATCATTTCGTCACAGTGTTAAATGCTAATGTCAAACAATAGATCTCATTGCATAAATCACAGCTGATCTCCTGTAGTGTACTCTAGAAATGGACACAACCACTGTTTTGCTCATTTTTTGGAAATGATATGTGAGAAGTGGGTGTTAGAGAATAATATAAATCATATTATGGGGCCTCACTTACAAGCTTAAGCTTTTAGGTGAGATGGTTCCTTAACATGGTATCAGAGCCTTGTTGACCCAGCGGTCACGAGTTCGAATCTCACCACCCCATTCTATTTGATAAAAACCAAGCACAAGGTGATGTGAGTCTGTGCAAGTTTCAAGCCCAAAGGGCTTTCACTTGAGGGTGTGTGTTAGAGAATAATATAAATCATATTATGGGGCCTCACTTACAAGCTTAAGCTTTTAGGTGAGATAGTTCCTTAACAGTGGGTGTGTTGAGGTAGTTGATCAGGTTAACCGCAATCAACACAGAGCGCCGCCCCAGCAGCCCATTGAGCCGCGGACTGGACCTCCTTGCAACAACTCCCACGAACGAAGCAGGTTGCTGTGGATCCTGACCCTCCATTACCTGCAATCAGATTATTAATTGATTTCTATGTGTCACAGTAATGTTGGATTGAGCTTGCTTCATGGAATGGAGTCCATACAAGACCTGGAACTGGAAGCTTCAACTTGGAGACTCGGTCGGAAACTTTGTCTGCACATGGACCTCCCCCAGAAAAAAAAGAGTGAAAACAAATATTATTCTTTGTCTGCACATCAAACACACGAGAATAAAATGACGAGACAGCGGACAAGGAACAGCTTATGTAAGCTCTCCATTCTGTGATTAGTTTAAGAAATGCTAAACTCTCTGCAACCCAAACGGGTCCAAAGTTTAGTGATTTGTTTTTCCAGGTATGGAGTCTCGACTGCAGAAAAGTTCAAAATAGTTGATGAGGCTGTTTACCTGTTAGGAACGGGCTTTGGAAACAGTGTGTGGCTACCTGTGTGCGGGGAGTGATGACAGCTCAGTTTTCACACCCTAATAATACTCTGCAATTGGTGGGTGTTGCTGTGAAGTCAACTATTCTTTTCTCCTGTCCCAAAAGTAAGGTTTTTCTAAGAGCTTTCAGGATCCTTCCTTGTAAAGTGGGATCCCACACGCTTAGGGTGAACAGCAGGGTGATCTCCTGCTACACCATCCCCTTGATTTCTTTATGTGGTTGACTCTGGGAATCTATCAAATGGCTGACTAGTTGTTACCTCTTTATATTAGTGACACGTGTCTGGTGGCAGCTGGGTGACTCCTAAACCAGCTGTGTCTAATTGATGACCCGCTGGCTGCCGTATCATGACACTGCTGGCAGATACCATGGGCTGTGTTCAAGTGTGATTTGCTTTCGTTTCAGCAGGCTGTTGGGCTTTCAAGAAGTTTATATATATATATATGAGGAAAATAGTGGATTGTACATTTAATTCCAATGTAATAAAGTTCAATTTAATTCGGTTTCATTTATAATTGTGGGTTTGTAATACTAATAATTTAATAAACTTTCAGGCTGCAAAGCTCGAATATAGACTAGTAAAGTAGGTGTTACTGGTAAATTATGAAGCTTCACTTCAGGAACAGTGCTTTCATGCTATCTTGGAATGGTCGTCTGATTCCCCCACAGTGATCATATGGATATGTGTATTGTTAATTAATTAAAATCTAGAACCCACGTCAGTCAATGTTTACTCTATCACAATTCACTATTAAGTATTAACTCTCACATAGATTTTTTTATTTTATTATAGTAACCGAACTTTTTTAATATACATAGATTGCACCTTTTTCATGGACAAATTTGAAGTCAATGACTTCTATGTTTTATTATGAAATGATATTGTAGCGTCGAGATGGTGGATCTGCCTCTTAAAATATAGAAAATAAAGAGAGCTTTAGTTATAATTAAAAAAATGTAATTATATAATTCAGAAATCACTATATATTATTATAGTTACACATGAAAAGTTAAACATGTTAAAAAAATTGAATTTTTTTGAGACAAGAATGAAAATAAATCAAGAATATATATTATATATATTGTATTTTGAAAATATTTGAAAACAATGGGTTAAAAACCTGACAAATATAATTGAAAGACAATAGACCATTAAATAAACATAGAAAAAAGATTTGATTTGATTTGATAGGCAGTGTATATAAAGATTCAGGTCCAACAGATTTATTTTAACCAGGCTTAATCCACGTGCAAGTGCTAATCTGGCCATATTATGCTCGATAATCGTGATTCTAAATAATCAAGTTTAGTAGTTTAATTAATTATTATTTTTATCATGAAGGTTCATTTTGGCCCTGAAGAAAAAATATTCTGGCATTAGCTACCCTAAGAGTTTTGCTTGCTCCACCCCGACAACCATCACCATCATCACGGTATATTTCAGTAATATAATTAATTTCATGTGCACATTAAACATTAAAACTCACTCTTAACTTCTCCCAGCGAACTGGGAAACCTCAAAAAGCGTTATATTTTGAAATTTTATTCCTAGAAAATAGTGGCAGAATCTCAACAGTGACTTTTCTGTATATTTTTATCACTGGCAATATCATAAACAAAAACTACCCAGAAGAAATTTCTGAAGAAACAAGAAATTTCAGCAAGGAAGTACCTGCAACTGACATGGAAGGGATGATCACTTAAGTTCCATGCCCCATTTTCAGCATTAGAGTTCACCAAAAAAGTCAACTGAAACAGAGACAATTAACCACAATCCCAGAAAGGAATACATGAATCGTGCACTATACAAAGGATGTTGCCCTGCTTACTAAGGTGAGAACTTGGTATTTTAAGACAGACAAAGTAACAGGAAAGGAGCATTTCTGGAATGAGTAGAATTGCATGATAAAGAGACAGGTGTGTCGCCATAACCCATCCAAATGCTGTCGGAAGAACTAGTCCTGCGCTCCATCAAAGGAGCAATATTTCAATAAAAGATGCAAGTTACAGGATATCAATATCATTTGCAAATGAACAAAATCGGCACTCTGTTTCTGGAAAATAGTTTTATGAAGAGATAACCACAGAACAAAATTGTAGCATGCTTGGCACGATACCAGGCAAAACACTTCATATCCAGCATGCTTCCAGGGTGCTGCCTTCTTAACCCGACCCCTAAGAATAGCCAAAGTGCTTAGAAGCTCGCAAACTTCTGGTAATATGGATTGATCAAGCTCAACTCTTCACAAATACAGCCTTGACTTGATAGATAGCAGGCCTCATTAAACTTTTCAAATGCACAAAATGATCACAAACCATAATTACATGTTCCAACCAGTTTAAACCCCTTAAAAATACCATAATTCCAACTAGTTGCCTTCCCCTCAGACGTGACAAAAGAGACAAATCACTAACGAGTTCTAATTATACTCGGAAATCAAACGCAGGTATATGCTGTGTATTAGCAAAACATTACCAAAACTGGAAATGAGTTTTGGATATTATTATCAAAAGCCTTGATATCAAGATTCGTGTAGCTGTACAGGAACGGCCATCATTACTAACACAAGCACAGAGCAACACATTTGTCACCAAAAGATATTTTTTAATATATTAGTTCATGTACTAAAATGTTTTAAGGATTAAAAAAAAAATACTAATCAGACAAGGATTTAATAGAAAATATATTTCATTAACCAAACTCAAACTTAAACTCATGAGCCCATAAATCCACTATCCAGTCCACAAAGCTATTCTGGTTTTGGAATTTTTGATATCCAAAGATATTTTTTAGAACAATTTCTCATTCATTTTTAATTAAACACGAATGTTTGCCAGTTTTAAAATTTCAATTTAGAAAGCAATCGAGTCGTTGTATTGTACTTAAAAAATTATAAAAAGAACATATGTATCTCCGTCAATCCTTTAATAGCCGATGAATTGTGCTTGAAGACTAAGATAACCTCACCGTCACTACCATGGCCATTTATTTATTTAAATGATAATTACATTGGTACAATGAGTATTAAAATGTGTCTACATGCATAGAAACATCAGGAATGGGCAAAGCCCCAACCTGCACTAAGAAGAATCGATGAAATATGTAGCAAGAAAAATGAAAGGCAGCACCCTTTGCCACCATTTTCCCGTCGTCACCGCACAATGGAGAGAAACCGAGGAATGAACTCTCAAGTGGGCGTTAGAGGGTGCAGAATCCGACTGAGACCCTGCTGATTGGGAAGACACATCACTCGTATTCAAAACACAGCAGTTTCTTAACTCAGCATTGGATTTCAAAGGTAATTGTTTTGAGCTCCCCTTTGGTGGTGCAAGAAGGAGATGCTGTCTGTGGCTGCAAAAAGCACCTTCGGTTCTTGCTCTATTGATCCATCATTTCTTTGTTTGGTCTCTCTCCCTCCTCCTCAAGGAATTGATCACAGACATGATTGAGAAGTTCGTTTGCTAAATGAACAGCTCCTTCTAATCCCTAAAACTAGATTCTGAATAAATTATCATTCCTGTTATCATCCCCATTCTCCATATGCAGTATCAGCTTTGTCATGTCATATGCAGTAGCGTGTAACGCACCAAAATAACTGTCATATGCAGTAACAGAAGAAGTGCTGGGTTTGATGTATATTTTCTTTGGAGATTTGTTTTCTTGATTGATCAATTCAATCATCACCACCTTCTCAAGACATGGAAATTCCTGTCTCTCTATTTTCTTGATATATTCAGCAGCTCTCCTAAATGAGCTTTTCAGGATCATTAAAATTAAAACAAAACAAAAAAAGAGGAAAAAAAAGCTTTTCAGCGCGCAACCTTCGCAGAAAGCCAACTGGTGTTTAAGGGTTGAAGATAATATTATTTGCAAGGCAAAATATACTCACAAACAATAAAATAATTCCACTTGTGGCAATTTTTAATTCTCAAACACATCATGTTTTGCATTTCTAATAGTGCTTCAACTTGTAAAAAGAACGAACAATGTAATGAAAAGACTACAAAGAATTCATAATACATAAAGAATCAAAGAATAAACATAAAACTGACTCTGAATTCTACGGACCAAAACCTAGAAACCTGCCCCGCAAAGAACTGAAATCGGTATGAAACTACTGTTTATTCATACAAATGTATCCTGTGCTATTAGACTGACGAATCTTATCTGCAACGAAAGAATGAAAGAATAATCACAGCTTCTTCTACCTACAAAGAATTTAGTGTCCCCCCCCTTTCAGTATGCAAGAATGGTATGGAATTTGGATGGTATGTATGAAAAAAATCTTCATGTAGGCTGAAAAAAAGAGGTTGAACTCCCTGCAATGTCTGAAGGTGTCCACGCCGAGACTGTGTAGAGAGGCTGATCTAACCAACTTAGAGTAAGCGCTGCTTCCTCGTTCCCTTGTTTCTGAACTTCGTAACTTTCACAAGAGTACATCTTCAATAGCATCTGTGTCTGAAGCATCTCCCTCTCATCGATTCCCGCGCACCGGAGCCCTCCCTGCTCCATCAACTTCTTCCACTTGTCAAAACTTTCATGCCTTTCATGCCGGTCACTTCCTTCACAAGCAACTATGTTTCTAATTTCCCGACCATACATCTCCTCTAATTTGATCCTTACCGGGCTGTCCAATGGAAGGCTAGAATCAATCGAGTCAAATATAGCAGAGTAGTACTTCAACGAATTGCAAACTCTTGTTTCCAAATTAGGGCCATTATGTTCCGCTTCTTGCTCTGCCATGAGGACTATTGTTGGATTTGTACTCCGGATAAGCCCCAAGAAATCCCTCAGTGCTCCTCCACTCCCATCATACAGTGTCTTGTGCATTTGGAAGATACAATTAATAGCCACACACTCCCTCTCCTTCACATGGAGCATCCACAACCTCACATCTTCTAACCTGTCCACAACTGGATGAAACTCGAAAGGCAGGTTCAATGCCTCAGCAAATCCAGCAAGCCTATCTCCTGTCTCGTTAAGCTCTTGCTTAGACTCACCTATACCAGTGATTCTAACATGGCTAGGAGGATTAGTCCTAGAGGCCAAACTCTGAAACAAACAAGGCCATTGAAGCCCTTGCTTGATGTCAAAGTCTATAATGTGAACCCTATCTTTCCCTTCAAAAGCCCTCAGCAACATCTCATTCGCCGTGAAATGAATGAACTTTGGAATTGGGCTCACTTGATTCAAAAGCCTCAATGCAGTCCCTGAATCATCATCAACCCGGTCAAGTTCCCGGGGAGCAGTTATATGAAAAATGTGGGGCCAGATCCTTGTAACTCTTAGAGCTAAGGCCTCGGTAAAATAAGAAGCAAGGCGGCTAATAGGAGTTCCTTTTGGAGAAGCAAGCTCCCCCAATTTAGCTATAAGATGGTTGATCCCAGCAAAATTATTTAGCCGAATCTCTTCAACACAAGCTGTAAGAAAGCGAACCAGCTCAAACCCCTGATGTTCTCTCTGATCATCCTCTGCAGCTTCCACCGCACCTTCTTGTGGATGAGGAGGATTGCTAGAGCCATTACCCACTTCTTGCTCCACTACGTTCTCGCTTAGCCTAAGGTCCAAGCTTTGACTCTCTGATGAAGTACTTGAGCCAGAGGCTTCTTTTACTGGCCTTTGGCTACTCTCTCCATCTTTTTCACCCAGTTCAGCGATCTCAGTTATAACAGAGTCCACCCATGGATTGTTGGACAATGGCAAAGGCGGTGAAATCACTTCACTGGGCACAAAGTAAACCCTCTCCTCATCTCCTGAAAAAGTAAAAGAGAAGGGAAATTGTTGAGGGTTTAGGCTTCTAGGCACCTCCAAACATGGTTGAAACCAAAAATTTTCACAACCCAACTGGCCTAAACTCAAACTATCACCTTCGCAAAAATCATCAGATTTACCATTATCATTGTTACCCTTTTTTCTCTTAGCCCTGTTAATGTAAGACTCGTCAACTGATTGCTCGGCAAACCTCTTCAAGTTCTTGCCCTTCTCCCAAAACTCATCTTTCACTGATTGATTGCTTGTCGCCAATGGTGGGAGCCTGATATTCTGCATGAGAGAGCAACTGCTGGTCTTGGACTCCAGTGATTTGTCCACAGACAAGCCAACACCAACAGGCCTCATTGGCTGCGACCGCGATGATTCTTTGCGAGAGAAAGTACATGGTAAGTCCAATCTCTGTGTGCTCATTGAAGGTAACTGAAAATGGCAAGCTTGAAACTGCGCAGCTGATTCACTCCTCAATCTATGCCTTGGTGACAGCAATGTTGAACTAGAACACCCGGCCAACATTCTCTATAAAGTTCCAATTTTTCTTTTCTGTGATTTTTGTTTGATTCACCCACCCTATTTTCTTCTATTCTTCTCTCTCAATCTCTCTTTGTTTCTATAAAGAATCTTCAACTATGAAATGTATGGTTTTGCTTTATCGTGTTTGCACTCTATGTAATCATATAAAACTATGCATGTATATTTGAAAGCAGAAATCAAGAGAGATGACTAATGTGAGTGTGTGAATTTTCTTTTTTTCTAAGAAACCAATAAAAAGAATAAACAGGAATCCGATGAGTAACAAAAAAAACGAGAGCAAAAAAAACAAAGTTTTCGTGAATTGTGTTGAGTGTTCCTGTATGAACAATGTGAGTATGCAACTATTTAACAAGAGACTAGGCAATCAAAACTCCCCAACCCCAACAAAAGAATGAAAGAATTTGTAAAACCAGTCAATCATAAAATACACCACCTATAATAAAACAGTCATCGGATTCCAAAACATTTAAAACAAACTCATTCAAACAAATTATCAAATCTATTCACTTCATGGAAGGAAACGCAGAAACATACTTGCGCAAACTGCTGGCTGAAATCAACACAACTCCTTAAACCCAGTTCAGCAATTGAAGTCTTCATCACTGTAGTTAAAATGAAACCGAAACCCAGAAACCCCGCTTCTTTAACCATGCATGATCAACAAAGAAATATAGCATTCAATCAATAACCGAGGAAACCATAAACCATAAAGAGGTTGTGTTTTTATATTCTAACAAAACATATAGTTCCTGTTCGTCTCTCTCTCTCTCTCCCTCTCTCACCCCTTCTCTCTCTACTACTCCTAGTACTATACTACTACTATGTTTCTTACTAGTAGTATTAGCCGTCCCAGTCATTGCTTTTTCTAAGACTGACATGGTTTTTACCAGCACCAGGAAAAAAATATGATTACTGTGGAAAGGGGTGTTCGAGAAGACTTGGTAAACTGGTTTTCTGGTCGTTGGATTTTGATCAGATGGCGGATAATGCAAGTCCAAGTGACCGTTGGAGCATGTCGGGAAAATACGACCGTTGGAGCTTGGAGGTGGTGGTGTCTGCGAATATGGTGAAGATTTTGATTCCTTTGTTTTGTTTTTTACTTTTACTCTTTTCTGGTGTTTTTCTCTGTGAAAATCACGTAGGATGCACGTGCCTGTCCCCCTGATACCGTTCACTAGACCGTTGGGTTATATCATCGTCTCGTCTTTGCTCAACTTTACTGGGACTCGGAGTGATTATCATTAACTTCCCTTAACCACCAATGCCATTAACAAATATTAGCACACGTGGTGCACTGTCAGCCGTATTTAGATGCTAATTATCGTCTATTTTTTCCATGAGAAATGGATCCCTGGTGGGCGATGGGCCTCCCCAGGAGTAGGGCAGGTAAAAAGCTAAATGAAGCTTGCCGAACTACAACTAGAAAAGGCCCGTGCTATCTAGACTGTTCAGTGACACCTGTACTGAAAGCAACAGTAAGAGACAGCACCGACATTCACTGCCCCACGTTTGAAAATAAAGACAAGACCTTACCACAGTGAAAGTTGATTTATCATGTGAACTCGTAAGCAATGAATATTTGCCCTGAAACGGTTAGATTGTTGAAATACATTGCACCGATTGTAAGTCGACAGTGTACCCCAGATGCTGCCAACGGTATACTTGCAGCTACAGTGAAAGCATAGCTGGGGCGTGGAAAGGCGGTGTAAATTCTACATCCAAGAAAGAACCAATTGCAGCAAAACACGCGCTCTTTTCAAGTTCCCAGCAACACATGCAAGTGAGATCAAGAAAGCTCAAAAAAGACCACCCAGCTTTTCAATCCATCTCTAAGACAAAGGCTCTGATCCAATTTAAATAATATATACACACACAAATAGACAAAAAAAACATTCCCCCCTTGTCCTGAACACCCAAAAATAACAAATCGCGACCATAAACAACATGTAACCCGTGAAGCCAGATTGAATGTGAAATTTGTCCGTACAGTATGGATCCGAGAGAAACCCCATACTCTCCATCCATGTATTGATTCATTTCTCTAGAAAACAAATTTATAACTTTTAAGTTGTATCTCTCTGCAATTTGTAAGATGTTCGCTCTTATATCAATTCTAGAAACAAGGCTTCCTGTTTGCTGGTCAGCCCAAGTTCACTGAGAGTCAATGCACTCTCTCCGTCACTGAAAGCGCGCCTCGGGTATGGCCTAACCTGCTCAGGTAACAGCAAATCAGAGAAGGCAGGATGTGAATTTAATTACAATTTTTTCAGACGAAATTCTAGCATAAAAATGTGAAAAGTTTCGACAAAATAATAAATCAAGTGTATATCTGGAGATGATTTCACCATAACTACTGAAAATATAGCTGAAAGATTACCAATCTGTAAGTGCCTGGCTTGACCACTCTGCCAATATCTATGAAATCAAAGAGAGACTGCAAAGTACAATAAACAACATTTTAAAACCAGGATGGTGAGCAGAGACTAAATGTTTTAAGCATTACTTTCCCGGCAAAACTCACATGCAGCTTGTCAGACTTGAGAAATCGGCGGCCACGCCGGCTTCCATCGGGCATCCGCACCAAAAGTGTCACAGCATTCTCATCATCAGATGCAGGTTCAAAAGCCAGAGAAGCTTCTTTAGCTGCCAACAGTCTCTCAAACTCCTGCTAGCAAAAATCACACAAGCAGCTATAAGCAATTACCTAAAGGTTATTTAAAGCCATTAGTCACATCCCTTCCTCAGCAAGCAAGGAACTGATTGATGACTTCGAGAGACACTTGCAACAACAGCTACAACTTCGAAAGGTAAAACCAAAGACCATGAAGAACAAAAATAGCAACTGAGGTGACTCGCTGCTTTGAAGAGCATCAAAATCTCAATTCCACTGCTATCATTTACCCAGAAAAGAAACATTTATATTACCAAGCATCATATATTTCACCACAAGTTTGAAAAGAGACTTAAATTAGTCAGCAGTTCCATGACCATCTTTAGTATAGGAAAATGAGAAGACAGTACCTTCTCTTCCTCCAATTTTCTACGAGATTCTTCCTCTTGTCGCCTTTCTTCTTCAAGAGCAGCTTTCCTAAACACTTCTTCTTGTACACGGCGGGCTTCAGCTTCCTCAATGGCCTTCATCTCCTTTTCTCGGTCAGCTGCCAACGATGCAAGATACTCGTCATCCTGTATCCACCAGACAAAGCATGCTAACCTCATCAAGTTTATGGTCCACATTTTGAAATTTTATTTCAGTCAAAGAACAAATGCCAAACCTGTTGTTCGCGGATCAGGCGCTGAGCTTGTAAAGAGGGTGATGGAGGACGGGGTGCTGGACGAGGATAATGATTCTCATTTTGCATGAACTGGTGAGGTGTATATGGAAAGCGATATGCAGTCCCTTCAGGAATTCCACCAAACATTGCAGCCTCAAGCATGACGGCTTCATCATGCTCCTCAGAAGAGATGCCTCCCCACTTCAATTTGTCAAGTTTCAAGTGTTAAACAGATTAGTTTACCTATAGAATGTTATGTGTTCTACAATTTGAATTGGAGTTGATAAATTATAGTGAAGAATTGTGAAGGATACCTCATCAGAAAACTCATCTCCATTGTGCAACGGATGACTTCCTATATTGCTCTGTCCAGGACTTAATGGCAGGCTAGACTCAACAACCCCAGCTTCTCTAGCAGATTCCAGAGAGCCAGAAGATGGCTGTATTGATCTATGCCTAATAAGAGGTTGATCTTCCACATCCACTGCTTCATCTTGGATAGAAGAGCTTCCTGCCTCCTGCCTAAATTGTGTCGAGAGAGCATTGTGAGATCTCCTATGTCGAACCTCAGAAGTAAAATCTAACACGTACTTTGTTTATCTTCTGTCTTATACGACTACAATTATGGGACGCATTCAGGTTTTTTCTACGATTATTTTTTCTTGGCAGGCCAAGTGAACCTGGTTATCTTAGATGGCACAAATACTTCATTGTCCTTGTTTGGCCATTACGTCATAACAGCATCACATTAGTCATAGAAAAAGTCCAATATCATATGATTATATCTATTAATGACCAATTAAGAATACTTGCCTTCCATTTGATAAAGCTATTTTCCCCTGCCCTTCCTCAACAGCATTATCTCCTACTTCTGACGGTCCAACTTTCCCCCTCAGGTCATGCAAAGCTCTCTCTTGCTCTGCTGTCTGAATTCAGTTTGTGTTAACCAAGACAAAGAGATGTCTATAAGCGAAGCAAAGTGTAAAGAAACACAAACCTTTAAGGATAATGACACCACATGTTCAAGTTCAGCATCCTCCCCGTGAGGCTGCATATGCTGAGGTCCAGTTTCAGTTAGCTCCTAAATGATAATGTGTGTGATCAATTAAAAATAGAAGCATTTTCAAAAGAAAAAAAAACATAAAGAGCACACCTTAACAAAAAGCTAATCCAACCTTTAAATGTAATGATTTTAGAATTTTGATTGCAACTCATCAAACTACATTTTAATATTTGGAGCTCTTTTGCATCTAGAAAGAGGCAGACTGATAAGATTATGTCACATAACCCAAATAAAAATTACAAATCAAAAGAAGCATCCAAAATCAAAGGGTTTGATGCTATGAGGGTCCAAATAAAAATTCTGAGGTTCAGAAGGTCTGCTTCAAATTGGTTATTGGTACAATATCTAGAGTACAGTAACACAAACTAACTGGAAAAGGAAAATCAGATAGTTCATGTACCAACCATTAGATTAGTTGGCTTACCTGAGCCTCTTGCTTTGAAGCCTCAATGGCAGCCCGGACCATTTCTTCTTCTATGTCATTGCTATAATCAGGCAAGTTATCAAGTTCGGGAGCACTAGGTCTCAAAAGTCCCTCAAGAGAGCTATTCCCCTGGGTAGCCCGTGCATTTAAGTCAGTTGAAATATCATCATCCTCAGCTATGACTGTTCCCTGAATACCAGGACCTTGTGCATGTTCAGTTCCAGTTACATCTTCAATGATAGGAGCATGAACAGAATGACCAGATGCACCGCTTTCATCCTTGACTTCTATAGGTATCTCCCTTAACTCTCTTGGTTGAGAAACAATGGGTGCCCGGTTCATAAAATCATAACCTCTTTGAAAATGTGGATCAAGAAGTGAGAACGAATTCATAGCACCACTCTCAGCTAGAATTGATAGAGGATTTCTCCTAGGAGGTGGTGCAACTTCAATTGGATCATCATCTATATCCATGATATCATCTTGCAGCGAAGGAATGGAAGTTTGTCGCATGCTGGACATGGAAATACAAAATTGCGACGTAAGTCCTCAAAAACACACCACGAGAACATATCTTTGCTACCGGAGGATGAAAAGCGACAATTAGCAGAAAAAAGAATGACAAGATGGCAGGAGTGACTCACGCGCTTCTGTCTCCTTCGCTGAAATGCACATTGACAGCTGCATTGAGATCACCACCATGCTCCTAATTGCAATCAATCAAGAGTCAATAAATAATCACAAAAACGTCGGATTAAAAATATTATCTGAACTTGAAAAACTGGTTCCAAATTTTGACCTAAGCTTCTGCAACTACTACATCAGATAGTCTGATTACACTTGAATTAACAAGAACAAATAATCAGCAATCAACATTATTAGCTACTTAGCCAACAATGCTGACCCCCTAATTACACACCAGTTACAAAATCCAACAATCAAAGCATAAATCTCACTCTAATTCTTCCAGATTACAATCCAAATGATTTTTAAAAGAGAGAGACAGAGAGAGTTACCTCAAGTTTTTGCACCGCTACATCTTCGGTGGCGCCTGTGATGCTGATAAACGTTTCGATTGCTTCTTGATTAGGTCTGACCATCTTTTTTATTTTATTTATAAGAATGGAGGATTTTTATTAATTGATTTACCGTTGTGTTTTCTTTAATTTAAGTTTCTAAATTGGAATTGGAAAGAATTTGAAGAGCATGGATTGTTTGTGTTGGTGAGGAATTAAGAGAGAAGGCGAGAGGAATTTCTCCGATATTCTACGCTTCTACTTGTGTCTTCTAGTCTCTACCTCTACAAATGCTGCTTTTTTCTTCTTTTGAATTTGAGAGGAAGAAATTTGCGTCGTTTGGATTTTATTAGAATACTTGTGCAGCAACCGACCTGAAATTAGTGGAATACATTTATTCTTTATATAATTTTAATTAAAAATCGATTTGGTTTAGTTTTAACGAGCCGTAAACCCGTGCTTTGCCGCAGGGATTAAAAAAAAATTTATCTAGATTTAACACATAATTTTGTATTTTATATTTTGGTTTTTATTCTTTTATTTTTTTAGTTTATTATTGATCCCTTGATTTTTTCGGTCCTTCTAAGATAGTTTTAAATTTTTTATTTGTATCTATACACCTTTGCTCTTTGTTTAGATTTTTAATTTTTATTGTTATTTTTATTTGTATTAAATGCAACTCTCATTAAAAAACATAATAAATTTAACTTTGGTGGTGTAAAATAAGAGTGAAACTA
The DNA here is from genome assembly GCA_964035475.1 of Salix caprea. Classification (NCBI taxonomy): domain Eukaryota; kingdom Viridiplantae; phylum Streptophyta; class Magnoliopsida; order Malpighiales; family Salicaceae; genus Salix; species Salix caprea. Next base: position 8,177,119 of record OZ037759.1, on the reverse strand, counting down.
TTTTCTATGCATGTATAGTTAAACGTGAAATGTTTGAAACACTACCACAGGTGACTCTTTCGTTTTGTCTTATTTGAGGCAATAAAAGTTATTTTACTGTGCACTAAAAAAGTAAAAATATCGGGACACCTCCACTGACAATTCTTGGTTTTTGTCTTATTTAATGGTATTATAATTATTGTACTATGCACAAAAATGAAAAAAATTGAAAATACCTCTGATACTATGACATTATTTTAAACACATTTTACATAATAAAATGAATATATAAAAAACTATTATATATTTTTAGAAGTTTTACGACGTCGCACGCGTCATCTGAAATATGCATGAGCTCTGAAATTGACATCGTGCCCGAAGACGACCCCATAACACTGCTACAGAAAATATAATTAAAAATTAGTAAATTATCAATGCACCCTTATAGCCAACTTTTGGATTTTGTCTTATAGGGGTATATAAGCTTAAGTTGGCTGAGAGACCATGGTTATAAAAAATAATATATAAGTGAAAGAAAAAAAAAAGTATAAGCGTGAAAGCACTATAGCAATCCATGTTATTTTAAAAAAAATTCGGCTTAGAAATTAGTCATGGTGTGTTTAAGCTGGTTCGGAGATTCCGGTTATAAAAAAATGTACGAGTGAACAAAACAAAAGTATCAGTGGGAAAGCACTTTAGAAAAAAAAAAAAAAAAAAGGTCCAGGGATTGTCATGGTACGCATAAGTTGGTCTGAACACCCTTGTTACAAAAAAAAAAAAATTGGATATGGGAATTAATCGTGGTGCGCTTAAGACACCCCGGTTAAAAAAAACAAAAAACAAAAAAATATATAAGTGGAAAACGAAAAAAGAATATAAAAAAGTATAATGGGCAAAAAAATGTTTTGGGGAAAAAATAATAACAAAAAAAATGAAAAAATAAACATAATAAGGAAAAAAAAGGTAAAAAAAAGAAGAAGCAAAAAACAGGGGGGAAAAACACTGTAGTGGGAAAGCACTATTGCAATCAACAATACTATGTGTGGGGAGCTATAGTGCTTTCTCCACACCATTTACAATCCATATTGCTTAAAAAAATAAATTTGGTCCAGGAATTAGTCATGGTGTGCCTTAAGCTGACTCGGAGACACCAGTTACCAAAATAAATTGATCTGGTGATAAGGAAAAAAAATGTATAAGTGAACAAAAAAAGTATAAGGAAAAAAATTTCAGAAAACAATAATAAATTGATTAGGAGATTAGTCGTGGTGCACGCAAGGTGGCTCGGACATCCCGGTTAAATTTGGTCCAGGGATTAGTTATCGTGCGCCTAAGGTGGCACGGAGATCCTGGTTATAAAAAAATATATAAGTAAAAAAAAAAAAACATAAACTAACTCGGAGACTGTGATCATAAAAAAATATATAAGTTAAAGGAAAAAAAATATAAGTTTGAAAGCACTGTAGCAATCCATATTGTTTTAAAAACAAATTCAGTTTGGGAATTAGTTGTGGTGTACATAGGCTGGCCCATAAACCCTGGTTATAAAAAAAAAATATAAAAGTGAACAAAACAAAAGTATAAGAAAAGCACTTTAGCAAAAAAAAAAAAAAAGTCTAAGGATTAGTCTTGGTACACATAAGCTGGTCTAGACACCCTGGTTATAACAAAAAAAATTAAATCCGGTGATGAATTGTGGCGTGCTTAAGCTAGCCAGGATACCCCAATCATAAAAAAAAACAAAAACAAAATATATAAGTAGAAAAAGAAATAAATTAAAAAAAATATAACCAGGAAAAAAATATTTCATGGAAAAAAAATGAAAAACAAATAATCAGAAAAAAAAAAAACATAATAAGGAAAAAACAAAAAAAAAGCTATAAAAAATTGGATCTGAGGATTAATCGTGATGCATTTAAGCTAGCCCGGACACCTCGATCATATATATATATATATATATATATATATATATAAGTGGAAAAAGAAAAAAATTAAAAAAATATAACCAGGAAAAAAAATATAATCAGAAAAAAAAAAGCTTTAAAAAAAATTGAATCCGGGGATTAATCATGGTGTATTTAAGCTAGCCAGACACTCTGGTTATATATATATATATAAGGAAAAAAATATAACCAACAAAAAAAAATATTTCATGGGAAAATATGAAAAAAATAATAATTAGGAAAAAAACAAGAAAAAAAGTAATAAAAAAGCAAGAAAGAAAAGCAAGAAACAAATAAAATGAAAAAAAAAAACGCAATCCGTAAGTAAAAACAAATAAAAAGCAAAAAAAAAAAATCACTGCTGAAATCCACAGTAAAATGTGTGGGGAGCTACAATAATTTCCCCACACATTTTAGCTTACTGTTAATTTATTAGTTTAATGCTAGGATATTTTGCAAATTAGATTAATATTTTTTTAATGTAATAAAAAATATTTATACATGGAAACTATTTGATATTTCTATTGCACGTAACTTAATGGTTTGATTTTAAAACTTCTTGATCTGATTTTTGGTCTAGCTATGGTTTAAAATTAAAATATACAGGAGTAATATTAATGTCATTCCGTCAATTTGGTCGGTCTAAATATATCTCTTGGTTGACCTATAAAAAAACATGAGGATAAAATTAAAAAAAAATGATTAAATTGACAATAAAAAAAATCATGATCTAACTTCTTGTCCGGTCTAAATTTAAAATTAAATCATATTAAAGTTGTTTCGACATGATTTCATTGGCTTAACCGGTCTAAAAATAATCTAATTGACCAATAAAAATAAGATGAGAACAAAATTGAGACAGGGAAATGATAAATTTAGCATAAAGATTTTTATTTCAATCCGACTCTTTACTTAAAATTAAATAATATAGGAATTGTCTAATATAATAAAATAGATCTATCAAATTCAAAGATGATCTAGAAGAATGAGACGACCTTGATGACGGTTTAAAAAAATATATTATTTGAAAAATAAATAAATAATAGAGTTTTTGATTCCCATCATTTTTTTACAGTAGAATAAATAAACTGTAAAACAAAATTGTGATTATTGTTCCTTTTTTACTAAGATTATGTAATATTTTGATTATTATTCTTTTTTATTGTGTTTCTTGTTATGATAATTGTGTTATTTAAAAAAAAACATGATCTTAATTAATTCATTTAGTTTTTTAAAGAAAATATTACTTTCTTGAAGAATTATTTAATTTAAGTTATTTGATCAGTAATAATTTTAATTTAAGTGATTTTACTAACAATTAGACGGTTAATGTGTTTAATATCATATCATAACACAACATAATAGACACATCTAGACTCTTAATTAAATTATATTATTATGCTTTTAATTTATAAAATATTTTAAAATGCTATAAGAGATTAATAAAAATGTTATCATATTAAATTTATTTTAACAGTATGTTTTATTTATATTAAATAATTTACAACCTCTTAATCTTTCCCTGTGCATATATGTATCTACGCATAATTTTTGTTAGAGTAGTCATAAAGTTCAAAAAACTAAACAATTGAATAATGCAATAACACACACGTTTCAATAAATAAAAAATTGATCAATAACATTGATAATGAGCGCACAGGCACACATAATTTCAATAAAATAATTTTAATCAATAATATAGATAAAACAAAATTGAAATTGAGTTACGTAAATCACTTTTTGACAAAAAAATAAAAAAATGAAATTATAAATAAAATTGATTTTTTATTTTATTATTTGACATAATTATTAACTTTTAAACTTTGTGATTTCTATTATTTTGAAGTGAGATTGTCTTAGATGACAGTTAATCGAGTTAATTTAAGTTTTTTATTAAGTGTTTTTTTTTTATTGATTTAAGTTCTTAACTCTTTTTTCCATTTTTTTTAATTTGTTTTATTACCATGATTTCATATCGTGGAGGGTGAGTTGCTCGAGTTAATATGGGTTGATTTATATTTTTTTATTTAAAGTTTTTTCCTTGCAATTAATTTTTCTCATCATCATTTAACAATAAATTAGTGGATCTTGAGACTTTTACAATTTTTATTTATTATTTTTTTAGAATTATCTTAATCCAATCAGCTTGGATCATCACCACTTGAATATTTTTTCATGTTATTACAAATTTAACTTGTCTTGCACTGCACCGGTGGGCCCGAAATGCGTTTCTCTATATGCAAGTGAAGATACTCACTGTTCACTTACTTTTTCACTAGGGAAGACATGCCTGTCTCTTACTTATTCTTTGCCACATTTTGTTAAGTTGACATCGTTTGAATATTAAAAATAAAAGGTTTAGAATAAAAATAAAGAAACTATAATAAAAATAAAAAATGAAAATGACATTCTAATTCCACAACGGGTAAAGAATGCATAAGAAGAAGTTTTGCATGGAAATTGAAAATAAACTTAATACCCTATTATACAAAAAACTGAAGGATGAGATGAAATCAAATTTATTGTTTTTGAATTGTTGTGCAATTATGTTTATTTATGTTACATTACTAATTATGGAACTTTATTTTGAATTTGTAATTATATTTTTTTAAATTATGCTTATTAATATCTTGCTATCCATTGTAATTTTGTATATCAACATCGCAACTTATATTAACTACGATAAAATTCCTAGATATAGGTTGCCCCTAAAATGTGTTGATGAGAGAAAGTTGCATGGGGAATTAACCTTAATTGCAGAAATGAACTGTGATATAAAAAAGTTGTTGATAACTTAAGTTGAGACTTTTTTTTTTATTATTAATATAGATGTCCGAGTTAGTTTATACATACCCTAACTAATTCTATGAATTTTAAATTTAAATTTAACAATTAATCTCACTTAGTTGAGAATTTTGTATTATCATGTCAATGTCTACTATTAGTTCATTGGGTCATATTAGTTTGTATTTATATTAGACGACGTATCATACCATTGAGTTAGTTTAAGTTAAGAATTTGTTTTTAATATTACTTTATAATTGTAACAAGTTTATCTAATAATTATATTTTAATTAACCAAAAAGTAGTATGCACACACCCACCACTTATACAAACATTATATAATAATCAAAAGTGCTAAAAATATATTCAAATATGAAGTAGTAAATTCAAAGAAAATAAAAATAAATGTTATTTATTTCCAATTAAAAAAAAATTCTATTTACATTTTCTTCAAGATATATATTATAAAATTATTAATAGAGATTAAATTAATAAATGCAATATGGTCGTAAGAAAACTGGCGGGGACTGATATTTAAAACATCATACTAGGGCGGGGACTTATTTGTAGTTATCGAAGAACAACTAATTTTAGGCTTATGAGATCCCCTGTTTCATTCAGCTCATCTCCGTCATTCTGTTTCTTTTCTTTCGCGGTTTTTTGTGGGTAATTTCTCTCTGGGGTTTGTTTGTTTTTATGGATAATCACAAACTGCAGGAGGCCAAATTTGGTGGTTAGATATTCAATTATTGATCTCATTTTATTTGATTTGAAGTATATCATGCATGCTCCAGGTACGTATCTGGCAAGTCTGTACAAAGCAAAGAAAGAAATGTCAAAGCTGTTGGCACAGCTTGCTAGGTACTTGAGCAACCGAACTTCGGAGGGTGTAGACAAAGTAGGTAACCGTTACTTCACCAGAACAGAAGAGATCGATGGTATCAGTAAGTGGGGTTCTCCTCTTCCTGTTTTAAATTTGTTTCTTTTCTTTGCACTTTTCTTTTTATTAGTTTGTATATTTGTTGATGTTTCAGTGAAAGAGAAAAGATGGGTGGTGTTCAAAGGGGAGGAGGATCCAACCTCACTTCCAGGTACAAATTTGAAGTTTTGGAAATTCCCCCCTCTCTGATACAATATTGCATTCCATCATGTCCTGAATTACGAGGATCATTGGTCATCAATTAACCTTTTCTCATACATTGATTGTCTTTAATAAGCTGCTAAGTGCATTCAGGATTGTTAAAATAGATGTTATTTCGAGTTTTTGATTGAAATTTGACCTACAATTACATCCTTGCAAGTGGAACTAGTTTTTGTCCATGCCATAACTACAGTTGTTAAATTTTGCAGAGAAGGAGAATCTGTGGGGAAGAAAGCAAAAGAACCAGAGTAAGTAAAGCATATATGCGATGCACATCAATACAATGGTCATAGAGATCTTATTTTAACTTGATCACGACTGACTATTTGTTGAAGGTTACATCCATGAGGCATTGTAAGGTGCAAAATTATGGGAAATGCCTCTGAAATGTGTTTACCATGTTTAGCATATCAAATGAGTGTCCATACCATGCAATGTGTTAAAATTTCCATTGCTTTCATGATTCTTCATTCCAAATGATTACCACAATAATGTTCCTACATTGCTCATGTATTTTTTTATAGGCATTCAGAACCAACCGGATCGGGTTTTTGACAGAATTCACTGATGACATTGTTGGACAGAATACATATACTGCAAACTTTTTTTTGGAAAGATTGAGATTCTGGGGAGGTGAGGATATCTCGGATAGGTTAAGCTTCATTATTTGTATCAGCCAAAACAAACCCGAACTCCGGTCCATACCATGAAGCAGCAACACCAGCAATTCAAGAAGCTCTGGAGGGATTTCTCCGTGAAAAGAGTCTTAACGTTTTGAAAGAACCTTCTGTACCTTTACTGGACGAGGTTATTGGCATAATAAAGCTGTGGCTAATACAGCTCGTGCCATCATCAAGTTCTCTCTGTTTTTTTATGAAACTATTAACTGTTGCACACGATTGTAGAAAAAAATAAGTGAAAATATTACAAGATCCATCATCAACCACCTATCCACCGTCATTATCTCTATTGAATTTTAAAATAGGGAAAAATTATTTAATTATTTCTGAAATATTATTTAAAAAAAAAACAATAATTATGAAAAAAAATTTGCACGAAAGTTTTCAATAACTAGTAACTTTTTTTTCCTGTTCATTGAATCTAAAGTTCTCTCCCACTTTAATGTTCAATCTGATATAAAAGCTAATCTTTGAAAATTGTGTTTATCTAACTTTTTAATCATTATATTTTTATATTAAATTTAAAACTTTAATGACTTAAGTTTAGATACGTTAAACGACTAAACAGAAATGAGTTTTAAAGACGTATCCATAAATTAAATGCTGCAAATGTGGTTGGTTGGGATCCATGACCCATGCAACTCTCTATAATATGTTTGTGGAGTCTGGTTTCGGCCAATATCTAGAAAACATCGGAGGCATGCTGTATCAAATCATACTGGCATTAGCAAAAATGATCCCTTCTTTATTCCCTGTGCTCCTGCTACTTCTCATCTCAACAAGCCAATGTTCTGCAACTTCGAAACATAAACAACCTGATCTGATAGAGAAATCCTGCTCAATAATAGCAGGATATGAAGACTGCGTGAGGATTCTCAGATCAGACCGCCGTGCCATTAAAGCAACCAACGTCAAAGAGCTAGCTTACATCATTCTTGATCTCTGCATAGCAAATGCCACGGTGACTCTCGGAGAAGTCCCGAAGCTGCGAGAGAAGTACAAAAAAGATGGAAAAATTGAGAAAGCTCTGAGAAGGTGTGCCGTGGAATATAAGAGGGCTACCAAAGTTTATTTTCGCAAGGCTGTTGAGCAACTGGGGAAGAAGTCTTACCTTGAAGCACAGAATTTAGCACATATCGGAGGTGCATTAGGTACGAGTTGTGAACAAGAATTTTATTTCCAAGCACCTGAATTTTCACCTTTATGGCCCAGGAATCATGATTTGGCAGTTCTTGGTACTGTTGCAGAAGGCATTGTTTCCCTTCTTCGTTTGAAGAAATCTTAACTGTAAGGGCTACCGATTTCTTATTACAGCACTGCAACAAGTGATTTTACGAGAATAAACCTTAATCTTGAGTCCAGTTCTAGTTACGTGTTCGTTTTTCGTTCATATATATATATACATATATATATATATATATATATATAATAATAATAATAATAAGAAGAAGAAGAAGAAGAAGAAGAAGAAGAAGAAGAGTTCCTTAAAAGAAGAAATTCTTGATGTTTGTATTGGCAGTATTGCAATAAATTAAGGCTTATAATGTAAGAGAAATTCGATAAAAAATAGTTTTAAATTCATGAGAAGTCTGTAAAAGGGTTTTGATAAAAAGATGTTTTAAATTCATATAAATTCATTCTTAGCTTTGTTTGTGGTGGATCATAATGTAAGAGAAATTCTTGAACTGAAACCATTTATTGCAATCATGCATGCAATATTGTATCCAGAATCCAAGAGATGTTGGTTTTGCTTCTTCCTATTTCTTGTAGTTTCCGTCATTGAGCTAATTATAATGGCTACACTGTTTTACGCTGCTGTTCTACGCTGGAAAACAAATCGGTTTTTCCAATTTTTTAATCATATAAACCGAACCGAACCGAAAGTGGTCGGTTTTTACTAGGTTCGGTTCAGTTTGATTATTTAAAAAAAAATTAATTTAATTATTTTTTTTGATAAAAACCGAATCGAACTGAAAATGCCCACTGCTGCGGTACTATTGGGTCATTAAGCGGACGATGTGATATAATATAAATATATTTTGCAACATATACAAGAAATAAGTGAAAATATCAGGTTCAAGTCTTCAAGAGGTGTGGTGTTTTTAAAACAGTCAGCCAATGCAAGCCTACCGATCGAACCAGCGTAATGGGCTTTACCAAGTTTTACTGAATCTGTAGCAATTATGGTTTTCGATGTTAACCCAGACCGGTGAGATGTCCGGATCAATGAGTTTTCAATAGAACAGACAACTCCGGTAAATGTTTAATGACACTGTCTTTTCGCCTTGATATTGGTTGCTCTGTCACTAGCATACGAGGGACGCTATTCCTACGATATTAGCCATGGTTGCTCAATTTACCGGTAATGTCTGCATCAAGTTCAAAACCCTTGTACGTAGAGTTATTGCGTCGGGATGTGGATGGTTTGCGTTGTCTTCTTCCTCCACCCATCTATCACCATTGAAATCGTCATCCTCAAGATCTTCGCAAGGTGTTTGGATCTATATATACAAGCTGACTTGGACGAATGAAACCAGTCTACAGCTTTCCTTTCCTGTTTTTTTTTTTTTTTTTTTTGAAATGAAAAAACAGAGATTTTAGAGTTTTCGTTGGTTAGCAAAATGAAATAAAATATCGCAAAGAAGAGATGTGTTTTGTGACATTTCCCATCCTCTACGACTTACGTGTTAGGCCAAGGTCGTTTCGCGTCCCTTTCCCCTAGTATTCCTTGATGCGGATTCTGTGTTAATTGGGCGAACCAGAAGAGAGAATGGTAGGTTTTTGCAAACACAGCTTGGACGATCCTGTCCAGCAAAAAAAATATCTTGTTCGTTCTGTGGAGAATCTGGAGACGGAGACAAAATTCCCCCACCCCCCCGGGATAGGAAATTTAATGAAAGTTTTTCCAACTTTATCCTCAGATGTTTTAAATATTCCAAGTCATGTCCTCGCCACTTAGTCCTGGCTAGGGGTGACTATTTTCGGTTCGGTTCGGTTTTTATCAAAAAAAAATAACCAAACCGAAATTATTATTTTTTTTAATAAAAATAACCAAACCGAACCGAACCCAGTAAAAAACGACCATTTTCGGTTCGGTTCGGTTCGGTTTTTATGATTAAAAAAGTGTAAAAACCGAATTTATTTCTAGAATCGAGCCTTGCCAAGTAAAATGGTGGCAAATCTATACCATAAGCAAACTTCTTGCAACAAGACGTAAGAAACCACCATAGAACTTTTAATGGATGGAAAATTGCAAAATGTTATAACAACAGTAAGCCATCTCCCACACTTTGTGAAAAGGAGAAAGAATATAAAACAATCCGATTTTCACAATCTGATCCAACAAAGTTGCCACATTAGAAATGTTGGGGTGCTCACTGAGATTTTCCCTCAACGTAAGTTCGGCTACATCAGAAAGTTTAAGGCGAGGCTCCACATTTCTGGGTAATGGTTGGTTGGTTGCAAAGGGAGGTGAGAGGTGAGAGGTGAGAGAGAGGGAGATTTAAGATGCAGACTACAGAGAAAGGTGAGAGGCGAGAGCGAGGTGAGAGGCGAGAGGGAGGGAGATTTAAGTTGCAGATTGTAGAGGGAGGCGAGATTTAAGTTGCAGATTGTAGAGGGAGGCGAGATTTAAGTTGCAGAGGGAGGCGTGATTTAAGAGGAGGCAGAGGGAGGCGAGAATGTTAGCTGCTAGGGTTTTTTAAGTTTGTATTTATATTAAGGTTTTTAACCGGTTCGGTTCGGTTCGGTTCGGTTCGGGCTAATCGGTTTATTTTTTAAAAACCGATACCGAACCGAACCGGACATTTTTTGGATTTTTTTAATCTGTTTTTTTCGGTTTTTTCTCTGGTTCGGTTTTTTCGATTTTTTATCTCTCGGTTTTTTTAGTTTAATCGGTTGATCGGTTTTTTTGCTCACCCCTAGTCCTGGCCATTGATTTTGTATTTGGATTTTTAGAATTAAAACCAGTTAAATTATATTTTTGTATTAATTTATTGTTTATAAATTTTCATATTCTTAGAATTATGATATTAGTTTAAGGGGTTTCGAGACTTTAAAATTAAATTATATATTGGCTCATTGGAATCTAGTAAGTTTGCTCACATTCCAATGAGCATTGAGAAATGTGTAATCTATGTATTATTATAGATAAAAATATATATTTAGTAAGTTTGCTCAAATTCCAATGAGCATTGAGAAGTGTGTAATCTATGTATTATTATAGATGGAAATGTATATTTAGTGATTGTTTGGTAATATGGTTGAAGTTGTTCTTAAAAATATTTTTTATTTAGAAATGATTCAATTTTTAAAAAAAATTATTATTGATATCAACATATGAAAAAAAAACTAAAAACACTGTTTTTTTAATTTAAAGTAAAAGAATTATTTTTTTTCAAAAATATTTTTAAAACACAATTTCAAATAGGATTTTAACAATGCTGAGTTTTTTTTGCTAGTAAACTTTTTTTTTAGTTTGATATGATGTTGGTCTTTTTTTCATGTTATTAAAAATTCAAGTTTTTTTTTAGAGTTTAAATTTCTAGCATAAAAAATATAAAGAAGAAAATTTTGTTATTTTTGTCTAAAAGATTTCTATTTCTATATTTTTCATCCTTTTATTTTAGTTATTTTTACTATATTCTAAGCTTTATTTGTTCCACATTTGAGTACATGAGTTTTGAGAGAGTCGTTGAAAAAAATATGGGAGGAGAGGCAGTGATCTATTTGCCACCAATAAAATAAAAAGTTAATGAAATACTTAAGGTGCTTAAGAAAATACTCGAGAATGAGTTTTTGGAGTTTAAAATAGACCTAAATTCCTAACCATTGAATCTTAATTAGCAAACATTATATCAGTAAATCAAAATAATATAAAAATATATTTTTTTTAAATTTAAAATAAAATAAATATAAAAAATATATATTAAAAATACTTTTAAAAGGTAAAAAAAAAAAAAAACTTTTAATATTGGCGAACATTTGACAAACACAAAGCTTTGTCGAAATGGATCCTACCATGGAGCCCATGGTTTAGGCATGAGGCAGCTGTTTTCTAATTCAACGTGGGGAAAATCTCAATTTGTCGCTCACCCGTTACTAAATTCACAGTTTCACCCCAAAACAAAAGGCATTTTCATCCGTGTCCCTAAGGTATCAGTGTGCTTATCATTTTGTCAGTTTTTGTTAAATATTTCCATTTAATGTGTATATTTTAACAGCTTAATCGATTAGATTTAGAATATTATCTTTTTAATATTTCAAAAAATATTTCCATTCTCATCCGTGTCCCTAAGGTATCAGTGTGCTTCTTTGATTCTTTTTCTTACATTCAATGGATGCTTGATTGATATAAATGTTATTGTTTCAATATTTTTAAAATAATTATCGACTCAAAATTCCTTTAAATCAAATTTAATTTTTATTAGCTAAATTACGTTATATTTAGATTTGCTTACTCGATGGGAAAACATAAAATCATTCTAATCTAATCTAGCTTGAAACCTAGAACATGCAAGGTCCTGCTGACCCAATGAATCTTTAGTTTTTATTGAGATTTATTAATATCCCTTGAAAAAAAAAATGGTGTTAGAAATTAAAGCTGAGATCTGACTAGTGATGGTAGGTTGACTAGTAATAACCTAACCAACGTCCAAGGCCAAGGAAGGAAGCTGCGTGCATGGATTCATGTTCTTACTGTCCTGGTACAAAACCATGTCCTCTCCTAAACATTCAAAAACCTAGAGGACGAATAATTTTAAAAATATTAAAAAAATTGCTCTTTTCCACCAACCTACTCTCTGGAAGATAGGTTTGGTCTGGATTTATGGGACCAGGCAGGAAATTTGCTCCGTTGCCGGCTTATTGATCAGTAAATTAAACACGATTAATTGATTGCAAAGACTGTTAGATTATTGGTGCAACCTGTTTTTTATTATATTTTGATTTTTTTTGCTTAAAATTATATTTTTATATAATACTGATATCAAAAATAATTTTTAAAAAATATTTTCAAGCGAAAAATATTTAAAAAGCATTTTCAGGGAAAAAATATGAATCATGACTCTTTTTTAAAAAAAAAATATTAAAAGAAAGTTTCAGCGAAGCTCATGTAAAATTATAATCTATATTAATTAAATACATATTTTTAAATATGCAATTGATACAAACACACAACTATGCCAGATAAATAAACAGAGTTTCAGAATAATGTGATAAGGTTTGAAATGGTGTTGGAGACAGCAGGAGATAACAAAAAGGAGACGTATTTATGCTTGATTCAATGAACATCACATGAAATTCTTGTTTTTTTTCCCATAAGATAACGTAAAATAAAAATAATATCTAGTTTACTTCAACATTAATTTAATAATGCAATAGTAAAATAATAAAAATATTTCATGAAAATGTATATCAAACAAGGTATTGTCCATGTATCATCATCCTCTTCGAGACTCACCAGAATCCGGGAAAGCTTGTCGGATTTTGTTTTTATTTTTCACTAAAAAAAAACACATCTAAACAATCCTTAAAGTCTCCTAGACACATATATCACTAAAAAATAATTTATAAACAGAAAATCAGTGCAAAAATCGAATTTAATCGTTTTATATTTAAAGATTCCAATCGGCAGGCATATCTTTCTATTTTGGTGACGACATGGTTCGAATTTAGTGTCCATGGATCCGGCACGAAGAGCTTTCACTCGATGGTTTTATTTTCTAGTGTTATAGTTGGGTTCCTCCACAGTTTCTTTCTCACCTTCCTCTCTCTTCGTTTTGAATTTCCTTATTTTCTATGATTTTAAAGATAATGAAATTTAAACTAATGATTACTTGATTATCAAGATATCATATCACAGAAAACATCTTTAAATTGTTAAATAATAATTTAAAATATAATTTATAAAGAATAATATCCTATATTATTATTCTTTAACAACATGTAAACAGATTGCTATCAATTGCTATCAAATTATAACAAGTTGGCCAAAACTTACTTGCTCTACGTAGGCCATTTAACCACTTTTTTTCTACGGTAGCATGCGATGGATGGCACACCTTTCTAGTCACCTCCCTATGACAAGAACATGAAGTAATTCTGCGCTATAACGGTTCTGTTTGACATTCTATTTTTGAAAAAAAATAAAATAAAATTTATTTTATATAAATTTATTTTTTATATACTTTAGATTATTTTCATGTGATAATATTAAAAATAATTTAAAAAAATAAAAAAATATATTATTTTAATGTATTTTTAAACAAAAAATAACTTTCAAATACAATATTAACCACATTGTCATAAAATTATCATTGGTCAAACAATTATAATTCATTAATTTCCCCCTTTAGGATTTAACTTAAAATTAATATATTCAATCATTTATTGCTTAATCATGCCAAGAAGGCTCTAATGATTCTCCTAATCCTGTCATAGCCATGTAAACCCGTAAACTCGGCCTCATTCTCTCCATGATCCCTCCTCAACCATCTGGGAGGCCGCTTGAAAATTAATCACAATCCAGGCCGTTGTAATATTGTCATGGCCACGTAATGTGGTTGAGATGTCGAGCTGAGTCAGACACACGTCGACGTGGCTGTACCTCTTTTGCTGAGTGTGCATGTTTCTATGGATCCATTTTTTTCTTGTTTGGCCTAGTTTGAATTCAAAACAGAAGGGTCATCATAGCCACTTGTTTCGCGCATGAGAACCTTGTAATTTACATTATATTCCATGAAGGGACCAGGAATGTGTCCACCTGGCATTGGCTTGACGATAAAATTAATTATATCTTAATGTTAAGTGTTCATAGTTTAATAGCTTAATAGTTTAATGGATGAAACTATCTGGGCTAATAAGGTTGTCTACGTGTGGCTATGTCAAAGGGATAACTAGAGTGGACTTTTCAACTTCTTGTTTCTAAAGGGGTCATGTTTGCTATGGAGCTGGATTATGTTGAGAAGCAATATTCTTTTTTATTTTGCATAAATATCCCTACCAAATATATTTGCATAAATTTTCTTTTATATGATTTTGCTACCGTTGAGCTGTACTCTTATTATTTATTATTTTTATATTTATGTTTTGTTTTTTTACTGGGACGTCTTAGCAAGGTTGTCAATACCATTTCGGTCGCCGTTCTGATTTTTTTATTGGTACGGAACGTTTTGGTTTCGGAGTATTTCAGCGTGCTGTTTCGGGGTTGTACTGTTCATATATAATTAACAATATATATATATGAAAAAAATTAAAATATTAATTTAACAAGCATAATTAAAATTCCAGATAAATTAATTTTAAATTATACAATATAAACACAAAGTCAAACAAATATAATCTCAAAATTAGAAACACAATCACAAGTTAATCAAATAAGAAGGATTTTAAGGCTGGAATGGCACACCCGGAACGGTATCGAGACGTTCCGGCCGGAATTTGGCCAGTATTTCCAGAACGGGCCGGAATTAAAACCGTGACGAAAACAACGCCGTTTTGTCTCGGTTTTTTTAATGACACGGAACGTTGTCCGAGAAGAAAATGAATATTACAGAGGGGAATATTGTCAATTCATCCTTGTATTTGCAGTGCTGATAATATTTCATCTATAAAACTAGATAATTTATAAGACTCAAAACGTTTGAGCAGCCAATCATTTGGTTAGATTTCAATTAACATACTGCTCAAATCTCCTGGTAAAAAAAAACTAGATAATATCCTTTTAAATCTCATGATATTATCCACATAATAAATAGATAAATAACTTTTCTCGATCACAATAGAACTTTTATTTTAACATCATAAATAAATTATAAAAATCTTAAAAAATTATTATTATTTTAATATATAATATATCCAAGTAAAAAAAAAAAACAATGCTATTATATTTCCAAACATCTCCACATCAACTTTTGATTCGATAGTAGAAGTTAAACCAATCTCTTCCATTTAAGTAAATACAGCAGATGGAAGAAGCAAATTTATTAAAATTTATAATTCTCACACCCTGAAAATTTCGACCTTCAAAAAAACAAAATCACTCGACATGTTGTGTTTAAACATAAAATAGATCACGCCATGAATTTAGCAAACCATCCAAGAAAATTCTGCAGTCGAAAAGGTGTGAAAAGTGAAAACCACAGTGCAATATTATATTATAAATAATTATATCTAAACATATAAAATTAAGGGTGATATCTTAAAAGTTTTTTAAAAATATCTAAAATTATAATAAACAAAATCCAATCCGTCAAAAACAAACAACTGTATTTTGCTTTACATTGTCCCGTCTTTCCTCCGGCTGTATCTGTCATCAGAACAAACAAACAGAGAAATCTCCATATATGCCTGTGCATACATACATATTACCCGCCATAAGCGTCTTTCTTTAAGGCTTCCTTTGCCTCCCTCCGACACTCGTTTTTCTCCGTTTCATCCGATCTCTTAAATATCTTCAACTTTCCAGTCCCACTCACCGTTTTTGGATTCCTCTGTTTTTGCTATGCTCCGCTTTTTTTCTTGATGGGTGCTAATTTTTCTTCAACCTTTACAGACCCCAACGCTAGTTCTCTTGTTGGGTCTCTATGCTTGCAAACATCATCGCCACCAGCACCAAAGCCGAGTCTTGGCGATTTACCAGAGGGTTGTGTGGCTTTAGCTCTTGAATATTTAAACCCGCAAGAGATTTGTAAATTGGCTAAATTGAACAGAGCATTTCGTGGTGCTTCCTGGGCTGATTTTGTTTGGGAGTCAAAACTGCCTGTGAATTATGAAGATTTGATTGAAAAAGTTTTGGGTGATGATTTGAAAGATAAGCTGTGTAAGAGAGAGATTTATACTAGGCTTTGTAGAGCCAACGCTTTTGATGATGGCACCAAGGTACGATCTTTTAGCTTTATTTTGTTTGTATTTTGAGAGGAAATAACTTTTGGGTTTTGGTATTTTGTTTCTTAGGACATTAAAAATGGAAACTTTTACAAAAAAGCTATACTTTTGAGTTGTGGATCCTCTGGGTTTTGCACGGAAGGCAAAGATAGAATTTATAACTTTATATACAGTTCAGGGAAGAAAGAAC
Organism: Salix caprea; assembly: GCA_964035475.1. Taxonomy (NCBI): domain Eukaryota; kingdom Viridiplantae; phylum Streptophyta; class Magnoliopsida; order Malpighiales; family Salicaceae; genus Salix; species Salix caprea. Next base: position 8,160,517 of record OZ037759.1, on the reverse strand, counting down.
CTTTTTCTGGTTTGATTCTGAAATTTTCAATTACATAGAAATGGATCATGATTGTGAAAAGACGGGACGGTTATTGATTTTGATTATTCGATTCTGTCAAGTTTTATTCTTTTGGCTTTTTAACTTGTGGAATTAAAAATTCCCATTTGTGCAGAAAGCATGGCTAGATAAGAGAACAAGAGGTGTCTGCTTATCCATTGCTTCCAAGGGGTTAGCGATAACAGGAATTGATGATCGAAGATATTGGAATTATATTCCAACAGAGGAATCTTGGTGAGATTACTGAAACTTTTGTCTTATATAGGTGCTGGAATTTTGATTAGAATTGCAAAATGGTCAGTTTTTCATTATTTATTTGATAGATTGGCTGGTCAAGTCCAAGTCGATCGGGGCATTTTCTTGTCGAACTTCTTCAAAGAGGTTTTTAATTATCTTTAATTTTATGTTTATATCGATTCTGTCAATCAAGATCTCCAGTCCATGATGCATGAGAATTTGGAATCCAGCAACTACCTGTAGTTGTGTAACATATGAGCTCGGAGGTAATTTGATTGGATCTTCAAGGGGTATGCGAGTTTTGGATTATGTAATAGAGTTTTTACAACTTCCGGCATCAGGGTTTTTAAAATTTTAATGTAGAAGTAAATTCTTTTGACCCAGAGCGTGAAACCAATAATGTGACTGAGGAGCATACTACGGGCGAGTGGATATTTTGTACACAGCTGAGACCTGCATCATCTGATTTGGCAGATTGGATAGTTGTGTCGCTCCTTTGTTGACTGTGCATGATTTTGCACCGTTTTTGTGTGTGTGGATGATTAACATTCCAAGATCCAATCAAGTTTTTATTTTTCTCGTTGCCACTGCTTCTTGACATGGTAATTCTGGCTGAATTAAAGGATGTTAATATCACTGTTTCTGTCGACTCTTTACATCCATATGCTATTGATAAGTTGGTTGATGTTAATTGAATGGTGGTTTCTATGTTTGTGATCAAATTGGTGATTATTTCCCATGTAGATGAAGTCAATTCAGCACTGGAATTGATCCAAAGTTCCTTTGTTTTTCTTGCAGGTTCAACTCAGTGGCATATCTTCAGCAAATCTGGTGGTTTGAGGTTGATGGGCAATTTGAGTTCCCATTCCCAGCTGGGACGTATAGCCTATTCTTCAGATTACAATTGGGGAGGGCTGCCAAGAGGTTTGGCCGCCGCATCTGTAACACCGAGCATGTCCATGGCTGGGAAATAAAACCTGTGCAGTTTCAGATATGGACTTCAGATGGCCAGCATGCCTCTTCCCAGTGTTTTTTGGACGATCCTGGGAAATGGAACCTCTACCATGCTGGGGATTTTGTGGTTGATGGCGCGAATTCATCAACAAAGCTCAAGTTCTCTATGAAACAGATAGACTGTACACACACCAAAGGTGGTCTGTGTTTGGACTCTGTTTTAGTATATCCATGTAAATTGAGAGAAGGGTTGCAGCATTTTTAAACTGCATTTAACCTTTTAGAGTAGAGAGGATGTTCTGCCAGAATCTAGTATTCGCCGGCTGGCTCTTCAGCCCTTGTATCGATTGAGTATATATTGGCAGTGGTTTTGCTAGTTGGTAAAGTGTGTATTTCTTCTTCTTCCTTACTTTCCTCGAGGAAATGTTCACTGTTCTTTTTGCTGCTGTAAAATAGCTTCATGGATCATCCATTTGGCTTTTCTGTGGACGAATATCACAAGAAAGTTAGCTTCTATGCTTAAATTTGAAACCAGGGGAAAAGGGAATCGATCATCGTCAACCGCCTGCTGCTTTCTCCTCCTGTTTTAGGTTTTGTTTTGCCAGACAACAATGCCAGTTGGCGAGGGAGACAAGATGGTGATGTTACTCGCAAGATTCCTTGGCTTTTACGAGATATTTTTCCGCCAAAAATGCACTTATCAGTACTTCTTTGTCTCGTATAATTCACAGCTGGATTTCATTTACGGGTCCGGTGTGAGCATCATGAATAGAAACACCGCACGAGAGCATTTAAAAAAAACAAATATATTTTAAATTGATAATACAATTTTTCAAATAGTATATATTCACTTCGATAAATAAATAAATTATATTTTAATAAATTTAATATTTGATAATACAAGATTTTTTTAGCCTTTTCTTTCACACACACAAAACTATCCTAATCTTTCCGACAAATTCATCAATTTGGATGGCCAAAAACGCACCCTCTTGCTTACTATATGAGCTGTAATAGGAGTGACCATTAAAAAAATGTGTGGCAAATAAGGTGCCAAGATAAGAAAGAGTTGATCCATAATATAAAACAAAAACTCATGGAGTTGACAGAAATATTGTGCACTTAGACTCGGTTTACTATCACAGTAATAGTAAAAAAAAAAAAAAAAATTGCCTTTGCTTTTATATCTGGGAATTTTTATCTTTTATCTTTTAGCATTAGTTGTTAAAAGATTCTTTTGGATTGTAATTGTATTTTTTTAAGTATAATAAAATAATTTAATTGCTCCATAAATAAAATTTTCTTATAACATTGACGAGGAAGGGCATAACTTGTATTTATTTATTCATGTACAATAAATGGACAACTATGTTCTTGTAATAAATAGTTAGTTGAAGGGCCCTTTGATCTTTTTCTAATTTTTTTTTTTTTTTGTAATTAGTGGGATAGTCAAGAACATCTTTGTCTTTCAATAACAAATACATATTATTTAATTTTTAAAAATTATTGGTGAATGAAATGAACGTGCGTTAGAAATATCTGTACTTTTTGAATTATATATATGACATCTTCCAGTGATATAAAGTATTATTCCGTCATGTTATCTGATGTGTCGTCATGCTTTTTTTCTCCCTCTCAGCATGACGTGTGTGGGCTATGGTGGGTTTTTATGTATAAGACTTTTCAATATGGCCATTCTTTTGATTCATTTGTAAAAGTTCTTAATTATGCTTTCCATTTTATCATTAAATCAAAGTTTATGGTATATTGTTTTTTATTCGATCTTTGCTATTTCGATTCTTTTATTATATTTATTTTTCTCTTTAATATAAACTTTTAATAAAAAAATACTCTTTAATTTATTTTTATTTAGATTTTCTATTTTTCTTCTTTTTATTTTAGATCTTTCGTGTAAATATATATATATATATATATATATATATATATATATATATTTTTTACAATTTTATCATTCGACATTTGATTTGCTAAGAATTAAGTTTTTGTAGTTTTTCATGTATAGCGCTTCTGGTCTGATGACTAGTATCACAAGTTTGAAAAATTAATATTGATTGATGCTCTTTTTTTTTTTTTTTTACTTATTTTCTTTTCTGATTTCATTGATTGACATTTGTTTTTTAAATCAGAGATGAGCCTATCGGATCTCACTAAAAATAATATGAGCATTTACACCTATTAAAAACATTATTATTTAAAAAATTATATTCCTCTATCACTTTTTTTTATTAAGTATCGGTAGTTACAACTCGAAAACTACAAAAATTCTCAACTTGCTCTTCAATTTCAGATTTTGAAAGCACAAAGTTTGATTAAAAAAAAATAAAAAATCAAGCAGTGGATTGAACTTGAATAACCTATTATTGACTAATAAGCGTGGAGATTGCAATTGCACTGAATCCTGACTTGACAGAATATGGATGCTGAATAATATTCTCTTGTAGAATAGCATTTTTCTGATTTTCTTGTGTAGCTGAGGTGAAGAGGAAAGCCCCTCTGGTTTGACATCAAGAAGTGAATATGGACTCTTTTGCAATTCAGAGTTTCAGACTGAAACGTGGCACAGAGATCTAGTTGTTGACGTTTCCTCTTCTGAACTTGTAACCTATTTTGGCCTAGATGGATATTTCTCCTTGTTTTTTTATATTAAATATTCTTTCTTAGATTATGATACTTTTTTTTATCTTAAGATAATACTTCTAATAAAATTAAAGGGACATGTTTTTCCAAAAAAAAAAGTGCATGGATGAGAAGTTTTGATTAAAGATATATATATATATATATATATTTTATTTGAAATTATTGTAAATATTTATTTTACTCATTTTAAATCTTATCCAAAATAGAAAAAAAATCTCTAGGATTCTATAGTTTTTTTTTTACTTTGACTCTATTCCCTTAAAAACTACAATTTACATCATGGAACAACTTAATTTTTATATTTAGATATAAAATAAATCTATCTTCAGACTATATATATAGCGTAAAACTAGTTATTTTTGCCGTAGGATGTAAGAATTGTGCAAGTTTATTCTATGGAAGATACTTGGGGAAATTTTAGTTTTACATCATAAATAATGTTTTTATTGACGAAAAAGCCCATATCTACTTTGACAAGCACAGCCGATGAAATCTCTCGGCTCTGGCTTCAAAAGCACCCGTATCCCCCCTTTAACCCACATTGAAAAACAAACAAACAAAAAAAAGAGTGCACGAACACCCCCTACCTACCCGCAATAATAATAAAAATAAAGCATTGCAAATAACCGGCCCGCAAAAACTGAAGTTTCACCAAAATCTCAAAATCTAAGCGTAGACTAGTCAGCCTGCTGTGTCGACTCGTCCGAGTCGATCCAAAGCAAAGCGCTCTAACGCCGAAATCACCATGCCTTTTGAAATGGAATCCATGGCCGCCGCTATCGGCGTCTCCGTACCAGTTTTGAGGTTCCTTCTTTGCTTTGTGGTCACAATTCCAGTGAGTTTCATCCACCGATTCGTACCGAGTTCATTCGGCAAACATTTTTACTCCGCTATTTCAGGGGCTTTCCTCTCGTATTTATCATTTGGATTCTCTTCAAATCTTCACTTCTTGGTGCCCATGTTGTTGGGCTACCTCTCGATGGTCCTGTTTCGGCCTTTCTGTGGAATCCTTACGTTTTTATTTGGATTTGGCTATTTAATTGGCTGGTATGCGTTCTAAAATTTATTTGTTTTTGAGAAAGAAAGCTCGTTTTTTTTTTTTATGAATTAGTTGTTTCTTTGGAGCTTAGTTATGGGAGTTTTAATTGGATTGGTTGTTAATTGCTGTGCTTTGATGATTTGAGGCTTGATATATGGACTCGGCGTGTTAATCATGTTGATTTTTCTCGAAGGCTTCAAATTAATGCGTAATTTGCAGGCTAAATGTAGAAAAAAATAAAAATGCTGGATTTTACGTTTAATGTTGATTTGATGAATTTGGGAAGTGCATTGTTCAGGAGGTTGAATGACAGCAATTAAATTAGTGGAATGCGTGTCGTAGTTTGAAATGATGAAGCTCAAATGCTGCATGATTTTTTTTATATTATTACTTGTTTATGTTGGGTGGAAGTAGGAGCTGGTGAGTGTTGTTTATTTAATTATTTATTTTGAAAAACAAATCCATAAATAAGGAGGGATAGAAGCTGCTTTTAGCTAGAAAAGGTGTCATCGTGGGAATGCTGAATTTGATCTTCACTGTGCAGCTGTTTGCTGTGTGTGGAGAATATGGTACTGACTTATGAATCTCAAGTCCCCATATAGCTTCACGTTTGTTATTTGATGTTCTTTTTAATATGAGTATGAAATTCATTCTTGTTAAACAGATGGGACTGAAGAAATCTTTTTCATTTTTGGGATTTTTATATCTGAATTCTTGATTATTGTAGCCATATGTATTACATGAGCGGTGATGCGTGGAAGGAAGGAGGCATTGATGCCACTGGTAAGCACAGTCATATTTCATAATGACGATAATGGGAAATGGTATACCCTGCGAGAACTATATATTGTTGGGTGATGGATAATTTCCTTATATTATCAGGGGCTTTAATGGTGCTAACACTGAAAGTCATATCATGCGCCATGAATTACAATGATGGATTATTAAAAGAGGACGAGTTGCGAGAGGTTCAGAAGAAAAACCGCTTGATTAAGCTGCCCTCTTTTATTGAGTATGTTGGTTACTGCCTATGTTGCGGTAGCCACTTCGCTGGTCCAGTTTATGAAATGAAGGATTATCTTGATTGGACTAAAAGAAAAGGGGTACGTTTACTGTGTTTATTTTGTGCTTTTATGTGCTTTGTCTCAACAGAGACAGTCTGGTCTTGCAAAAGAGAACGTAAAAGAAAGTTCTATTTTTTTTTTCAACTTCTGGGACAGTGGCTTAATTTTAGTTAGTCAAGTTGAGTTGATGCCTTTTTTTGAATATATGGTTCTTAGTTTTGTTAGTTCATCATTACAGATTTGGGCCCCTAGTGAGAAAGGACCCTCACCATCACCTTTCGGGGCAACAATTCGAGCTCTTTTCCAAGCTGCTGTTTGCATGGCCCTGTATCTGTACCTGATACCCCAGTATAACATTCCCGGGCTCAATGGTCCCGCATACCAAGGATGGGGCTTCTGGAAACGGTTGGGTTACCAGTATATGTCAAGCTTCACAGCTCGTTGGAAATATTATTTCATCTGGTCAATTTCTGAGGCAGGTATTATTGTCTCTGGCCTGGGTTTAAGTGGTTGGACAGAGACTTCTCCACCAAGGCCACAATGGGATCGTGCAAGAAATGTTGACATTCTAGGTGTTGAGTTTGCCAAGAGTGCAGTTCAGCTGCCACTTGTATGGAACATACAAGTTAGCACTTGGCTTCGTCATTGTGAGTTCATCATCTCAGCTTTTGTTTCCAGCTGTTGAGTTTTATTCATAGGATGTACATCTTAATTGGTATTATTCTTAGCATCCATATGTGGGAATATGTCACACAATCTGATGTACTAACTTCATGTGCTGTTGTAGATGTTTATGATAGACTTGTTCAGAAGGGGAAGAAACCTGGTTTCTTTCAGTTGTTAGCAACACAGACTACCAGTGCTGTTTGGCATGTGAGTACAGTATACAACCACTTATTCTATTTGTGTGGGAGGTCAGGAAACTTATTTTTAAATTATGCATTTATCCCCCTTATAGCTTTATGTATAATGATGCTGCTATTTGTCGTTGCAAATTGAAGAGATCAGTAAAGCACCATCAGGTAAAATTCTTGTGAAGAGAAAAGTAGTGTGTTGTCGCTCTTGTCTTAGCAGCCTGATCCTTTCATAGTATCCCATATCTCAATTTCTCAGGTCATTGCAAATTGAAAAGACCTGAAAGCATCAATAGGTTGATTTTTACATGAGCAAAGGAGTCTGCCATAACTTTTGTTTAACAATGTTATCCTTTATAGTTCCATATTTCATTTTCTCAAATATTTGATTCTTTTCCTCGGCTCATTATCTGTTTTCCTAGCATTTTCCATCTGTCTTCTCATAAATACCTATGACTATACATGTTTTGGAGTTTTCTTGTATAATATTATTCGTTGATTTTAACTTTTTCCTGTCTTCTCTCTGTGTAAACTATAGGGATTATATCCTGGGTACATAATATTCTTTGTCCAGTCAGCGTTGATGATTGCTGGTTCAAGGGGTATGACCTGGAAGATCTTTTATTTGGTCATTTTCTTTGTAGAAAGCTAACAGTAAAGAAGGGAGTACTAACCCTATTTCCCTACCTCGAGCAGTTCTATACAGATGGCAACAAGCTATACCTCCAAATATGGCTCTGGTCAAGAAGTTGATTGTGTTTACTAACATTGCTTACACCATTCTGGTTCTAAACTATTCTGCTGTTGGTTTCATGGTTAGCATTCTCTCTTATTGGAACAAACTATTTTAGAAACTGAAAATTGATATTTCTGGAGCCTAATGTGTCTCTTACTCTATGTCATAGGTATTAAGCTTGCAAGAAACAATTGCTTTATATGGTAGTGTATATTACGTTGGATCCATTGTACCGGTAGCATTGATCCTCCTTGGCAACATAATTAAACCAGCAAAGCCTGCCAGATCTAAAGCCCGGAAGGAACAGTGAGTTAGGATTTTCTCCTCTGATGTCTCTTTAGAGTTCCTGGAACGAGAGCAGGAGCATGGCAGATAACTGAATGTCTCCTCAACTGTTGTTCAATTTTTCCAACATTTCTTTTGATCTCTGACACTGTTAACTCTGTCTGAATTTTAATTTCAATCTAAACCCTGGGCATTACATCTTCATATCTTCAAGCCCCATCGAGTTTACTGCTGTGCTGTGGAACTATGTAATAATGTTCAGTGGTAGGGGAAGGAAAATAAAAAATGAATACCGAGGCTTACATTCTCTATCAAAAGGCCACTCAACAATTCTGGCTGGAAAATGGTGTAGCATGAGTGGTGACATACTCATCCATGATTGGCTAATCAATAAAACTAATCTTCGCAGTAGTCCTTTTGTGTTAGTTTATATTCAAATCTTGCTTTTGAGTTAGTTGGTACCTGGATAGGCTTTCCGGCTTCCACCTTTTTTTCTTATGGTAAGTGCATGATTTTAGTGGGCCTCAGGCATTTTTATCATTCTATTTTCCAGAGCGTCAGTCAATGTCAATGAGTGATTTTCTCGAGTAGAGTAGACTATTCTGTCATTAATTCCTTGCTCCAAGAACCAGCAATTTACACATTAAAAAACAACCAATCAAATACAATTTATGTCAAAAATTTAAGATTATAACTAACACAACATAATATTTAAAAAAAATCAAACTAACTCATCAAATCAAAACCAAAAATTGTCCACCGGCGCTTCTCCGATCACCATAAAATGACACTCCCCGTATCGGGAGGCAGAGGACAGGGCGGCGCACGGATACTTTCAACGTCTAAACGACATTGCACGCGCTGCCGAAAAAGTGTATCCACGTGAAACATTGCTGACGCGCTTGCAGTGTTTTCAAAAAGTAATAATAATAAAATTATAAATTACCTAAACACCCTCGAACCCAACGATAACCACAAAAGATTTTCTAATTATTTTTTGAGCTGTATTTCCTTACTATTTTTTTTAACCATGTTAGGAAAAAAACTCAAGGTGAATCGTTCTAGTTCTGGAATCTCTTCAACGAATCAGAATACGTATTACCTGGATTTGACAATTTAATCCAGTGGAATTATTCAAGAAAACCCAGCAAAGAAAATCTCACACCGGACAATAACATCCTTGATATCATTATTTTTCGTCTGGTGGGTATTGGGACCAGCAGGTTTCTAAAAATTAGAGGATCTTGATGGGTCAACGTGGCTCCAGCACAGGCAGAACTCTCACTGATTGTGGACCCCACACCCCTCCCAAGTTGAAACTTGAAACAGATCCAACCTTAGCCCTTGTAGTATTGCTGGGCTTCATGCCCCTGCTGAAATCTCCACAGTCAATCTACCGTTATTTTTTAAAATATTTTTTATTTAAAAATATATTAAAATAATTTTTTTTTATTTTTTAAAAGTGATTTTTAATATAACATGTGAAAATAATTTAAAGATATAAAAATTATTTAAAGCAAAAAATATATATATTTTTTGCTTTCTGATCACAATAAAAAACATATCTAGCGGCTGTCCTAAAGCCTAAAATCGCTTTAAATTATATAATTCCTTAACCAGAAGCAACTGTCCACCTACCGAGTTAGTGTTACTCTTTACCAGGTGCAAGTACTCCTTCAAAATAACCTTCAGACTCCTGTCCATGTGTTACATCTTGAGAGGTGAGTTCATGGGCTTTTCATGCTACCCTAGGTGACAGCTTGCCTCTTGTCTCAGAAGCAGCAGCTTGCAGCAGAGGATAAACTCTCAATAACAGCCGTTCTTTTGTTACCCTTTAAAGAGAGAACAAAACACATCCTCTCATCTATTTCTCTCCCAATCAAGAAAACTCTCTCCGTCTGTCACTCTGATCCGCCACTCCTTATGGCTATTTCCGCCTCAGCAACTACTTTCACCTCCACAAACCTCCTCTACCCCCACCACTCAACCACCACAGCCAACACCTCCACCCCCACTCTATCCCTAATACCCACCTCCAAACTCCCCTCAAAATCCATCCTTTCGTCTTCTTTCCTCCCCCTCTTCACCACCACCTCCTCAACCTCCCCTCTCACCACCACCCGCCACCGCACTCTCACTGTCCGTGCAGCTAGAGGGAAGTTCGAAAGAAAGAAACCCCATGTCAACATTGGGACAATAGGCCATGTAGACCACGGCAAAACAACTCTCACCGCTGCTCTAACCATGGCCTTAGCCTCTATGGGCGGCAGTGCACCAAAAAAATACGATGAAATCGATGCTGCTCCTGAAGAACGCGCTAGAGGAATCACAATTAACACTGCTACTGTTGAATATGAGACGGAATCTCGCCATTATGCTCATGTCGATTGCCCTGGTCATGCGGATTATGTTAAGAACATGATTACTGGTGCTGCTCAAATGGATGGAGCTATTCTTGTTGTGTCTGGTGCTGATGGCCCAATGCCACAAACAAAAGAGCATATCTTGTTGGCAAAGCAAGTTGGGGTTCCAAATATGGTCGTGTTTTTGAATAAACAAGATCAAGTTGATGATGAGGAGCTGTTGCAGTTGGTAGAGTTGGAGGTAAGAGAATTGTTGTCTAGTTATGAGTATCCTGGTGATGATATTCCAATTATTTCTGGTTCTGCCTTGTTAGCTTTAGAGGCTTTGATGGAAAATCCGGCTATTAAGAGAGGAGAGAATCAATGGGTTGATAAAATTTATGAACTTATGGATAATGTTGATAATTATATACCAATTCCTCAAAGGCAAATGGATTTGCCATTTTTACTTGCCGTTGAGGATGTATTTTCTATTACTGGTCGTGGGACTGTAGCTACCGGGAGGGTTGAGAGAGGGACAATTAAAACTGGGGAGACAGTAGATATTGTGGGGTTGAGGGAGACTAGGAATACAACAGTTACTGGTGTGGAAATGTTTCAAAAGTTACTGGATGAAGCATTGGCAGGTGATAATGTTGGGTTGTTATTGAGAGGTGTTCAAAAGGCTGATATTCAGAGAGGGATGGTTTTGTCGAAGCCAGGGTCAATTACTCCACACACTAAGTTTGAGGCGATTGTTTATGTTTTGAAGAAGGAAGAAGGTGGCAGGCATTCTCCCTTCTTTGCTGGGTATAGGCCTCAATTTTATATGAGGACAACTGATGTTACAGGGAGGGTGGCAACAATTATGAATGATAAGGATGAGGAGTCGAAGATGGTTATGCCTGGGGATCGTGTGAAGATGGTGGTGGAACTTATTATGCCTGTGGCTTGTGAGCAAGGTATGAGGTTTGCCATCAGAGAAGGAGGGAAGACTGTTGGAGCCGGTGTTATCCAGGCCATTATTGAGTAGGTAATAAACTGTAGAAAATCTGCTCTATTGGTACTTTTTGGATGGCGTTGTCAAACTTCATATCTCAGCTTTGTGCAATTAAACTCCTCCTATTTGAGCAAAATCTCTGAGCCCCGTGTCATATATTATGCGGTTTTGTTCTTCTTTTGCACTCTGCCCTGATATCTAGTCTAGTTGGATATTGTCTTTGTGAAAATTCAACGTGGTAACTTCAATCCTTTCTTGCCTTGGCTTCTAACTTCTGAATTTCAACGAATTCGAATTGCTTGTGCTAGGATGATGAAACAATCTATATTCTCTGTCAGATTCATTTATCTGTTAATGCTGCCCTTGCATTTGCTTGGCACAATTAGTGTGGCGGTTATGTTCTTGTGTTTTTGTGAAATCATAATTGTGAATGCCATTGTTGATTAGGTAGGCTATATTACCCCGATGTGCTTCTGCTCAGCGTCTTTAATCTGATAGTGTGATGGACTGGGGAACCATATCATCTCGCTACTGTGTGTTCATAGTGTGCATTTTATGTGCTGCACTTGCTTTTAAATTCAGTTCGTCCACTGTAATTGTAATATTTTCAGTTGTGGGATGAAGATATCACTTGAGAGTTTAGTTTTGACTGAAATAATTTATAACAAGATTGGTCTGTACTTGAGCAAGTAGGACATCTGAAATGTGTATTTCTCTTCTCTGTAGCAAACTAAAGGTTATTATTTGTAGCTTGTCTGGGGTGGGGGGGGGGGCAAAGGAACATTTGAAGACTAAAAATTAGGGGCAATCTTCATTCTTATGGTTTCGCAATGCCATGATTAACTCCCAAGCTAGTTTACATAGCAAGCAGCTTGATTTTTTTTTCTGGAGATTGGACATATGTTTACGCACACGTGTATCCATAGACGGTGGAGGTGTTAAGGCTTCCACCACTGAATTGTGTTCCCTAGTTTACAATGAACACATCTTGTCAGACTGGACCTTTTTATGTTTGAACAATCCTTTTATGAACAGTGTTAGTTAATTTTGTTTTGTTTTGGCCTGTCCGAAACGTTTCGTATTAGTTAAAAAAAACAAGATAAAATGATGCAGTTTTTACCTCGTTTAAAATTTCGGCTTGTTCTAGAAATTCTTCCCCAATTTTGATTGGATTGTTCTGGTTTCGTTCTGTTTTTGTCAAATAGTATTTTTTTTTTTAAATAATGAATAATTTTATAATATTAATTATATTTTTTTAAATAGACATGTAGATTGAGATGAAATTTTTCGAGGAGTTTTTTGACATATTTATATATATTATATTAAAATTTCAGAGCAATCAGATAATATAATGATCTTGTCAAATTAATGATGATATTTTTGTAATATTGTACATGTTCATGATTTTATTTAGAGAAAAATATTTTATTGTCTTTTTTTAGATTAAACTACATAATTTATATAATTTTATTTTATTTTTGAATTATTTTTGTAAAAAATTAATAAATTTAATTATATATATAGACTGAAATTGAAATATTCTGTTCCAATTGAAAGAATAAAATCTCAACCGAAGTGGAATTGATAAACTTGGTTATGAAGGCAATACTCCACCAATTTCAATTTGAGTTCTGTCCCTCTCTCCATCTCCATAATATAAAGAGACTCTGATCTTATGTTTAGTTTGTTCAGTTTCCTGAAATATATATAATGGAAATAGTAAATTTAATTTTTTTTTTGGGGAGTCTTATAATTGTTTAGCGTTTATACCAAGATTACTTTAAATATTTTTTTACTTATCAAACATTGCTAATGAAGACAATTTTAAATATTTATAAAAAAAAGACAAAAAAAAAAATACATTGAGAATATTAAAAACATGGTAATTTTTGTAATATATAAATTCAGGTACTGAGATTCATTGAGTAAAGAGGATTCAACTTCCATCTCCTAACTCGAACAGTTCTAGTATTTTTACTAGTCTGCCCCTCCACCTTCATTCAGGCAGAAATTCCTCTGTACATGCTTCCATCCAACCAAATGGCGATGGATCTCCTTGAAGATGGATATTGTTTTTTGCAGAATTTTCGTTTTGCTGAGCTAACCATCCTTTTGTTATTATTATTGCTGTTGCTGTTGCTGTTGCCTTCCAGCTCGTAGAAAACGATTTCCGTGAGTAAAAAATTTAGGGGGAAAACGATAGCGATGCCCCTGAATAAATTTATCGGTCATAGTCTTAACAGACACCAAAACCATTAATTTACATTTAACAGCTTAATTAGGTCATTGTGTTAATTAGAATTACGATTTGGTTTTCATCTGCTTTTTTATTTGAACGAACCCAACCACAGGATTAGCTCATGTTTGTTCACCCCCATTTAGATGGAAATCTGCTTTTTATTAATTAAAATTTACATCAAGTAATTGGACGAACTTTTATCCTAAGATTTACTTGTTGTGCAAAAAAATAAAATAAAATAAAAACCAGCCATGGAAATATCAAGAAATGGCAATTCTATCAAACTTTATTTATCAAATATATCTTTGATTTTGGTAATAAAAAAAAAAAAGATTTGCTCTGCTTCCCTCCATTTAACTCTCACCTTCATTTCTCATCGTTAAAATTTCCATACCATATAAATAAATGTCAAAGTTTCCATTTCAATTTCGTCTTCTTCATTACAAAGATAATTTCCATAGCTAAAAAAATCCCTTCTCCGTTCTTTGTAGATTAGATTCTTCTCCTTCGCTGGCCATTCGTTTTCTCCTCCTCCTCGCTTTCTTCGTCAGCAAAGATAAGACATCTCTCTCTCTCTCTATTAACCATCCTCTCAGTGTGTATATTGAAAATCATTATTTTATTTTCAAAATCACCGCTGTCTTTTTGTAGAAACATGTTTGCTTTCATGTAAAATACCTTTCTTGTATTTATAGCAGTTCAAATATTAAACACCATGTTCTTTGAACTGAGTTGTTGTAAGACTGGAAAGCACTGCTGAAGATCAATGAAGAGAACTTTCTTAAGATTCTTTCTTTCTTCTCACGTGCGTTTATCTTAAGCCTCAAGGCAAGTTCAGGGATATATGTAGATGGAGCCAATGAAGTCAAAGATTAAAGGGGTGTTTACCCAGGGTGATAGGGAGGAGTTTTTTGTTGGCAGAGGCAGCATGAATATTGTTGAAGAATGGGAAATCAGGCCAGGAGGAATGTTAGTTCAGAAGAGAACTACTGCTGATTCCAATCACAACTCTGTTCCTGTTTCCAACATCAAAGTTAGAGTCCAACATGGTTCCTCATGTCATGAAATCAGTATCAGTGCTCAAGCAAGTTTTGGTATTTTGATAATTCTTAGACCACCGTTTCTTTGTTTATATTGATGATACTTTGACTTGATATTTTGTTTAGAATGATAAATATTAAGGAGTTGGTTTTTGGGCTACAGGCGAACTGAAAAAAATTGTAGCGGAACATACAGGAGTGCACCCTCTGGATCAAAAGCTGTTTTTCAAGAAGAAGGAGAGAAACTCGAAGTCGTATTTAGATGTTGCCGGAGTGAAATATGGATCCAAAATTGTGTTAACTGAGGACATTACCAGCCGCGAAAGGCGGCGTCTTGAGCTGCTCAAATCTGCTAAGATAGAAAAGGGTTCGAAGACATTGCAACAAGTAAGCTCGGAAGTTGACCAATTTGGTGATAAGGTAATTAAACTTCACTCGAGATAAGGATCTCACGGGTGCCTTTAGCAGAAATCAGATTTTATAGTTTCTGAGAAATTCTTTTTATTGCAATTTGGCAGGTGACATCCTTGGAAACAACAACTTCTAAAGGAGGAAAAGTAGCAGAGAAAGACGTGGATGGTTTGACTGAAATTTTGATGGCAAAATTAGTAGCATTGGATGGAATTTTTGTTGAGGGAGACCTGAAGTTGCAGAAGAGAATGCAGGTACTGTAGGACTTCTACTTGGTCAACTAGGTTTCTTGTCACACATTTCAATTCCATTAATGTTCAGGTCCTTGCTTCGCCTTGTCTTTCATGAAGGAAAGGAAAGTTCAGCAGTACATTGAAGCTCTTGATAGGCTCAAGTTAAACTATTCTACTGCCAATACCAATGGAGGCAAAATCCCATTGCAGCAACAAGATAATTCAATTGAGAAAATGGCAATACCATCTCAAAAGAAGCCAATTCACATCAGTAAAGGAAAAATCCCATTGCAGGAGCAAGATAATTCAACAAGGATAACGCCAATAACAAAGCAAAAGCAGACAATTCAAGGCAATGGAGGCAGAATCCCATTGCAGCAACAAGAGAATTCAACTGGGAAAATGCCAATACCAAAGCAAGAACAGTTAGTTCAATCCAAACAGCAGAATGCTACAATGCACATGCCGACACAGAAGCAGCAGCGACCAGTATTAAGTAATTCTGAGCCTTTTGTGGTCACAACAGCATGGGAAACTTTCGATTAAGCTGCGGAGATAATGTTTCCACGAGGTCTTAGCTTAGCTGAAGTGGGAACAGTTTAAAGAAAAAGACGGTTAGCTGTGCCTGGGTTTCCATTTTTCTGTCACTTTCGTTGTTTACTCATTCCTTGCTGTTTTAGATTTATGATTTGTTTTTTCTTTTCTGAAAACAAAATAAATTGTCTCTTTGCATATTGTATAGAACATGTGGCAGAAGGTGTATAGCGAAGGGAGAATTGTTTTTATGTGTACCACAATATGTTATAGAGTAGTTATAAATTCAGGCAAGTGGGATTATATTTTGAAGAATTGATGGCAGCAGCTGGTTACTGCTGACTCGAGGGCGGTGCCGCCAGGGACCACAGATCGACAATATTGTGTTCATACTTCATAGCCTACTTACTGGTAAGTAATGGAGAAATAAAAAATCTTTCTGCAATGCTTTGTTACAATTGTGCCTGGGTTTCCATGTTCAATTGTTGGTTAACATAAAATTCTAATTAACCACACAGATCATGTTATTCCTGGAAAAATTCTCCATCACAGATGTTCTCCCTCTTGCTGAGAAAAAAAGATGTCATCTTGTCTTGATTTACCAAACCATTGGCTTGACATGTTGGGAATACCAGTTAGATATAATGTCAAAACCAATATGAACAGGTTTTTCTGATGAAGTTTGGCGAGGTGACATGATGTCAAATCAACCTCAGTGACCATGAAAGCTTTCATCAAACAGTTCAACAAATAATTGTGCCTCTAATGCCAGCCAGTTGTGAATAATCAAGTCTGAAAACTTTTGTTAAACAGTTCAACAATGGACTTGAAGTGGGTTGTTAGAAAAAAGTAGCAAAAGGGCTGTCTATTTTGTTTTTCTTTACCAGAAATTTCAGTAAACTTGTTATCGTAAAACATCCAAGGTGATGGTGGTGCCAGAAAGTTGGAAAAAGAAAAGAGGCCCAGTGGTTGCTTGACCAGGCAAGAATACCTTGAGTGGATTCAAAACATCGATGAAAAACTGTACGTGTCAGAGAGAACATGAGGAACGAGAGTTGCAGGAACTGAGAGGGAATCTATTCATGTGATGCCTAAAAAGTATATATCTGCAAACTCAAGGCTCTCTCGAACATGCCAGAAATTTCCAGTTAATTAGCTTTGGAGTAAAGAAAAAGGTTGGGGCCATCCTTGTTCCTTCTTTTCTTGTTCATCCATTCGTTTTCCCCAGCATCAGAGTTTCCTTCTGCATGATGAGGCACTCTTGCATTTCCTAACTTTATCGCATGCCATGAGGGGAAAGCACAGACTTTGCTTTTGGATAGGAAATGGGCCTGTTGCATGTGAGCTAGAAATAAAAGTTGCCGAACTACTTTCTTGACAGACACAGATATTAAATTTAGATGTTGATGATATGTTGGACTTTATCAGTCGGTAAGTAACATCACCCTAATAAATTCATACACAGTTGATATATTTTGTTTTTATCACTTCTTGTTCAGCTGGTTAGTGCGTGTAAAATTAGCTGTCCTTGGTCTGAGCTCTGCAAGATCAATATTTTCTTATAATTACACTCTTAAGAACACCGAAACAGGTTCTATGTTTTCATTTTGTCAATTGATAACATTTTTGTCCTATATTTCAATTGGTTAGCATGTGAGTCCCAGCTGAAGATCACAAGTTCAAGTTACGTTTTGAACACTATAATCTTTTATAATCTTGACAAATGACCTCTTATCTGTTTTTTTATATAAAAAAATAAAAGAGTACGTAGTTGTAGTTTGTTGAGTTTCTTGAAACACATACATGCAACAAAAACAATAAATTTAAATTTTTTTGAAAGTTTCAAGGATCCTATTAGACAAATTTAGAATTTTTCAGAGTTTATACAAGGATTAATTTAAGATCAAATGTTTTTTTTAGATTTGAATATTTATTTCAAGGCTAGGTAGTCTGTCATAAACCATAAATCATTCAAATATCATGCATTTAACAATAATTCACATGAATTACCAAAATTTCCTAAACCTCCTAAACTTTTTTAGAAGAGAGAGATTGATATACTTTTGAGTGTTAACACTATTCATTTATTTTACCTTAATGGTCTCATGGGCTCATCAAATATAAGTGATGATCTTCAAGTTCATTTTACCTTAATAAATTAGAATGGGCTCGAGTCTAATTGATTTATTTACCATCATTTCAAACTAAAATCTTATTGTTGTTAAAATTGAGGAATTGAACCTTTTCTTGATACTAAATTTAAAATCATTTTTGTTTTCAGGATTAACTAACTCTTCCTTTTAATAATAAACACACAGAATAATAGTTTGAGCAATTTGGCTTAAAAAGCACAATTAACAATATGATATCTCAAGTTAACCAAACATGGTAATTTATTTTAGATAGAATACTATCTTAAAGTGATTTTTACTTCCTCTTTAATAAGATCATGTCATTACCTTAGAATCTCTACAATTAAGGTTGGTGTTAGGTGTCTTAGTTATCCTTAAAACAAGGCAAAAACTTCTTTATCTCCTTTTTTTTTATCTGTTTTTGGTATGTATAAATGTCCCTTATGACATGTGTTAAACTACAAAATGACAAGATTAGAATACAATTTGTTTTACATACTCTTACTAATTTCTAAATATATTTAGTTAGGAAGATCAATTTATGGGGTTTGTTCTTGGGTTATAACTTGAATTTAATAATGAAATGCAGATTATGACTTTGTTATTGATATTGTATTTTCCAAGTTCATATATTTTATAAGAGCTCAACTGTCATCAATATTGTTAATCTATTCCTTAGAAAAGTGTTCAAATAACTTGGGTTACCAAATTATTTCATATAAGCTATTTTTTTGGACTTAGTTTATGGAAGGTTTGTAATTACTCCCTAAACTTCAATATTGTGTGTCACTCTATCAATCATATTGGTCGATCTCCTTTCGAGTTTTTGCTTTTCTCTCTTGTCCATCTTTTATTTACCTAAATCAAGATGTAAAACATGTTTCATCGGACTATTAACTGATGAAGCTGCTTTTGACCGCGACAATTTTTCCTGCCAGTGGAATACTACAATTATTCAGATTGTACCACTTTTTTTGACACCAGGAAGTAAGAAGATTGCAAGTACAGATATAAGGAATTCATCGGATCATTTTCAACCAAGTAAGAGGAGGCAAAGAATCCATCTCTGGAACTTGGTGAGGCTGTTTTATTACGCTTATTTTGACTCTTTATTTACCAATGAATCTGGCAATTAGTTATCTTTATCATAGTTTTGATCTGAGTAAGCGCAAGAAGCTGCTGTCTTGATCAGATTGTACCGACCATTAGCTTAATTGAGTAGCTTCGCATATTTCAACAATGGATCATTAGAGATGAATGACTTTAACACTATATTCAGTTGGTCGATCAAACATGTTGTCTGCAAAAGGATCGACAACCTTTATGGTTGAATTTAAAGAATGTCAGGCCAGCTTTCTTTTTCATTAAAATCTCAATTTTGAAAACTGCACTAGTGCTGTCCATGTACGTACGCTTCCTCACTAAGCTGATAGTAACACACCTTTTTCTGCTCTATCCAGTGGTATCACACGGTGCATATGGTAACCTGTACTTTCAGATGATCTTTTCTGCAATTAAAAAAAAGTTAGCTGCAGTGCTGTAGTAGCTCGACATTTGATAAGTGAAGCAGCTTGTTTTCCTTGAGCACGTGTGTATCTACATGTAAGAACTCTGAAGTTAAACTTGCTTGGATAGATCGAGTGCTGGAATAAGTGATCTTCTGAGAATCACAACACAGCACAACTCACATCGCAGGTAGTAACTCGTGTTGGCGGCTCTCTCATGGTTTGTTTTTTGAGAGTGACCGACTACCCGTGACTGAGTGGCCGTGTGTCGGCCGCAACAAGCATATGGGAACAAGCAGGCATGCAAAATGGAGCAGGCATTATCAGGGTTAGGACTCGTTTGGATGCACAGACAATTTTGATGATGCTTTACACGTCTTTTTTGTTTGAAAAAACGCGTGGCTGGCACGATGAGGATGATAAAAGCTGATTGCAGAACCAGCCATTTTCCAGCCCATTCAGAGCCCATTTAGCACTGCGGCCAAACCGCTGTTTTGTTGAAATTCATTTTTTTATTATTTTAAATGAATATGTTTTGGTGTTTTTAGATTATTTTAATGTGCTAATGTTAAAAATGATTTTAAAAAAATAAAAAAATATCATTTTGATGTATTTCAGCACGAAAAGCACTTTAAAAAGCTACCGCAACCGCTCTCCCAAACAAGCCAGACCCTTTTCTATCGTTAATTGTTGATTTCCACGGGCCCTGGAAAACAGTTATCATCAAAATTAGGAATTCACGGGACATTCAAACACCAACCATTCAAGGCAAACAGGTTCAGCTAGCAGTGAGACATAGGAATGAGGGCC
The DNA here is from genome assembly GCA_964035475.1 of Salix caprea. Taxonomy (NCBI): domain Eukaryota; kingdom Viridiplantae; phylum Streptophyta; class Magnoliopsida; order Malpighiales; family Salicaceae; genus Salix; species Salix caprea. The sequence continues at coordinate 8,140,405 of OZ037759.1, read as the reverse complement.
GGCTCGACTTCCTCTTTCTAGACTTAAATGCTTCGGCTCAGTTTCGATATGGCACCGGTTGCTAGACTAATGGGCCTAAGGGTATGGCTTATGAAATAAAATAAAAAGACATAATCTGCCACGTCGGCGCCCTTCCACCCCATATGAGAGTTCCCTTGTTTTCGACGAGGAGGAGGGAGCGATTAGATCTTTTCATGCTACTTTAAAATGAATGACATGATTTTAATTAAAAAAATTGTTGGTCAAAAATATAGCAAATAATAAACTAAATAGTGAGCATGTGTGTTTAGTTTATATTCAAGTAATTTAAAGATTATGGTAAATTTGTTATCATAATAGCATGCTTTATATATAAAATCTTGCATAAATAGTAGAGTCACAGTCCTAGCTTAAAAGAATTAAATAAGAACCTAGAAGTTACTGAATAACTATAAAATGATCAAGCTTTTTTGTTATTAATGATCAATCCCTTAATCTTAGAGTTTTATTGTTTCTCACAATAAGATTTTTTTTCCAATAAATTTCTCAAGATTTCAACCTAAGAAGTATTGAATAACTCTATAAAGCTTTGTTGTTATTAATCATCAATCCCTTATTCCTAGGGTTTTATTGTTTCTCACTTAGCGCAATAAGATTTTTTCAATAAATTTCTCGATATTTCAATAATATCATCTTATTTAGATGTATTTTTAAACAATATTTAACGAATCAATAAAATATTGCTCAATGATTCTTTTATAATATCTAAATCTAAGCTCTACATCAAGAGAGATCTTGAGAGAGAGAAAGTTTGAAACCAGAAAAAAAAACTGGAAAATAAGGTGAAAAACAAAATTTTGTTAGTTTCTCTATTTGACTTTCTAAAATGAACACTGTAAAGTGTCTACTTACTTTTAGGAGTGTGATTGAGATTGTTTTTTAAAGTATTTTTTTGTTCATAAATACATCAAAATAATATATTTTTTATTTTAAAAAAAAATTATTTTGACTTCAACACGTAGAAATAATCTAAAAATACCAAAAATATTTTTTTAAAATACCAAAAAATATTTTTTTAAAATAAAAAATAAAAATATAATTTATTTATTTATTTTCAAAAATATTTTTGAAACTCAATATAAATATGTTGTAAATCTTCCCATTCATCTTTATTTTGTGCAGATAAACACATCAATGACAGTTTGTAGTGAAATGTGAACAAATATGCTTTGGTATTTATCATAAAAAATAGAGGTAATCCTTTCATTAATTTATTAAAAATGGATTTTAAAATGAATAAATAACCAGGAGTTGAAATCTCAGGTAAAAATGTCTAGTCATGCTTCCATATGCTTAACACTTGGATTCAAGATTTCCATATATTTAGGGTGGATGGATCGATCACCTCAAGCAAAGTTCATCGTCAATCACGCAGTGGAAAAATGTGTTCTTGACCGAAATTGTTGAGAAATTGATCATTGACTGAAGCAAAGCTCAACTTAATTTACTGCTAACACTATGGTTTGGGAAAAAAATATCAACTTATTTTAATATGGGAAACAATATTAGAAAAAATAAAAAAATAGAAAAAACATATTCCTACAAATAGTACTTATCCATGTGTGTGTGTGTGGGTGGGGGGGAGGTGATCACGTGGCTAGCCAAACATACCTCGTGTCTGACATCCAAGTGTACTGGTATGGGTGCACGACCCATCCATGTGGTTTATTGTTAAGCAGATCGTATCTTGGATTCTAGGCCATGGCCTCTCTAGAAATTCAAGATTTTTTGGCCTTATAATTTTGTTTATTATTATTATTAATAATAATAATAATAATAATAATAATAATAATAATAATAATAACGGGTTGATCAGTCATTTATACAGTACATGATGGCATTGAAATAATGACGTGGGGCAGTTTCAAGCATCGCCTCATAAATCACGCTGCTGCTGCTTTCTATATTTAAAGCTTCCTTCTTGTTGTCTCTTCCTATGCTGTGTGTAGTGTGTACATAATTAATGGCCGGATTAGAGACTCAGTCAACCAGATACTGTATATAAGTAATGACTTTCGTTTAAAATTGAGGTCCCCTCCTCCAATCAGGTGTTTGATCAATAGTCAAAGCAAAAGAATGGTCAAACTTTAAATAATCCTATAACGGGTTTGATTTATTGATCACCTAACTTAATGTCACCCTTAAATAAACATCGACACTCCACCGTCAATAAATCTAAACTTCTTGGTGTAAGAACTCTCCTACAATCATGGACCGAGTTGCGAGTCTCTTACTTTCAGGGACCAGATTGTAGTTTGGCGTCAATTTATCTAACCGTAATTCTAAAATATATTTGAGGAGTCAATCTATATTTTTCAAAGTTTAGGAACTAAATAGTGATGTTCACATTACTTTTGATGTCTTATTTATTTATATTGAATTTGACAATATTATTTTTATAAGTTCCTATGCATTTGTAAGACATTTCAAGAGAAAACTTAAAATGAAAAATCCTAGCTATGAAAAAAATTACATATTTACTCCATCAAGTGTGTTTCATGAATAAGTTCATAACTATTATCTCCATTAAATATGATTTACAAGGCCCAAATACTCACTATAGTATTCGCTAATTAATTTCAAGATAAAAGAATTTAATAATTTTTTCTTTATTTTCTAAAATAAAATGGAAACTTTGGCGAATGCGAGCAAAACAAATTGAAAAAAAAGAGATTCCATTTATAAATAAAATAAAAAAGTCCCGAAACTCTTTAAGCAATTTTTTTTCGTTTTTTTCAACTTTAATCAAATTTATTTTTTTGCTAAAACTAATTAGAACCAATGGAAAGGAATCTAACTTGCATCCCTCTATACCTTTAAGAGATATAATTAACGATTATTTATGCTCTCTAATGGACCAAACAATAAAGATTTAATTTCTCAGATTAAAACTACAAGGGTGTGTTCATAAAAAAAAACTATATATTAATATCACGGTAAGGCGTGAGAGAATTAATAATTGCATTAGAACGAGCTTGAGCTTGTTCATAAAATCAAAGGGTACTTGGACAAAAAGAAACAATGATTAAACTATAAGCTTACCAACTAATTAAGCATGAGCGCAGCCGTCCGGTCCAACTACGCATGTTTTTTTCCTTTTCTTTTTTTCTAATATGTGTTATCATAAATTAAAACATCTCACGCAATTAACACACGGTCAATTATTAACTCGAGGGGGTGTGGCTCATTGGTCAAGTTATGAGTTTGTTTTTATTTTTTAAAAATTATAGTTCAAGTCTTATATTAGTTAGGATAACTAGAGATTTAATTGGTTACTTATTTTAGAGCCCGTATAATTAATCGAGGTATGTGTAAGCTGATCTGGATACCCATATTTCAAAAAAAAAATTGTCAATTATAAAAATCAACCTAATTTGTTTAATTAATTTATTTTGATAATCCGAGTCCAATATCATCATACAGTGTAACTTTGATTTAATCAAGTAAAAACAAGAAAAACATTGCTAGAAGTAGTGGATTAGCGGCGGTTGCTGGTGACTGCCGCCTGACTAGCTATGTACAGAAGACAGCCGTTCCATATTTTTTCCAAAAAAGATGACGGTCCTTATAGTTTGCTGCCTGCCTGCCTTTTGCCAAGAAATAATTTGGCAGCTCATTAATCTATATGCTTGTGGGATAAAAATAATCAATGACGACCCATATGATACAATGGTAAAGTGTACACGTGCATGCATAATCTGTATCTTAATCGACAAGGTATTGACTCGGTTCTTTTGTTAATTCGTCATATATAGATCAGACGTATGTCCTTAGTTTAGACCGACTTGGTATTTTGAAAGTGATGGCTTGTTAAAGAGTTTTTAATTTAGAAATGTACTAAAATATTCACTTTTAATAATAGTACATCAAACCAATTTGAAAACATAAAAATATATTAATCTAAAGAAAAAGAATACTTTTTTTAAAAATAAAAAATAAACAGATTCTTATTAGCGATTTTAATTTATAATAAGTTATCTCAACCTAATACTTTCTTTTGTTTGTTGAGGAACGGAGGTAAACCATCATAGTTTTGCATTAACAAGTATTTTTCTTTTTTTTTTAAAAAAAAAACTATTTATCTTATTACCCGAAAAAAAATCATGGTTATCTTTCGAGAGAATTTAAAAGGCAGAAAAATGCTAATCCTAATAAGAATTTCCTTATTTACCTTTTTTATGTAGACTTTTTTAGAATATTTTGTATGCATTTAATTTTTGAATAAATTTTAGATTAATCAATAAAAAAAATTATCTTTTGCATAGATGAACTTATTCTTAAGATAAAAAATATTTTTTTTTCAAATAATAACTCTGATATCTACAAATTTGCATTTTTTTTTTAATTCAATCAATTTAATGTGTTTATTTATTTCTATTATAGTTTGATTAAATAAAAAAATATTTGAACAAATAAAACTTAGCAAACACAACATGATAAATATTTTTTCTTGCAAGATTAAATATATTGATCTGCATTTGTCTCTGGATTTGTCTAGTTTTTTTTTCCAGTTATTATTGATGACTTATATATGTATTAACACAAATAATTTTTATTTTTTTTATTTACACTTATAATATTTTTTAACTGAAAAAATAAGTAAAAAAGTTCAACATATATAATGTTTTTAGAAAAAAAAAATATTTCACCAGCAATGTAAATAACAGTCTAATCTAAAGTGTGTGTATTGCATACAATGAATTTACATCATATTTATGGAGTGTTTAACACCGTGTTTCAAAAATATTTTTGAAAAAATTTAATAAAATATATTTTTATTTTTTATTTTTTATTAAATTTTTTTGATGATTTAAGATTATATTTATTTGCTAGTGTTAAAAATATTTTTTAAAAAAATAAAAAAAACTATTTGATATATTTATTTAAAAAAAATCACTTCAAAAAAACTCCGAACAGACTCTAGCTAATCATGTATATATACATATCATCCATAATCCATCACGACGGGGTTAATTAAACATCACTGAGGCTTTTAGCTGTTGGTGCCGCAAGTCGTTGTGCCCCAACCGCGTCCATGTCTCCTTTTCAAAAGACACTTATGGTCAACCTCTTTTACGAAACGGAAATAAATTAGAACTGATATTTATAGCAGCATTAATCATCACATGCAAACTTAAAAGTATTGTAATTTGTTTTTATTATATAGAGGAGATTTAAATTATTATTTTTTTCAGAAGAAGTCTATTGACAGTTGAGTTATAATTTTTTTAAACATTTATTTCTTATCTTTATTAGTTTTATTCTAAGAAATTCGACAAATGTTTTTTAGAAAATGGGGTAATTTTCAATGAAAAATATACGTTTTTTAATAATTTCTTAATATTATTTCTTTGAAATAACGACTCACAACCATTATTAAATTGGACGATTTGTTTTTTTATGGGCATATTTTATCTTTTTAACTTGCACGCATTGAATTTCTTCTTCTAAACAAAAACGTTACACCATTTAATGATTCAACCTTCCCACTTTATCAGTCAAATTGGTTTTAACATGGCGTGTTATATGGAAAGATGAAAATAAATGAGAATGCCCAAATCTGCTCAGAAAAAAAAAAACGGAATTATTCAGATGAAAAAAAAAAAAAAAACTTTAATGGGTCATAGTGACCCAATCCAAATAGTGGGTCTTGGTGAGAGAAGAGTCGTGTTTGGAGTCGGCAGCCATAGGGGTTGACCAGTCAAACTCCTTGGCTTCTCTACCCCACGTCACGAGCTTCTTGTGGGTGTAGACTTCACACTGGAATCTCAAATCTTGGATTCCTGGGATCCTTCCTGAATAGGAACATTGTTATGCACCGCGTACTTCCCCGAAGAACACACTGCCATCCGAGTAAAAGAACAAGAAGAAAATCAAACATCAATAGTATATTCCCATTGCTAATTTCTTTCTATTTGGAAAACGAATATCCCTATCTCAACTAATTTCATGATCTCTTTACAAAGTACTGCAAAAATTCAAGAATAAAAGGAATTTTAGTGATAGTTATTGCTATCACACAAGAGTCGTAGTGTATTTTATTTGTGTTTCGACCATTTAAGAATATTGCTGGAAAAATCGCCGGAATAATCTGAAGAATGAAAACTCCCCTCCTCATCCTCGCAGGAGTTTACGCAATATGAACTGAAATGAAATTCCTGAGAAAATAGGAGGCATCATCACATCGGTGACCAATCAAACCAACGAATGATCATTACCGTCTAAAGAGCTGGATGAATTCTTGGTATCTTTCATTTTCTCATCCTCTTCATTGTGGTCAGCATCATCAGATACATTTCCAATCAGCTCCTTGGCTCTCTGGGCTTGGCATTCCCAATCTGTTCTAGCCAAAACGATCAGCATGGTCACGACACATGAGCCCTGAGCAGCTAGCAAACCCAACCAGAGTCCTTTAAAATCAAAGCCGGCATAAAAACTTAACCAAACAGCAACAGGCATGCCCACAAGGTAAAAGCATCCCAAATTAATATTTGCACCCATTTTAGGCCTTGCCGTGCCTCTCAAAACACCACAACCTGTTGTTTGCGGGCAGTTTCCGAGCTCACAAAGGCCAATTATCGGCAAAACCATCGATGTCAATGCAATAATATCTGCATCTTGAGTGAACATGCTAGCCCAAATCTTCCTCACCATGACAGCAAAACACAATGCTGCAAATCCCAAGACAAAGCTTGAAGAGAGACCAATAGTTGCAGCAAGCTTGGCCTTTTGAGGATTATTAGCACCTAGCTCATTCCCAACTCTTGTTGACACACCAAAGCTCAAAGAAGATGGGAAAATGTATATAAAAGCTGTGGTTTGGATTAAGATTCCCATTGAAGCAACGGTTGCTCTTGGATTTAACAATAGCCCGCAGAGTAAAATCATGATCTCATACCACCACCATTCAAGGCAAACCGAAATGCAGCTTGGAATTGCCAAACTCAATAAAGACCTCCACCCTTTCAAGCATTCCGATGATATCCCACCCCAAGTTTTCCTGAACACGCCAGAGATCATCACGTAAATGATCAATGATCCTACAAGATTGAAGTTAGTCCAAACTGCGCTTAACGCCACGCCTTTGATTCCAAGATTGAATACGGAGACAAGAAGGTAGTTGATAGGTACGTGAAGAAGAATAGAAAGAGATGCACAAAATGTCAGAGGCAGAGTAATGGACTGACTCCTGAGATATAGACGCAGAGGATGCAAGATGGATTGAGCAAGAAGGTCAGGGAGAGAGTAAAGAATGTAGAGTTGTGCTTCTGTGGAAATATCATCATCTTGACCACAAAAGAGGAGGATCTTTTTCATGTTGACCCATAATAAAGCAATCGGGATGGATACTAGAAAAAGCAAAAGAATTGTTCTTTGCAAGGCGAGGCCAAGAAGTTTGTATCTTTTGGCACCGAAAGCCTGTCCGCAAATGGGTTCCATTCCCATGGAAAGACCGGAGAGAATAGAGTAGCCGGTGATGTTAGCAAACCCAATTGCCAGCGAGCCACCTGCTAAAGCCAGCTCTCCTTGGCGACCGAGAAAGAGCATGGAGATCATGGAGCGAGAATAGAGTAAGAGACCAGTTAATATCATTGGAAGTGCTATGTTGGCTATGCATCGTGCTTCACTGATTGCAAGACAGAGATGAGTCTTCTGTGGATTTTCAAATGTTGGGTCCTTGGGGATCAAAGCAGTTACTAACCTGTCAGATTCTTGTACTTTGGTTTTGGGGTCTAATTTGGATTTGCAAGAAAGAGAAGGTGAAGATAACTGGCACATACTTGTGGACGAGAGAGAGAGACAGAGAGGTACGGGGGGGTTTGAAAGAGGGGAGGCAAGTGAGGTTTAAATGGAGAGCTGGTTGGGGGCGAGGTGGACAATAGTGATCTTTACTCTAGACGGCTTCTTAGACATATACAAAAAAAAAAAGGGGGATATTTAGGGGTATTTTTTATAGTACGGTTGATGTTGTTTTTTAAAGTGTTTTTGATTCAGGAAAATATCTGAATAGTTTTTAATTTTTTTTTTTGATATCATCACATCAAAATAATCTAAAAAAATAATGAATTAAAATTAACAAAAAAATAAATATTTTTAAAAATATTTTTGAAACACATTAACAAACATCAATTAATAGATTTGTCATAATTTTAAGAATCGACTTAGAAATGGACGAGAGGACAAGCTCCCGGGAGCCGCCTCTCGTCAGCCTAAAAAGAGTTAGATAAAAAAATTAGGTTTTCTTTAAGTGACGATCATGGAAAAAAGTGCTTATAAATATATTGTAATTGCGATTATAAAATCGCTATTTTGAATTGCAGTTGTTGAAAAATAACTATTAAAAATAGTAGTTTCAACAATACCATGATTTTTATTTAAGTTGTTATTTTGAATAACAATTCTTAAGCAACTGTGATTATTAATAGCAATTATTTACAAATTATATCTTTTTTTGATTCTCGGAAAATCTTATCTCTCATAAAACATATTTTATGGATCTAGACGAGAGGATAAAATTCTGATTATTCTATATTTTTACAAGGAATATACGCTCTAACTCGAGATCTGTTGTGTAAATCGTAAACAATATGCTATCACGCCATGCCTCTTAAATACTATTTACAAACTATATCATTTCCTAAAAATATCTAAAGTCTTAAAAGGTCATTAAGGCAAGAAGAATGTTTTTTTGCTGTATTGGATGAGGAATCAAGATGATAGGCTTCAGATTGATGTCAACATAGATATATTTAAGTGGTGGGCGATTTTATAAATCGGATGTGTTCTGGAATACTTAGGGATTAAGCTATTCATTGGAACTAGCTTCTATAATATGTTTGTTGGCCGCATCATTGCCGACATAAGTTTTATGATCTGTCTTTATTTTTACAACATGTCTCGTTTAGCGGGGCTCAACATGGAATAACATTATGGATTACACCATAATGTATAGTCCTCTTACAGCACAGATAATACAGAAGAACTACACCACTAAACAGTTAAAGTCAGGATTGATTTGTGTGTGAGTGTTTATATATACATAATTATATAAGAGTTTTATAGATAGAATAGAAAATTCAATTTAGTGACAAATTAATGCTGTCATTTACGAAGAGTTGTACGGATATTTATATGGATGTTCGAACCAAGTTTGTATGTTAAGTTTTAACGCATGCAATCATAATTTATTTTATTTTTCTAAATGAAAATATTGCATAAATAAAGAGTGCAAAGCAGAGAAAGTAAAAGTGCTTGCCAACGAAAGCAAATGAAAAATTATTTTAATTTATCTTTCAACTTGCATCCTTGAAACATGCATCTATATATCTACAAAAACTAAATGAGACGATGTTTTTGTACTAGTGTTTTTTTTTTAAATAAAATTTATAGTTTTTTTTTTCATTCAATATTTGATTTTATTAAAGACTATGCTTCTTGGTTTATTACATTTATAATTATTCTAGTCTCATAACATGTTTTGTAAATTTGACAGAGTTGACTTGAATGTTTTTTTAACCAACATTTTTTTTCATATTAGATTGATTAGGAATTGAGATTCATAATTTATTTTGATTTACTTTCTATGAAGTTATCTCGGTCTTATGAGTTAAATCATAATTCTTATGGGCTAACAAAAGTAGACTTATGTTATTTTATTGTGTTTTTTTAGGTTGAATATTTTTTAATTTTATCATTCAATAATGACTTTATTGGGAATTCAAATCCATAATCTACTTTGATTTTCTTAACGGGGTTATCATAGTCTCATGATCTTGGTCGCGGGTTTGGTAGATTAACTTAATTGATTTGAGTTTTTTTAATTGTCATTTTAGTCGTTTTTATCCTTTAATATTAGGGTGATTAGGAATAAGATTTCATGATTTAATTTGATTTGATTTATATGATGTTATTTTAGTCTCATAACTCGAGTCATCATTGTGGGATAACTCGTGTAGCCTCGAGTTATTATACTGTATTTTTTAAAATTAAATATTTTTCAATTTCATCTTTCAACAATGAGTTTATTGAGTATTTAACTTCATATTCAATTTTTATTATATGATTATCTTAATCTCATGACCTAGATCGCAGATTTGAAAGTTTAATCTGGGTTGATTCTGATTGCCTTTTCAATTTACTTTATATTAGGTTATTTCAGCCTCATAACCTAAATAACGAGTTTGGTAGGTTAATCCAATTTGACTCCGGTTGTTTATTTATGTAATTCTTTTAATTGGATTTTTTTTAATTTTAAACTTCAATATTAGCTTGATTGGAAATTAGGCTCCATAGTTTATTTCAATTTACTTTCTACTGGGTTATCCTTGTCTTATGATCCTTGTCGTGAATTTGACATGTTAACCAAGATTGATTTTTTTTCTCTTTTTTAATTGATTTTTTTTTTAGTATTATCATTTAACATTAAGTTGTTGAAAATTAGATTTCATGACTTGTTTAAATTCTCTTTAAATGAGACTATCTTGATTTCATAACCCAGTTTATGAATTTTTAAATAAAAATTATTTCTAAAACAACTATTATTTAAATAACAAACAATCTAAATGATAAAATTATCAATCATCTCGTTAAACCTTTTGAGATCAAAGTTGCTAGTTCAAAGTGGATCGATAAGACGTCCAGAGAGAATGAGTCACGCCGTCACTTACTTGACTAGAAACACTATAAATTAACTTGCAATATTTTCTCAGAAGCATGAATGTTCTATGAAGCAGGAATTCGTAAACCTGGGCTGAATATTGGAGCAGCCATTTTCAACAGTCTACAGTGTTTAGAAAAGAATGGCTGTTTCCAGACGTGCACGTAACGACCGGCGGTGTGATTGGCTGCGAGTGTTGCCGCATCAAGAGTACAAAGAATTTTCTCGAGTCAATTTCGCACGATATAAAATAAATTTCTTTTTGATTGGTACTCCGTGTTGAGAAGTTGGAATAGTCAAATCCGTTGAACATTTCTTGATTATCAACCCTTATTGTTTTTAGGTGCCATAGAATTTATAAACAATTTAACCAGATTCACTCTCAAAATCATTCTTGAAATTCATCTTACTATTATTTACTGTTTATATTCTCCTTTATTCTGTTGTTTATTTGCTAGCTTCTTGTTTGGATTAGAAAATTTTGAAACCAGTTTTTAAGATTTTTCAGACAAGGCAGAATATATGTCTTTGCATGTCGTGGACTCAAAGCCCAGAGGCCCGAATTCAAACCGGCTTTGATCCTTGTTTTCTATTCTTAAAAAAAAACACGAAAGCAGATCCAAGTCCAACAAATAGAAGGCAAATTAACCCCATCAGCTCCAGTATATTGAAAATTCCTGGCCCAAAACAGATAAAACGTCTCGGAATAAAAACAAGAAGCAAACTCAAAAAAATCCGATAACTTTGGACTTGTTCGTTTCAAACTCAAGCAGCAGTTTGTATATGACGACGCTCGTGACAATCACTCAGATAGCAAAGCATTGCCGTGAAGATTTGTGCGAAGGTGAAGATCATGTTTATTTGGCTTAACTTAAGGAAAGACTATTATCAGAAGAGAAAATCTCAAGACAAGAAAATAACTCAAAGAACCGAAGTGCTTTACGGCAAACATACAGCGAAGACACTGGATAAATTCCCGAAAGAAAGTACCATTGATGTCGATGATAATGATCCCATCAACATAGATGAAGAGATCTTATCTAGATAAGAGATAATGTTGGATTGAACATAGACAAAGAGAGATAAAAACAAGATGAAGTAAACAAGAACAAAAACGATGGAACCAAGTATATAGGGTCTTGCTTCAAGCGATACAGTGTCTTTTTAGGCTTACAAGCATGATGAGGATGCGTGTATATAATTTTTAATTATATTTGAAAAAAAAAATGATATGTGGGTGCGTGTTCAATTGAATTACTTTAACATCTTGGGGAGATTTATAGAATTAACGTTATCTGTGTTGAAGCTTGCATGATCGGGAGGAGGAGGTTGGTGGATCCAACATCCTGACTTTAACTGGCGATTGAAGGTTTAGTTGTGAGAGCACGTGCAGTACCGTAAGGTTCGAAATTAATATGTATATTTTCTTGGTGATCAGATTCAAATACCATAAGATTGATGATTGTGATAACCCAACCAACTCACCAATTAAATTGTGCTTGTCACTTTCACGCAGCGTCTTACACAGCTTAGAGCACTGTTAAGCTCCACAAAACAATTAAGTGGTATCAAGAATTAATCGGCTGTGTATTATAGACATATATATATATATATATATATATATATATATATATATATATATCCCTGTGGCAACCATGCTCCACTTAACTCCGAGTCCTCTGAATCATAAAACCAGAAAAGAAGATAACAAGAGAAGACGCTGATGGTTTTGGCACTACTCTATGCGAGAGAAGATCAGCAAATACCAGCTAATAGCTAGCTAGGCGCCTGCCTCCAATGCGCGTGCGCTTATTATCAAAACTCTTCATGTTTTTTTGCAAATGAGCTAGCTACTTGCCGGCTACAACTCAACTCAACTCAACTCAACTACCACTTTCCACTTTAACCTTTTCAAGACTAATTAAAACCCTAGTTATGTCGCATCGATCTACCTGCATTACACGCTGGAGTAGCACGATTTTGAGTTGACTCCCCACGAAATTCCCACGCATTAACCCTTGCAACACAAATCTACACGAAATCTCACACGTATAAATCATCTTTCCTCCTTGCATGTACCGACCAATAACCCGTAACCTCTAAATCTCTCCTGCAGTCCTTTTCCTTCACACACATATATATTGATTTACACAAGGCTGAGCCCAACACATCCAGCAATGTCATGCCCCAAATAAACCAAACTCAGCCACTGTTAGAACTACATTTTGACCCTAATTCACCTATTGTAGCGAACCCACTTGACCCTATATTGTACAATCTATCCCTACAAACACGTAAAAATCCATCTCCAAAAGATCATCCTCCTCAACAATATTGTGAGCCCGCCAGCATGGCCACAACTTCATCTAGCTCCAAAAGGCACCCAGTGTATCGTGGAATCCGGAGCCGCAGTGGCAAATGGGTGTCCGAAGTCCGGGAGCCCAGAAAAACCACTCGTATTTGGCTTGGCACGTTCCCAGAGCCGGAGATGGCGGCAGCCGCCTATGATGTGGCAGTCCTAGCCCTAAGAGGTGCCGATGCAGCTCTTAACTTCCCGAGTTCTGTTGGGACTTATCCTGTTCCTGCATCAACATCACCCACTGATATTCGTAATGCAGCTAATGCTGCTGCTGCATTAAAAAAAGCTGAATTGAGCAACAATGCAGCATTAGGTGAACAACCTAGGAATGACTATGCCAATATTGGTACCTTTTTGGCATCAGGTGGAGAAGAATTTATCGATGAGGAGGCACTGTTTGATATGCCAAATTTGCTGGTGGACATGGCAGGAGGAATGCTGCTTTCGCCACCAAGAATAACCTCATCGCCATCTGATGACTCACAGGGAACCTCTGATGGAGAAAGTCTGTGGAGCTATTCTTAAAACTAATTCTCCTAATTACTACAAATCTTTGCAACTTCATCCATGGATTAATTTACAGCATAAAGAAAGGAACAGGAGGGGTATGGCAGTCATTACCGTGACCTTTTTCTGGGTACTCTTTTGCCCGTCCTGAGTTATAAGCCAAGCAATAAAAATGATGGAGAGGTTAGGACCCGAAAACGAAAACAGGATAAAAGATTCATCAAACAGTGCCGAGTGATCACATGAGTAGTGTGTTTTTGAATTTCGAGATAGAGAATAGTGATTCAGAGTTGCAATATCTCTTTTCATGTGAGCTCCGCATTGTATAATAGTTTAATTATTAGCTAGCTTGTGAAAAATGTTTTGGCTTTGTTTTTAATATCCTCATGTCCTCACTAATTTTCTTGTCCCTTCTTTTTCATTAATTTCATTTTCCTGCCTTTCCTTTTCTTTTTGAATTTGTGCTCGTTTTGGGTTTACTGAGATGGACCACAGTTCCTCCTCCTCTTCTTTTTCTTATTACTTGCTGTTATATACCCTCCGTTGAGATGGAAGAACTGATGAATTAGGTTAATATCTTGTTGGGAGCCATAACTTGTATTGTGGAAACAAATTGATCACTAGCAATGAACCCAGAGCTACATTTAGAGATTATCAGAACTTTATCAATGCTAAAAATCAAAACATCCTCCTCTCAAAGTAAGCAAAGCTGACATTGAAAATGGCTCTTCTTTAATCATGCATGTCACCCGACAATACACAAATCCACCCTTTATTTTATTTTAGATTGTTAAAGTCGAAACTATGTGGCCCCCCCTAATGAGCTCAAGAGAGTGTCCTTTTCTATGCGATGAAAGATTGAAGGAGAGCAAAAAGGAGGTTGAGAAAGAGATGGTCTTTGATTGGACGGTTACTATTATCAATGCTACCACCTCTCTTCCCTTTTCTATATCAAGAAAAAAAAATAACAAGTGTTTGGTATCATGTGATAATATCATGATCCCAATAAGTTAAATTCAGGTTTGTGAAATTAAATTGATATGAATATTTACGTTAATAAAAAAAAATAACAAGAGCTAATTTAAAAGCTTGAGAAAGATAGGGACTGATCTGAACTAAGAGATTTCTGGGCGGTGAGTGTTTTATTTATTTATTTTTGAAGCAATCTAGGGTATCAAAATCCTCGATTTTAAAGTGATGAAATTAAATTGATGCAAATCAAAAGAACCCAGACAATTAAAGTGATGTCGAAGACAAGAACTGACTGGTTGTTGATTGTTGACTTTGACTCCGGCGTACGGTGTTTCGCTGTGGCGGTGCTCGATTTTTAGTTTGAACTGCTAACAACGTATGGCCTCGAAACTGGAGCCATTTCTTTCTCCTTTTCTCTATCGGTGCTAGCTTGCAGACTCGTACGTAAACCTCCTTCTCTATTTTGTTTCTACTCGTCATCTCTTCAAACTCCTCCACCCGTATGCTCAACTCCTTATAAATCTCATCATCAAAAGCAAGCAGATCTCGCCAATTGACTTTCATCTCTTCTGAGATGTTATTCTTCTGCTTCTTAGCTCTTTCTGAGACTCCAGAGCATGGAAAAGGGAGGACCTTCACGGGGATAAGACAGTTTCTGTTTGGACACGTATCTAGATTCCGATGGTAATAATAAAAAAAAAGAAAAAGGAAAAGTGGCGGGTATGTTTGTTTCTTAAGACAAATAAAATTGATGTAAAGTTATGATATTTAATATAAGAATACTTTTGTCAATAAATAAACATTGTTTAAGAAGATTAAAAAGCTCGACAACATTAACACGTATAGACGGGGAAAGATTAGAGGTGCTAGCTCCATCATGAGGGGCTACGAGACTTTTTTTCTCAGCTCTTTAAGGGAGACAAACATCTCTTGTCAATCTAGTGGACCCTGATGAGACATATGTGTGATCAATTTGGGCAATTGTCTACTCTCGAAATTACATGCCATGTACAAGAATATTCTACATTCGTTCTAACATAAGCTGTGCCCCTGTAAATCATTGTCTTCTTCTCTCTGGCCATTTTTTCAGTATAAAAAGTGGTTGCAGGGATGGGAGTTACGGGAAGATGGAAATAAACTAGAAAAACTGCCCCTCAAAAAAGAAAAAAACGTACAAAAGAAAGTATTTTTATGGGCACTTTTAAATAGGAGTGGTTTTCAAGGTAAGTAGCGAATGTTATTTGATTAAAACATAAAATTAACTGTATAAATATTATATGTCAGCATAGATTTATATAAATTCATGAAATTTAATTAGTTTCTTTAGTCAAATCAAAGTATTTCCAAAGAATAGCGATCATCCTTACATGAAATATCTAGTATCTAATGAAAACCTTAATCAGTTTTGTTTTCAGCTCATAAAATATCTTAGCGATCCCCTTCCTTCCCTTACAGAAATTTGAAAGAGAAATCAACAGTGGTTGTAAGTCGGCCATGAAATCCAAAAGGGTGCCTTCAATTGTTGTAAAATAGTCGGGTCAATAAAATATCTGACACGCACAAAAACAATGATGGAGCCGAAATTCCCCGTTACCTTTGAATGAAAAGAATTAGTTTGACTTGGAAAGACACGACATGGCCGACACTGCATCCTTTGCTGTCTTCTCTTCACTTTCACGGCCTGGTTGGTGACGCGTCTCTCTCTTCATCCCCCCCTCTCTTTTTTCTTTTGAATACCACTAAATTATTTTACCCTGTAAAATGTATTTTATATATTTATTTGAGTAAATATAATTTTGGTTGTCCAATATTTTATAAAGATTCAATGTTTTGATTTAAATTTAAAATTATTTTATAAACCATAAATTCTTTGTAATTACTCGCATGTATACATAGATTGCTGTAAGCTTTCATTCACTCACGTACATGGAAATCCCTTACACTCTCACTCTCTCCGATTTTCCCGGCCTCCCCGAAACAAGAGGGCCTCTTGAACTCAGAGTCAGTGCTCCACCACAGATGTTGTCTCCCATTGTTACTAATCATTATGTTCTTTGTTTTTTTGTTTTTTTTTTTAATTCTTTGAGTTTACAAGTTATGAGGATCGTTACTTTTTCATCTTTATCTTATTTTTTACACTTGTTAAATATCCATGATGATGATTTGAATTGTTTTTATTTTTACACTATTGCAAATTCTGTGTGCTTATCAATGTACTCATCCATGCAGGTACGTATATATTATGCTTCGATAAATTGAATCGCAGGGTACTTGTGTGTGTGTGTGTGTGTTCAATATTTATGCTAATTTTAAAAAAAACATTTTAGTTAAATATCTAAATAGTATTTTATTCATTATATTAAACAATAATAAATAAATATTAATGACGGGCCTATAAAATCAAGCCCAGGAGAGCCCACTCATGGA
The DNA here is from genome assembly GCA_964035475.1 of Salix caprea. Lineage (NCBI taxonomy): Eukaryota > Viridiplantae > Streptophyta > Magnoliopsida > Malpighiales > Salicaceae > Salix > Salix caprea. The sequence goes on along the minus strand of OZ037759.1, from coordinate 8,123,444 downwards.
AGGATAAAATTACACTGCAGGCATATCCAGGCCTGAGGCTTGGTTTTTTAAAATTTATGGCTTAGGAAAACCTTAATTTCTTTGCCGGGCCATTTTGAAAGATGCAAGCTGACTCAGCAGAAGCAATTCTTGCTGAATCTCAGGTGTTCAAGTTTATGTTTGCTTGCTTTGCCCTGAAGTTTTCTTTTAAGGTTAGGTTAGCCACAATGTTAAAGAACTATTTTATCTAAAAATTTAAATTTTCAGGTGAAGCTCTAATATGTTTTATTTTTATTTTCTAGCACTCTCTTTTAATGAAAGCTCTCTGGGCTTGAAACTTGCATGCAAGTTTGTGTTATTTTATTTTTGATTTTTATCAAATAGAATGGGATGGTGAGTTCGAACTTGTGATCTCTGGATCAACAAGGATATCATATGATACCATGTTAAGATTCAGAGGTTTAAATTAACATTGAATGCTGCCAAAGTTAAATGCTACCTATGTTACTTACTCTGTTTAAAACCACAGAATAAATAACAGACTGATCCAAATATTTGGTGCTTGCTCTGTTTAGCTTGCCTAGTAACTCCATAATGACACATAAGAATCATTCTCCGTACGATCCCGGTCAAAACTATCATTTCTCGCATAATATGGAGGAGGAAGTAGAAGACCTGCTGCCATGTCCACGAGCAACCCTGGCATGTCTAGCATTGCCTCCTCAAAGAAGACGTCGTTTTCTTGAAAAGTTCCGCGACCATGATCATTGCAAACTTCACCTGAGCAATCCTCTGGCACTGCATTGCGGTTCTGGTGGCTGGCCTGATCACAGCCACCGAACTCCAGAGGCCTGAATAATTCTGCGGCCTCATTTGCTGCCGTTCTAATATCCTTCGCGTCGTTTGAAACCGGCACAGGCAACCTCCAAGCAGAATCGGCGAAGTTAAGGCAGGCAGATTTGCCTCTAAGTGCCAAAGCAGCGACATCATGGGCACGTGCTGCCATTTCTGCTGTAGGATATGTTCCCAACCATATTCGTGACTTCTTGTTTGGCTCCCGAATTTCACACACCCATTTGTTGCCGTTCCGCTTCCTCGTACCTCTAAAAACCGGGTGCCGAGTCTCCTTGAATATCCTGCGGCCAGCGCGCTTTTTCGGACAGCTTGTTGCTAGCAGCACCTCTTCATTATCAGACTGGACAGTCACTCGAGAGCTGCAGCTATCAGAAGACGGGGATGGCTCTTGCCTGTCGGTAGACATGGAATTTGACCCGGACGAAGTGGATCCGAGAAATGGCAGAAAATAATAAAAACTGAAGATTTCAGCTTTTGAGAGGGAATAGAATGGTGGGATGAATTCGAGTGTCTTCTTCTTTCTTTCTTTCTCTTTTGCGGGTTTCGAAGGGGAATTCAAGTGGTGAAAGGCGGCTCCAGTTAGTAGAGTGCAGTCTTGGAGACTTGCAGTTGTTGATACTGAGTATGTGGGTAGTGAGAGAGAGACTATATAGGCTTTTGTTGGTGGGGCTGCACACGGGTTCAGGACAGGTGGAGGCTGGGCCACGGTTCATACAAGGAAAAGCATTGAAGAGGAATGTGTAACCTGGGTTCCTTTCAAGTCTTATCTTTCTATCTTTAGTAACTTCCACCACGTCACTACTGCTCGTTTCCTTTTAATTACGAGAAGATACATCAAAGAGGAATCTTTTTGGACCTGACTTACGTGGATCTTGGAACAGTTTTAGTTTTAGTTGAAAAATAAAATAAAAGAAGAAGAGGTCTAGCCTAACCCAATTAAAAATATGGTCAAGTCCATGACTTGATTAGTCTGGGATAAATCCAATTAAAATCCGACAGCTCATCTATGATTTTTTTATAATTCTATATCAACATCGGACTTTGACCCATCCACTGGTAAAAGCTCAAATATTTTTATTTTATTTTAAATGAGTTTTTGGGTTAACCTATTTTTTACTTATTAAAAATCATAGAAAAAAATAAAATAAAATATTATTATTTATTAACTATATCAGATTTAAATCTTTATCATATTGCCTGATTTATATTCTCCATCAATAAATCTCCTAACGTCATAGATAAGGTGAGCTGGACACAAGGGCCTGCCACGTCAAATAAACGGTCAAGTTTCGAAACTTAATGCTTAAGGGAAACAAACGTAATTATGTGAGGCCGCGGTCTAATTGATCAGCGAGAAACACGTGGCCGCGACTCGTAAGTATATATGTGGACTATGTTCAAGTTCCAGCTCATGCTTTATATATTCACAGTTGGCTTTATATGTGGGTATGGTAAAGTCCAAGCTTGACAGCAATTGGGCTTGTGCTTTTATCTTGTTCAGTAACGATTCATACTTTTGTTATTCTGGCTCGAGTGGCCGTGGAAATAATGTACTGGATCCCCATCTGATTTGTTGAAATGTTTGGGCTTGATCCACACTTTTGTCTCCGTTTGGGCTTGATCCACAGTTTCATAATGTACTGGATCCCCATCTGAATGTTTGGGCTTGATCCATACTTTTGTCTCCGTTTGGGCTTGATCCACAGTTTCAAAATGTACTGGATCCCCATCTGATTTGTTGAAAAACTATTTACTCTTTCTCCGCATTCAAGCAGCTAACGTTGGACAATAGTACCGCATTCATGCAGCTCATGCTCTCTCTTCCATATTCATTAAACTATCATCAAATACCAATGCCCAGTAATGGCTTAACAGCGATTCTTTAATTATAAACATCAACAATTAAGTATAAAAATATAATACTCATGATTTTAGAATTTTATAGTTTTCACATTTAAATATTCTTTTTTTCTACAAGTCCTTTGAGAGATTATAATCTTGAATGTAATTTGATAAAGAAAACCGTGCTCTCTTTTATCCCATAATTATTTTACAAGTGTTTTTTTACTGTATCGAACATATTATTATTGGACAGCTAAAGGACCATTTTTGTAATATACTTTTTATATACATGTATTTATAGTATGCGATTATTAAATAAAAATTTACTTTTAAATTTTTTAATGATATTTTAATATTAATATTTATTAAGTGATTTTAAAATATATTATCTTAATATATGTGTCACATGTTATATGGTCATCTTCACCACCACCTCTCAAATCATTCCATCCAAGACACTCACTTTATTACAATAAAAAAAAAAAAACTAACCACACCAATAAAAAATCCAATCCCTTAGAAAAACGTATTTTTCTCTTCAAATCTCTCGCCCTTTTTCTTTCCTTACTTTGTTTCTTGGTCTTTCTTTTTTCCCCTTTTATTTTCATGCAAAAATAAAATAAAATTACGTAGTATGAAACATGCAGGTTAACGGGCCTTATCCAGGCCTGAGGCTTGGTTTTTTTAAATTATGAGCATTACATTATCAAAACTCATCCACAACATGGACGTCCACTTGCAAATAGCTTTTTTAAGTAGACTTGTCTTCAATGATCAAAAAATGGTTTAAACTCTAAAAACTCATATTTAAATCATTTTCACAATACATAAATATATAGAATCTTATACACCTCTAAAACCTATTTTTCAACAATAGATTACATTTTAAGCATCTTAAAAACACGATCAATTATTTTTTTGAAAAATAAAATAAAATCTGATCTACCTTTTTTACAATATCGTTAAATGTGAAAATTAGTTTTAATGAGTTTCTTTTTTAAAATTGAATTGGTAGACAACAATATCAAAGTTTTTGGTAGTTGGAATCCAATCACCTTGAAAGTTTTCTCTCTCTTTAATTTCTCTAGCAAGTTTCTCTCTCATTTCTCAACTTTAAGAACTCAGATATAATAAAATTTACTTTAGGTTCAAAATGTAATAACCTAAAAGAAGAAGAAGGTGATACAATAAAATTGAAACTAGAGGTATCAAACATAATTTTTATGCCTTTATTGTGGAAAGTCCTTTATTTTTTTGCTTTTTAATCTATAATATGGAATCTATAAGATTTTATTATTGAGAAAATAAAATATTATATTATTTTTGTATATACGAGTTGGGTAGCCCACGCGTTGCGCCGGGCTTTTTATATGTAGCAAACTGATTATTTATGTGGTAAGCAGAGAATTTTTTAGTTGATAGATAGAGAATTGTAAATTTTAAATAATGCTATAATATTTTTTTATGTATTGAATTAGTTGATTATTGTTATAAGCTTAAATACTCAGATAATAATTCAATTGTGAAATTTAAAAATTATTAGCGATAAATTTTTTGAAAGATCAGCTAATTGTAATTTGAGTATTGCAAGACCATAATTGATTAATTATTTAGTATGTACTAATTGTTTTGATGGTTATTTAATTGGTTGATGTAAATCTGTAATCAATAAAATGAATGAAAGATGATTTTTTGTTGTCTTCAACTGAATGTGTTGATGGTTAAATAATTTTTAACAGTTACTAAGCATTTAACTGGTTGATAGCAATATTGGAATCGCTGAAATCTATTAAAAATAGATTATTTTTTGTTTGCATTGATCTGGTTGGTTGTTAACATTATTTTACTAGATTGAAGAATAATTTAGTTACAGTTTGGATCTGAATTGTGTGTTGATTTAATTAACTCATAGATTGCAAAATTGCAATGTTTTGATTATTTGAAGAAAATCGCGATGCGGCGGGTTTTTTTTATCTATGTTAAAAATTGATTGCTTTTATATGTATTGTATTTTATTATTTTGATATTTAGTTAGTATAATTATATTTAAGAATACTGATATGAATTTTTTTCCTTCAAAAAATCCAAACTCATTTTTCCTCTCTCTCAATATATTTTTAGGCGATAATATTCAATAAATATCAAACATATTAGAAATAAAAATATTGTGATTTGTTTTTAAAACATAAACTTAATTTTTTTTTGTGCTATAATTATTTATCTGCCGTCTAAAAAGAACAGTCTAATGGAAACGGGAAGTGACTTGTATATTTTTTAATTTGACTTGTAGATATTGCAGGTAAATTTGCCAAAAAAAATTTTTTAGATGTTTTGTTTTCCCAGTAATATTAGATCTAAAATATTAAAAATGAAAACATTGGAAATTCTTGTAAAGAAATCAACTTAAATAAAAGAGCACAAAATTAAATTTTGAAGTCAATATTTTTTTTATATAAGATTTATTAATCATATTATTATATTAAATATATTTAAGAAAACATGATATGAATTTCTGTCCTTAAAAAAATCCTAAGTCATTTTTCTTCTCCCTCAATATATTTTTAGGCGATAATATTGAATAAATATTCAAACATATAATTAGTTTTACATATTTTCATTTGACATAAATACACAAATATATAATTAATTTGACATAATTTCCACAATATATTTTATTTAAAGGTTAATTTTAGGCTATTTTGTTCTCTCTCTATATATTCTTAGGCGATAATATTCAATAAATATTAGAACATATAATTGGTTTAACATATTTTAATTTGATATAAATACACAAATATATAATTAAAAAGTCAAAACACTGAAAATTTATTTCAAGAAATAAACTTAAACAAAAGAGCACAAAATTGAATTTTGAAGCCAATATTTTATTTTATTTTATAAGATTTATTCATCTTATTATTATATTAAATGTATTTAAGAATACTGATATGTATTGTATTTTATTATTTTGATATCTAGTTAGTATAATTAAATTTAAGAATACTGATATGAATTTTTTTCCTTAAAAAAATCCAAAGTCATTTTTCCTCTCTCTCAATATATTTTTAGGCGATAATATTCAATAAATATTAGACATATTATAAATAAAAATATTGTGATCTGTTTTTAAAACATAAACTTATTTTTGTTTTTGTGCTATAATTATTTATTTGCCGTCTAAAAAGAACAGTCTAATGGAAACGGGAAGTGACTTGTATATTTTATAATTTGACATGTAGATAATGCAGGTAAATTTGTCAACATTTTTTTTTTGAGATGTTTTTTTTCCCAGTAATATTAAATCTAAAATATTAAAAATGAAAACATTGGAAATTCTTGTAAAGAAATCAACTTAAATAAAAGAGCACAAAATTAAATTTTGAAGCCAATATTTTTTTTATATAAGATTTATTAATCATATTATTATATTAAATATATTTAAGAAAACATCATATGAATTTCTGTCCTTAAAAAAATCCTAAGTCATTTTTCCTCTCTCTCAATATATTTTTAGGCGATAATATTGAATAAATATTCAAACATATAATTAGTTTTACATATTTTCATTTGACATAAATACACAAATATATAATTAATTTGACATAATTTCCATAATATATTTAATTTAAAGGATAATCTTAGGCTATTTTGTTCTCTCTATATATATTATTAGGCGATAATATTCAATAAATATTAGAATATATAATTGGTTTAACATATTTTAATTTGATATAAATACATAAATATATAATTAAAAAGTCAAAACACTGCAAATTTATTTCAAGAAATAAACTTAAACAAAAGAGCACAAAATTTAATTTTGAAGCCAATATTTTTTTTATTTTATAAGATTTATTCATCTTATTATTATATTAAATGTATTTAAGAATACTGATATGAATTTCTGTCTTTAAAAAAATCCTAGGTCATTTTTCCTCTCCCTCTATATATTTTTCTTGAGTTCCATTTTCTCCCTAGCAATATTAGATCTGACACATTAAAAATAAAAGTATTTACATTTTTTCCAGAAATGAACTTAATTTTTTTACATGCTATAATGACTTATTTCCCGTTTAAAAAGAACATGAATCGAAACGGGAAGTGACCCGTATATTTTTTAATTGTAGATAACCTAAGTAAATTTGTAATTTTTTTTTGAGTTTAATTTCCCCCCCGGTAATATTATATTTAAAATATTAAAAATGAAAATATTGCAAATTTGTTTTTAAGAAATAAACCTAAACAAAAGAGCACCAAATTTAAATTCAAAGGCAATTTTTTTTTCTATAGGATTCATTAATTATATTTTTATATTAAATGTATTTAAGAATATTATATGAATTTTTTTTAAGGAAAAAATCCTAGGTCATTTTTTCCTCTCTCTATATATTTATAGGCGACAATATTCAATAAAAAAAATTTTATGTTATTTGAGTAATTCAATATATTATTATATAAAATGTATTTAAGAATACTAATATTAAGTTTTTTTTTATTAAAAAAAAATCCTAGGTCATGTTTTCGTCTCCCTATATATATTCTTATGTGATAATATTCAATAAATATTAGAACATATAATTAATGATAGACTAAAAATTCCAAGAAACTTTAACAAAAGACAAAATAAAAATAAAAATTAGCATTGCTATTATTATTATTATTATTATTATTATTGTTAGCATTTAAAAAATATTTGTGATCCAAAAAAAAAGATTATTATTATTATTATTATTATTATTATTAATTATATTATTATATTATAATTAATTTAAAATGAAGGATTAATTTGACAACAATTAATAATTTTGTACCAAAAATATTCAAAGATTTAAAAGGAAAAAAATTTAAAAGAAGAGGGACTGAAATTAAAGTGCAATATATAATGAATTTGAAATGAGGGACACAATTGAAAACAATATAACCTGCTGCACTAAACAAATTAAGGGATCTAATAGAAAACCGAAAAATTCAAAGAAGAAGGACTGACATGCAAATTGCATATATATCAATTTGAATTAAAGGACGAAATTGACAGAAATCGAAACTTCTATTACAGAAATCAAACAAAAGCCAAGAGACTGAAATGCATCAACAATAAATCGGGGGACTGAAGTTGAATCTGGCGCTGAGGAGAGAGAAAAGTGCACTTAAACGTTAAACCGACTATATGAGCCTCTACGTCGATCATCACACCACACGCGCCGCTCCATGAGATTCAAGGAAGGGTTGCGAAACGTTCTAGCCGGCGGAGGAAAATTTTTGACCGCCTTATGACGCCGCACGCGCCGCCTGAATCGATGGCGGGGAGAAAACGCTCTGACGCGCCTGTACGGACGCCTGACGTTGCTGACGCAAGCGCACAGTGACGTGTGCGTCAATTACTAAACCACCCCTGAGGCTAATTAATGAATTTTGTCTTATCGGGGTCTACACACGTAATAACACATTTTAAAAAATATTAAAAAAAAAGGTTCCGGTGGACCGGACCGGTCCGTACGCGTGCAATTACAACCGTAGCCCTCAGCCGAAAACGTGTTTTTGTCTTATTATCGGGGGTTGTTTCGCCATTACACTGTTCGCGTCAGGAAAAAACAAAAAAAATAGGGTGGACGAACTCGCGCGACACACGGATGAAAAAGCTCGCGTCCACAGTGTTTTGTGAGTGTGTGCACAGTGATGAACAACGATTTTCGTATTCTTTTAGTTATTTGTTAATGAAGAACACTGCAATGAGCAGGATTTATACAGCTTTGTAGAATCTATTTTAGGAAAGTCAAATATAATGAATGTGATTGTCACAATCTCTGCTAATACAATGGTAACAATTAATTACAGTAACGGTATAATATTTTCTTTCCTTTTTAACAATTATAAATTGCTTTTCAATCTCCGCATACTAATATATTTAAAATTAATTATGGTTAAATAATAAATAATCACAAAGAGTTTTTGGTTTGCTTTCTTTTTTAATTTAAAAAATTCGATTCCTTATTAAAAGAATATAATATTTTTTTATTACTTATTTATAAAGTAAATTAAAATTATATTTGTGGAGCATCAAAGCTTCGACATATTAAGAATAAATAGAATAAAGTGCGCATGCTCTGGGACAGCCGGGGGTTTACGCATGCTCTAGGCCCATAAAGTGCGCTTTCCGGGTCATGTGGTTCCACGTTATCAAAAAAAAAAATCAAAGCTTCGACATATATAGAATAAATAGGTTTTGAGGATATCATAAGGTTTTAAGTGTGATTAGCTTGTTTGTTTTGACTTGATGTGTTTTATTTTGTTCTTTTGTGTTCATAACAGTTGAGGTTAGAGAATCCTGCGCCATTTTTGGTTTCTTCTAGTTCCATGGTATCTGGCTCTGTTTCTTCACTCAAACTTGAGGTCCTAAAGGTTTGTCTTGTCTGCAGAATATATTATCTCCAGAAAATGTTGATCGACCATGATTTTGCAAATATAATTCTGTCATGCAAGAGTTAGTTTCGCACTCAAAGTTACGAAAAGTATCTTTGGATGGACGAAACATGCTTGAAATGGTTATGAAGAACTGTGATGAATGGCAGCAGGATACCACCTCTGCATTGCCAGAACTGTGATTACCCTGTTTCCATATATTAAGGGGTTGCACCCTCTCTTTTTTGTTAGCTTGGTTTTTAACGTTTTGCTTTTTTTGTTAATATTTTTTTTCTTAGTTTTTTCTCATTTGCTCATTTGTAAAGGCTTTGTCTCTCTTCTTTTGTAGGATGTAGAGAGTTTGATGGCGGCTGCGGAAAACCTTTCTGTTATCGGTGTCTCTGGTACCCTATGGAGTGCATTAATTGATGAGGTCAAATGGCTTAGGAAAACCTTAATTTCTTTGCCGGGCAATATTGAAAGATGCAAGCTGAGTGATGCAGAAGCAGTTCTTGCTGAATCTCAGGTGTTCAAGTCTATGTTTGCTTGCTTTGCCCCGAAGTTTTCCCTTAATGTTTGCATGCAAGTTTGTGTTATTTTATGTTTGATTTTTATCAAATAGAATGGGGTGGTGAGTTCGAACTCGTGACCTCTGGATCAACAAGGATATCTTATGATACCATGTTAAGATTCAGAGGTTTAAATTAACATTGAATGCTGCCAAAGTTAAATGCTACCTATGTTACTTACTCTGTTTAAAACCACAGAATAAATAACAGACTGATCCAAATATTTGGTGCTTGCTCTGTTTAGCTTGCCTAGTAACTCCATAATGACACATAAGAATTATTCTCCGTATGATCCCGGTCAAAACTATCATTTCTCGCATAATATGGAGGAGAAAGTAGAAGACCTGCTGCCATGTCCACGAGCAACTCTGGCATGTCTAGCATTGCCTCCTCAAAGAAGACGTCGTTTTGTTGAAAAGCTCCGCGACCATCATTGCAAACTTCACCTGAGTAATCCTCTGGCACTGCATTGCGGGTCTGGTGGCTGGCCTGACAGCCACCGAACTCCTGAGGCCTGAATAATTCTGCTGCCTCATTTGCTGCCGTTCTAATATCCTTCGCGTCTTTTGAAACCGGCACAGGCAACCTCCAAGCGGAATCAGCGAAGTTAAGGCAGGCAGATTTGCCTCTTAGTGCCAAAGCAGCGACATCATGGGCACGTGCTGCCATTTCTGCTGTAGGATATGTTCCCAACCATATTCGTGACTTCTTGTTTGGCTCCCGCATTTCACACACCCATTTGTTGCCGTTCCGCTTCCTCGTACCTCTAAAAACCGGGTGCCGAGTCTCCTTGAATATCCTGCGGCCAGCGCGCTTTTTCGGACAGCTTGTTGCTAGCAGCACCTCTTCATCAGACTGGACAGTCACTCGAGAGCTGCAGCTATCAGAAGACGGGGATGGCTCTTGCCTGTCGGTAGACATGGATGGAATTTGACCCGGACGAAGTGGATCCGAGAAATGGCAGAAAATAATAAAAACTGAAGATTTCAGCTTTTGAGAGGGAATAGAATGTCTTCTTCTTTCTTTCTCTTTTGCGGGTTTCGAAGGGGAATTCAAGTGGTGAAAGGCGGCTCCAGTTAGTAGAGTGCAGTCTTGGAGACTTGCAGTTGTTGATACTGAGTATGTGGGTAGTGAGAGAGAGACTATATAGGCTTTTGCTGGTGGGGCTGCACACGGGTTCAGGACAGGTGGAGGCTGGGCCACGGTTCATACAAGGAAAAGCATTGAAGAGGAATGTGTAACCTGGGTTCCTTTCAAGTCTTATCTTTCTATCTTTAGTAACTTCCACCACGTCACTACTGCTCGTTTCCTTTTAATTACGAGAAGATACATCAAAGAGGAATCTTTTTGGACCTGACTTACGTGGATCTTGGAACAGTTTTAGTTTTAGTTGAAAAATAAAATAAAAGAAGAAGAGGTCTAGCCTAACCCAATTAAAAATATGGTCAAGTCCATGACTTGATTAATCTGGAATAAATCCAATTAAAATCCGACAGCTCATCTATGATTTTTTTATAATTCTATATCAACATCGGACTTTGACCAATCCACTGGTAAAAGCTCAAATATTTTTATTTTATTTTAAATGAGTTTTTGGGTTAACCTATTTTTTACTTATTAAAAATCATAGAAAAAAATAAAATAAAATATTATTATTTATTAACTATATCAGATTTAAATCTTTATCATATTGCCTGATTTATATTCTCCATCAATAAATCTCCTAACGTCATAGATAAGGTGAGCTGGACACAAGGGCCTGCCACGTCAAATAAACGGTCAAGTTTCGAAACTTAATGCTTAAGGGAAACAAACGTAATTATGTGAGGCCGCGGTCTAATTGATCAGCGAGAAACACGTGGCCGCGACTCGTAAGTATATATGTGGACTATGTTCAAGTTCCAGCTCATGCTTTATATATTCACAGTTGGCTTTATATGTGGGTATGGTAAAGTCCAAGCTTGACAGCGATTGGGCTTGAGCTTTTATCTTGTTCAGTAACGATTCATACTTTTGTTATTCTGGCTCGAGTGGCCGTGGAAATAATGTACTGGATCCCCATCTGATTTGTTGAAATGTTTGGGCTTGATCCATACTTTTGTCTCCGTTTGGGCTTGCTCCACAGTTTCTAATGTACTGGATCCCCATCTGAATGTTTGGGCTTGATCTTGATCCACAGTTTCAAAATGTACTGGATCCCCATCTGATTTGTTGAAAAACTATTTACTCTTTCTTCGCATTCATGCAGCTAACGTTGAACAATAGTACCGCATTCATGCAGCTCATGCTCTCTCGTTCCATCCCTTTCTCTTTCCATATTCATTAAACTATCATCAAATACCAATGCCCAGTAATGGCTTGACAGCAATTCTTTAATTATAAACATCAACAATTAAATATAAAAATATAATACTCATGATTTTAGAATTTTATAGTTTTCACATTTAAATATTCTTTTTTTTCTACAAGTCCTTTGAGAGATTATAATCTTGAATGTAATTTGATAAAGAAAACTGTGCTCTCTTTTATCCCATAATTATTTTACATATGTTTTTTACTGTATCCAACATATTATTATTTGACAGCTAAAGGACCATTTTTGTAATATACTTTTTTATATACATGTAATATACTTTTAAAATTTTTAATAATATTTTAATATTAATATTTATTAAGTGATTTTAAAATATATTATCTTAATATATGTGTCACATGTTATATGGCCATCTTCACCTCCACCTCTCAAATCATTCCATCCAAGACACTCATTTTATTACAAAAAAAAAAAAAAAAAAACTAACCACACCAATTAAAAAATCCAATCCCTTAGAAAAACGTATTTTTCTCTTCAAATCTCTCGCCCTTTTTCTTTTCTCACTTTGTTTCTTTTTCTTTCTTTTTTTCCCTTTTATTTTCATGCAAAAATAAAATAAAATTACGTAGTATGAAACATGCAGGTTAACGGGCCTTATCCAGGCCTGAGGCTTGGTTTTTTTTTTAAATTATGAGCATTACATTATCAAAACTCATCCACAACATGGACGTCTACTTGCAACTAGCTTTTTTAAGTAGACTTGTCTTCAATGATCAAAAAATGGTTTAAACTCTAAAAACTCATATTTAAATCATTTTCACAATACATAAATATATAGAATCTTATACACCTCTAAAATCTAATTTTCAACAATAAATTACATTTTAAGCATCTTAAAAACACGATCAATTATTTTTTTGAAAAATAAAATAAAATCTGATCTACCTTTTTACAATATCGTTAAATGTAAAAATTAGTTTTAATGAGTTTCTTTTTTAAAATTGAATTGGTAGACAACAATATCAAAGTTTTTGGTGGTTGGAATCCAATCACCTTGAAAGTTTTCTTTCTCTTTAATTTCTCAAGCAAGTTTCTCTCTCATTTCTCAACTTTAAGGACTCAGATATAATAAAATTTAAATTTAGGTTCAAAATGTAATAACCTAAAAGAAGAAGAAGGTGATACAATAAAATTGAAATTAGAGGTATCAAACATAATTTTTATGCCCTTATTGTGGAAAGTCCTTTATTTTTTTGGTTTTTAATCTATAATATGGAATCTATAAGATTTTATTATTGAAAGAAAATAAAATATTGTATTATTTTTGTATATATGAAGAACACTGCAGTGAGCAGGATTTATACAGCTTTGTAGAATCTATTCTACGAAATTCAAATATAATGAATGTGATTGTCACAATCTCTGCTAATACAATGGTAACAATTAATTACAGTAACGGTATAATATTTGCTTTCCTTTTTAACAATTATAAATTGCTTTTCAATCTCCGCATACTAATATATTTAAAATTAATTATGGTTAAATAATAAATAATCACAAAGAGTTTTTGGTTTGCTTTCTTTTTTAATTTAAAAAATTCGATTCCTTATTAAAAGAATATAATATTTTTTTATTACTTATTTATAAAGTAAATTAAAATTATATTTGTGGAGCATCAAAGCTTCGACATATATAGAATAAATAGGTTTTGAGGATATCATAAGGTTTTAAGTGTGATTAGCTTGTTTGTTTTATTTTGTTCTTTTGTGTTCATAACAGTTGAGGTTAGAGAGGCCTGCGTCATTTTTGGTTTCTTCTAGTTCCATGGTATCTGGAACTGTTTTTTCACTCAAACTTGAGGTCCTAAAGGTTTGTCTTGTCTGCAGAATATATTATATCCATAAAATGTTGATCGACCATGATTTTGCAAATATAATTCTGTTATGCAGGAGTTAGTTTCGCACGCAAAGTTACTAAAAGTATCTTTGGGTGAACGAAAAATGCTTGAAATGGTTATGAAGAACTGTGATAAATGGCAGCAGGATGCCAGCTCTACATTGTCAGAACTGTGATTACCCTGTTTCCATATATTAAGGGGGAATGAGCTGCCTGGTGTGACTTGCACCCTCTCTTTTTTGCTAGCTTGGTTTTTAACGTTTTGCTTTTTTCGGTAATCTTTTTCTTCTTAGTTTTTTTCCCATTTGCTCATTTGTAAAGGCTTTCTCTCTCTTCTTCTGTAGGATGTTGAGAGTTTGATGGCGGCTGCGGAAAACCTTTCTGTTATCGGTGTCTCTGGTATCCTATGAAGTGCATTAATTGATGAGGTCAAATGGCTTATGAAAACCTTAATTTCTTTGCCGGGTAATATTGAAAGATGCAAGCTGAGTGATGCAGAAGCAGTTCTTGCTGAATCTCAGGTGTTCAAGTCTATGTTTGCTTGCTTTGCCCCGAAGTTTTCCCTTAATGTTTGCATGCAAGTTTGTGTTATTTTATGTTTGATTTTTATCAAATAGAATATGGTAGTGAGTTCGAACTCGTAACCTCTGGATCAACAAGGATATCATATGATACCATGTTTAGATTAACATTGAATGCTGCCAAAGTTAAATGCTACCTATGTTACTTACTCTGTTTAAAACCACAGAATAAATAACAGACTGATCCAAATATTTGGTGCTTGCTCTGTTTAGCTTGCCTAGTAACTCCATAATGACACATAAGAATTATTCTCCGTATGATCCCGGTCAAAACTATCATTTCTCGCATAATATGGAGGAGAAAGTAGAAGACCTGCTGCCATGTCCACGAGCAACTCTGGCATGTCTAGCATTGCCTCCTCAAAGAAGACGTCGTTTTGTTGAAAAGCTCCGCGACCATCATTGCAAACTTCACCTGAGTAATCCTCTGGCACTGCATTGCGGGTCTGGTGGCTGGCCTGACAGCCACCGAACTCCTGAGGCCTGAATAATTCTGCTGCCTCATTTGCTGCCGTTCTAATATCCTTCGCGTCGTTTGAAACCGGCACAGGCAACCTCCAAGCAGAATCAGCGAAGTTAAGGCAGGCAGATTTGCCTCTTAGTGCCAAAGCAGCAACATCATGGGCCCGTGCTGCCATATCTGCTGTAGGATATGTTCCCAACCATATTCGTGACTTCTTGTTTGGCTCCCGCATTTCACACACCCATTTGTTGCCGTTCCGCTTCCTCGTACCTCTAAAAACCGGGTGCCGAGTCTCCTTGAATATCCTGCGGCCAGCGCGCTTTTTCGGACAGCTTGTTGCTAGCAGCACCTCTTCATCAGACTGGACAGTCACTCGAGAGCTGCAGCTATCAGAAGACGGGGATGGCTCTTGCCTGTCGGTAGACATGGATGGAATTTGACCCGGACGAAGTGGATCCGAGAAATGGCAGAAAATAATAAAAACTGAAGATTTCAGCTTTTGAGAGGGAATAGAATGTCTTCTTCTTTCTTTCTCTTTTGCGGGTTTCGAAGGGGAATTCAAGTGGTGAAAGGCGGCTCCAGTTAGTAGAGTGCAGTCTTGGAGACTTGCAGTTGTTGATACTGAGTATGTGGGTAGTGAGAGAGAGACTATATAGGCTTTTGCTGGTGGGGCTGCACACGGGTTCAGGACAGGTGGAGGCTGGGCCACGGTTCATACAAGCAAAAGCATCAAAGAGGAATGTGTAACCTGGGTTCCTTTCAAGTCTTATCTTTCTATCTTTAGTAACTTCCACCACGTCACTACTGCTCGTTTCCTTTTAATTACGAGAAGATACATCAAAGAGGAATCTTTTTGGACCTGACTTACGTGGATCTTGGAACAGTTTTAGTTTTAGTTGAAAAATAAAATAAAAGAAGAAGAGGTCTAGCCTAACCCAATTAAAAATATGGTCAAGTCCATGACTTGATTAGTCTGGGATAAATCCAATTAAAATCCGACAGCTCATCTATGATTTTTTTATGATTCTATATCAACATCGGACTTTGACCCATCCACTGGTAAAAGCTCAAATATTTTTATTTTATTTTAAATGAGTTTTTGGATTAACCTATTTTTTACTTATTAAAAATCATAGAAAAAAATAAAATAAAATATTATTATTATTTATTAACTATATCAGATTTAAATCTTTATCATATTGCCTGATTTATATTCTCCATCAATAAATCTCCTAACGTCATAGATAAGGTGAGCTGGACACAAGGGCCTGCCACGTCAAATAAACGGTCCAGTTTCGAAACTTAATGCTTAAGGGAAACAAACGTAATGATGTGAGGCCGCGGTCTAATTGATCAGCGAAAAACACGTGGCCGCGACTCGTAAGTATATATGTGGACTATGTTCAAGTTCCAGCTCATGCTTTATATATTCACAGTTGGCTTTATATGTGGGTATGGTAAAGTCCGAGCTTGACAGCGATTGGGCTTGAGCTTTTATCTTGTTCAGTAACGATTCATACTTTTGTTATTCTGGCTCGAGTGGCCGGGGAAATAATGTACTGGATCCCCATCTGATTTGTTGCAATGTTTGGGCTTGATCCATACTTTTGTCTCCGTTTGGGCTTGCTCCACAGTTTCAAAATGTACTGGATCCCCATCTGAATGTTTGGGCTTGATCCATACTTTTGTCCCCGTTTGGGCTTGATCCACAGTTTCAAAATGTACTGGATACCCATCTGATTTGTTGAAAAATTATTTACACTTTCTCCGCATTCATGCAGCTAACGTTGGACAATAGTACCGCATTCATGCAGCTCATGCTCTCTCGTTCCATCCCTTTCTCTTCCATAGTCATTAAACTATCATCAAATACCAATGCCCAGTAATGGCTTGACGGCAATTCTTTAATTATAAACATCAACAATTAAATATAAAAATATAATACTCATGATTTTAGAATTTTATAGTTTTCACATTTAAATATTCTTTTTTTCTACAAGTCCTTTGAGAGATTATAATCTTGAATGTAATTTGATAAAGAAAACCGTGCTCTCTTTTATCCCATAATTATTTTACATGTGTTTTTTACTGTATCGAACATATTATTATTGGACAGCTAAAGGACCATTTTTCTAATATACTTTTTATATACATGTATTTATAGTATGCGATTATTAAATAAAAATTTACTTTTAAATTTTTTAATGATATTTTAATATTAATATTTATTAAGTGATTTTAAAATATATTATCTTAATATATGTGTCACATGTTATATGGCCATCTTCACCACCACCTCTCAAATCATTCCATCCAAGACACTCACTTTATTACAAAAAAAAAAAAAAAACTAACCACACCAATTAAAAAATCCAATCCCTTAGAAAAACGTATTTTTCTCTTCAAATCTCTCGCCCTTTTTCTTTTCTCACTTTGTTTCTTTTTCTTTCTTTTTTTCCCTTTTATTTTCATGCAAAAATAAAATAAAATTACATAGTATGAAACATGCAGGTTAACGGGCCTTATCCAGGCCCCAGGCTTGGTTTTTTTTTTTAAATTATGAGCATTACATTATCAAAACTCATCCACAACATGGACGTCCACTTGCAACTAGCTTTTTTAAGTAGACTTGTCTTCAATGATCAAAAAATGGTTTAAACTCTAAAAACTCATATTTAAATCATTTTCACAATACATAAATATATAGAATCTTATACACCTCTAAAATCTAATTTTCAACAATAAATTACATTTTAAGCATCTTAAAAACACGATCAATTATTTTTTTGAAAAATAAAATAAAATCTGATCTACCTTTTTTACAATATCGTTAAATGTAAAAATTAGTTTTAATGAGTTTCTTTTTTAAAATTGAATTGGTAGACAACAATATCAAAGTTTTTGGTGGTTGGAATCCAATCTCCTTGAAAGTTTTCTTTCTCTTTAATTTCTCAAGCAAGTTTCTCTCTCATTTCTCAACTTTAAGGACTCAGATATAATAAAATTTAAATTTAGGTTCAAAATGTAATAACCTAAAAGAAGAAGAAGGTGATACAATAAAATTGAAATTAGAGGTATCAAACATAATTTTTATGCCCTTATTGTGGAAAGTCCTTTATTTTTTTGCTTTTTAATCTATAATATGGAATCTATAAGATTTTATTATTGAAAGAAAATAGAATATTGTATTATTTTTGTATATATGAAGAACACTGCAGTGAGCAGGATTTATACAGCTTTGTAGAATCTATTCTACGAAATTCAAATATAATGAATGTGATTGTCACAATCTCTGCTAATACAATGGTAACAATTAATTACAGTAACGGTATAATATTTTCTTTCCTTTTTAACAATTATAAATTGCTTTTCAATCTCCGCATACTAATATATTTAAAATTAATTATGGTTAAATAATAAATAATCACAAAGAGTTTTTGGTTTGCTTTCTTTTTTAATTTAAAAAATTCGATTCCTTATTAAAAGAATATAATATTTTTTTATTACTTATTTATAAAGTAAATTAAAATTATATTTGTGGAGCATCAAAGCTTCGACATATATAGAATAAATAGGTTTTGAGGATATCATAAGGTTTTAAGTGTGATTAGCTTGTTTGTTTTATTTTGTTCTTTTGTGTTCATAACAGTTGAGGTTAGAGAGGCCTGCGTCATTTTTGGTTTCTTCTAGTTCCATGGTATCTGGAACTGTTTTTTCACTCAAACTTGAGGTCCTAAAGGTTTGTCTTGTCTGCAGAATATATTATATCCATAAAATGTTGATCGACCATGATTTTGCAAATATAATTCTGTTATGCAGGAGTTAGTTTCGCACGCAAAGTTACTAAAAGTATCTTTGGGTGAACGAAAAATGCTTGAAATGGTTATGAAGAACTGTGATAAATGGCAGCAGGATGCCAGCTCTACATTGTCAGAACTGTGATTACCCTGTTTCCATATATTAAGGGGGAATGAGCTGCCTGGTGTGACTTGCACCCTCTCTTTTTTGCTAGCTTGGTTTTTAACGTTTTGCTTTTTTCGGTAATCTTTTTCTTCTTAGTTTTTTTCCCATTTGCTCATTTGTAAAGGCTTTCTCTCTCTTCTTCTGTAGGATGTTGAGAGTTTGATGGCGGCTGCGGAAAACCTTTCTGTTATCGGTGTCTCTGGTATCCTATGAAGTGCATTAATTGATGAGGTCAAATGGCTTATGAAAACCTTAATTTCTTTGCCGGGTAATATTGAAAGATGCAAGCTGAGTGATGCAGAAGCAGTTCTTGCTGAATCTCAGGTGTTCAAGTCTATGTTTGCTTGCTTTGCCCCGAAGTTTTCCCTTAATGTTTGCATGCAAGTTTGTGTTATTTTATGTTTGATTTTTATCAAATAGAATATGGTAGTGAGTTCGAACTCGTAACCTCTGGATCAACAAGGATATCATATGATACCATGTTTAGATTAACATTGAATGCTGCCAAAGTTAAATGCTACCTATGTTACTTACTCTGTTTAAAACCACAGAATAAATAACAGACTGATCCAAATATTTGGTGCTTGCTCTGTTTAGCTTGCCTAGTAACTCCATAATGACACATAAGAATTATTCTCCGTATGATCCCGGTCAAAACTATCATTTCTCGCATAATATGGAGGAGAAAGTAGAAGACCTGCTGCCATGTCCACGAGCAACTCTGGCATGTCTAGCATTGCCTCCTCAAAGAAGACGTCGTTTTGTTGAAAAGCTCCGCGACCATCATTGCAAACTTCACCTGAGTAATCCTCTGGCACTGCATTGCGGGTCTGGTGGCTGGCCTGACAGCCACCGAACTCCTGAGGCCTGAATAATTCTGCTGCCTCATTTGCTGCCGTTCTAATATCCTTCGCGTCGTTTGAAACCGGCACAGGCAACCTCCAAGCAGAATCAGCGAAGTTAAGGCAGGCAGATTTGCCTCTTAGTGCCAAAGCAGCAACATCATGGGCCCGTGCTGCCATATCTGCTGTAGGATATGTTCCCAACCATATTCGTGACTTCTTGTTTGGCTCCCGCATTTCACACACCCATTTGTTGCCGTTCCGCTTCCTCGTACCTCTAAAAACCGGGTGCCGAGTCTCCTTGAATATCCTGCGGCCAGCGCGCTTTTTCGGACAGCTTGTTGCTAGCAGCACCTCTTCATCAGACTGGACAGTCACTCGAGAGCTGCAGCTATCAGAAGACGGGGATGGCTCTTGCCTGTCGGTAGACATGGATGGAATTTGACCCGGACGAAGTGGATCCGAGAAATGGCAGAAAATAATAAAAACTGAAGATTTCAGCTTTTGAGAGGGAATAGAATGTCTTCTTCTTTCTTTCTCTTTTGCGGGTTTCGAAGGGGAATTCAAGTGGTGAAAGGCGGCTCCAGTTAGTAGAGTGCAGTCTTGGAGACTTGCAGTTGTTGATACTGAGTATGTGGGTAGTGAGAGAGAGACTATATAGGCTTTTGCTGGTGGGGCTGCACACGGGTTCAGGACAGGTGGAGGCTGGGCCACGGTTCATACAAGCAAAAGCATCAAAGAGGAATGTGTAACCTGGGTTCCTTTCAAGTCTTATCTTTCTATCTTTAGTAACTTCCACCACGTCACTACTGCTCGTTTCCTTTTAATTACGAGAAGATACATCAAAGAGGAATCTTTTTGGACCTGACTTACGTGGATCTTGGAACAGTTTTAGTTTTAGTTGAAAAATAAAATAAAAGAAGAAGAGGTCTAGCCTAACCCAATTAAAAATATGGTCAAGTCCATGACTTGATTAGTCTGGGATAAATCCAATTAAAATCCGACAGCTCATCTATGATTTTTTTATGATTCTATATCAACATCGGACTTTGACCCATCCACTGGTAAAAGCTCAAATATTTTTATTTTATTTTAAATGAGTTTTTGGATTAACCTATTTTTTACTTATTAAAAATCATAGAAAAAAATAAAATAAAATATTATTATTATTTATTAACTATATCAGATTTAAATCTTTATCATATTGCCTGATTTATATTCTCCATCAATAAATCTCCTAACGTCATAGATAAGGTGAGCTGGACACAAGGGCCTGCCACGTCAAATAAACGGTCCAGTTTCGAAACTTAATGCTTAAGGGAAACAAACGTAATGATGTGAGGCCGCGGTCTAATTGATCAGCGAAAAACACGTGGCCGCGACTCGTAAGTATATATGTGGACTATGTTCAAGTTCCAGCTCATGCTTTATATATTCACAGTTGGCTTTATATGTGGGTATGGTAAAGTCCAAGCTTGACAGCGATTGGGCTTGAGCTTATATCTTGTTCAGTAACGATTCATACTTTTATTATTCTGGCTCGAGTGGCCGTGGAAATAATGTACTGGATCCCCATCTGATTTGTTGAAATGTTTGGGCTTGATCCATACTTTTGTCTCCGTTTGGGCTTGGTCCACAGTTTCAAATGTACTGGATCCCCATCTGAATGTTTGGGCTTGATCCATACTTTTGTCTCCGTTTGGGCTTGATCCACAGTTTCAAAATATTCTGGATCCCCATCTGATTTGTTGAAAAACTATTTACTCTTTCTCCGCATTCATGCAGCTAACGTTGGACAATAGTACCGCATTCATGCAGCTCATGCTCTCTCGTTCCATCCCTTTCTCTTCCATATTCATTAAACTATCATCAAATACCAATGCCCAGTAATGGCTTGACAGCAATTCTTTAATTATAAACATCAACAATTAAATATAAAAATATAATACTCATGATTTTAGAATTTTATAGTTTTCACATTTAAATATTCTTTTTTTCTACAAGTCCTTTGAGAGATTATAATCTTGAATGTAATTTGATAAAGAAAACTATGCTCTCTTTTATCCCATAATTATTTTACATCTGTTTTTTACTGTATCCAACATATTATTATTGGACAGCTAAAGGACCATTTTTCTAATATACTTTTTATATACATGTATTTATAGTATGCGATTATTAAATAAAAATTTACTTTTAAATTTTTTAATGATATTTTAATATTAATATTTATTAAGTGATTTTAAAATATATTATCTTAATATATGTGTCACATGTTATATGGCCATCTTCACCACCACCTCTCAAATCATTCCATCCAAGACACTCACTTTATTACAAAAAAAAAAAAAAAACTAACCACACCAATTAAAAAATCCAATCCCTTAGAAAAACGTCTTTTTGTCTTCCAATCTCTCGCCCTTTTTCTTTTCTTACTTTGTTTCTTTTTCTTTCTTTTTTTCCTTTATATTGTCACTTTTTTTTTATAAGAACATAAAAGGTTGACATGTTCATAACAACTAATATTTACGATTAAAACTCAATGTTAGGGTGTTTTTTCACAAATATTTACAATCTGTAAATTTAAAAGCAATGCTGACACTTAGATGACTTCTCTCCTTGAAGATGACTGACTGGAAAACTTAAATAATTGCTCGAAATGACATTGTTGGGACACCCTCAAACTGAAAAGGAAAGTAAAAGGGCCAGAAATTATGAAATGAAGGGAAATGACCAAATCGTGTAGAAAATGCATTTATGAAAAATTCTTGTATTTTTTTAACAAACAAAAAGTGGAAATCAAAGCCAACTTACATTAATTACCTCATTAAAAAGGAAAGCAAACAGGTGATATTATTATATATATATATATATATATATAAAAAAAACTCGAATGTAAATTTATAGTAAACATGCTAACGTTTTGCAATATAAAGTCCCCATGTAATATGACGTAATGATATAAGATTTATGATTTGCTCAACATGTCTCAAGTTCGAGTCAGGGTGTGAACTACTTGTAAGAATAGAACAACTGAAATTTTACTCGATCACTTGCGTCTATAAAATATACTTTCCGAGATATGCGGTTTTCTCGCATCCAAAAAAAATAAATACACATTGATGCATAGGTACATTTTCATTTAAAATAAACGTTTCATTTTGGAATTCCCCTTCAATAAATAAAAATAATAAAAAAATGTTTTGCATGTTGCTCATCTGGGATCTCCAGTCCATTAACTCCTCGGCCAAGACCAGATCAATGGCGCTGAACAGCGATCACAATCTCAAGTCTAGTCTTTATCGATACCATTCATCTAACTTCATAAATCTCAGCTACTGGAACGAACAAATGTATTGAATTTACACGGTGCTAGTCTTTATTAATAATCAAGTCTAGTCTTTATCACCACCATTCATCTGTCTGCTGCTATCTTACCACAGACGGTGAAAAATATGAAGTATGAATTAGAAACTGTTCTCGGAGATGTTAGCCAGTTAGGGCCTAGTCAACATGATGCCATGATTGACTTTTTAAGATCTTACTCCTCAGTAATTCTACCGAGGGGACAGTTATTTTTCTTCGTTCCCAGCTATAATTTATCGGCTTTTATCACACAAATTATGAGGAAATCATGCCGTGAAATTTTGCTGCTTTAACAACTTGCTTACCACTTAACCATGACTGGTCAATCATTTTTAATTACCCGCTAATCATAGATTTTAAATCTCACCCTCACATCGAGGTGGTGCCAAGGACCATGGCCATCGCATGCAGTGCAGTGCCTCACGAGCAATTTAGTGATGAAACTAAGTCCAGGGTGGTCCATCTTTGATATTGATTTCTACCCCTGTCATGCACTCTAAAAATTTAATCGAGGCATTTTAAATTGTAAGTACTTTCATAGACTGTAAATGTACTTTTTTAGGACAATGATCGATCAAAAGGAGAGAGCGGGGATGTTTGTCCAAAAGATGGCAGCTTGCACATTTATAAGAAATGTGATAATTTTTGGACAGAAAGAGGCTATCCTTGCAAAGAAGAAATATGTTTTTTTTATTGAATATGAAACTTTTTTTTTTAATTTGAGTAAACTCCGTGGATCCAAGTGAGTAAGTAAAATCCTGATTGTCTCAGGTTTTTATAAGAAATGCTCGCCCTGATTCGAACTCGAAATTTATTATGCAGATCTCAACCTCTTTGTCACCACGCCACATCTCCTGGGGACAGAATATAAAATTGTGTTTAGACAAGAAAATGGATACTTTGTAGAGGTTATTAAGTCTGGCTTAAATATTAATCCTGTCAAACGATTAAATTATTGGGTCTATCAATGATTTATTGGTGGAATTGGTGGATCGTTCATATTCAAGCGATTAAATTGGTAGTAACTCAGGATTCTTCTCTACTCGATTTATAGGTCGGGGACATTTATTTGAGAAATTGTGGGTCACTTTTTCTCGATTGAAGAAACAAATTATGCCCGCTGATCATCTACCTGCAAAACTAATATTGAATGAGTTTTTGCTGGTTGCCAAGACAATAAATTACATGTTTGTTTGAGAGGATAGTTAAAATTAATTTTAAAAGTAATTTTTATTTAGAAATATATTAAAATAATATTTTTTATTTTTTTAAAATTATTGTTTATATAAACAAATGAAAATATCTAAAAATATTATTTTTTTAATTTGAAATAAAATATAAAAATTTAATATTTTTTAAAAATATTTTTAAAACATAGTAAAAATAACTCGAATCCGGAGGTAATTTGGGCACACCAGGGCACGTAAATCGTGGTCAGGACCACACGTCATTCAGTGGTGCTGCTGGCAAGGCCATGCCCTAGCCAGAGCTAAGGAGCTTTAAAATTTGTGGAAGTACTCATGATGTTGTCCTTGGCTTTTCCCCTGGACGTTTAAAATGTTGTTTCCTCTTGGAAACTCAGAACCATGATCGTTTGAATCATCAGGCACGCGTGCCCTGTTCCATTTCAAATTATTTTCGTACGTTATTAGTAAATTATTCATTCATGATTTTGAAAGTTTACTTCCACTACAGCACCTTCGGTTTGCCGTACAATGTCTAGGAGGTGATAATGACCTCACGATCAAGAAGATATACACACACGTATATGTCACACGCGGAAATCTTCAATCATAGTATAATAGTAGGTGGCTTGTATATTCTCTATCTCGGTCCTTCTTGTTCCTTGAACCATCCAGTTTGTTCCTCGAAGCATTTTATTTTTATTATACATTCATTCATTCATTCATTCATTTTATCAAATCTAGTCCTCTATGTTATTAATTCCTTCCGACTTGTGATACATAAGGATGGATCTATGTATCATAAGCTTGATGACACACATACATGTATGACATTCCGTATAATAATAATAATAATAATAATAATAAAATTAATTAATTAATTAATTAGCCGTTCATTGAAATCTCAATGAGAGAGAGAGGCCTTGACAGAAACTTGTAATCAATACGATTGCTGCTCATCAATTAAACAAAAGGAAAAATCGAACAGGAGATCATTTTTCACGCTTCCACTCTTCTGAACTCAGGACAAGCACACGTGCCAAACTGCGTGAAAATGGGCAGTCAAATTGCATGGAGAGACATCTACATGCTGTCATCTTCAAGATTTTTCAAAGTCAACTACTGGTCTCTAACACCCGTCCAAAATCAAATTACTATGAATCTCAAGTCATACAAAGTCGACCAGAGCATTCATATAAAAATGTTTGTTATACTATATAAAAAAGAAGAAGAATAAAAACGTATGCTCACATTATAAATAAAAATAAATGTTCTGACACGGATAATATATATACACTAATTAAATTAATTTTTTTCATCTCAATTATCGATTTAAAGGTTCAGTGCTATAAAAACAATTATAAAGTGAAAAAACAAATACGTTTTGAGGGGGGTATTGTATTTTAATTGCGTTTTTAAAAAAAAATATTTTTTTAACTTTTGATTTTTTTTTTTATTGGAGTGTTAGAGTTGATCATTTAATCATTTTATAATGATGTTTGGAGCCACAGGAAATAACATATAATTAATGCCTATATCAACGTCTTAAATCCATAAAGTATCAATTCTAGGAAGAAACAAGATATTTGCCATCCGCAAGTAGAACAGTTGATAAAATTCAAAAAAAAAAGAAAAAAGAATTAAATACACAAGCCATGGCAATAAAATAAGCAGTCTTAAGATTCAAAAAAACTACGCTTCACACCATAGACAACAAGAACCATCCAAGCTTCTTCTACCTCTGCAGAAACTGTAACTCTCTTCACTCTTCTCAATCTCTCATTGAGATCTTCACCATTTGGAATTGGAACCTACCTCCCTCTTTCTTTCACATCACCTGCTCTTCCTATAAAAACCTGTCCTCTCTCTCTCTAAGCTATTAGCGTCTGCCCTGCCGAAAAGCTGTAATCTCCTAGAAGGTGAATTTATGCATCCTTTGTAACATTTCCCTCTTTCACAATCTCTGTCCTCCATCATTTACTTCACAGTTTAAGCTTTAAAATCCTAGCTTAAACTTTTTTCAACTAATATCAATGGCTTCTTCTGTGACAAGCTCTTCTTCTTCCTGTAAACAAATACCCTTTTTGATTGAGAGAAAACCCTTGATGCTCAAAGATTATCTTCTTGATGATCTAAGTTCCTGCTCATCCAACGGCTTCAAGTCATTTCCTCGTATTCACCGCTGCACAACCGTCCGATTTCTCCTCGAAATCGACCTCAAAACCAAGCAGCAGCGGCACCAGAAGCAGCTTTACAAAAGAAGTAAATCATCAAAAGCAGCGTCTACAACAATCTCAGCTCTTCAAAAAGCATCAGCTGCTGTTATCAAAGCCGTTAAACTACTCCCATTCCCCTCAGCCCCCACCGTAAAGTCTCCGTCACCGTCAAGAACAAGAAAGGGGCTTTTACCTCGAAGTCTTTCACGGAAGCTGTTTACAAAGAGCTTTTGGAGAAAAACACCTGATCACAGTGGTCAGTACTGTAAGGAAAACAATGGGATCAGAGGGTGGAGACTGTTCCATGAGTTCTTGGAGGAACAAGATAGACCGTCAGATCAAATTTCCAGCAGAATTTCAACTAGTTCAAGAACCAGCAGCAACAGTAACGTTTGGACTCCTGATCAGAGTGAATTTACTGTTGGCAGTGGCAATTCTCCTACCTTAGAGAGTTGTAGCAGTGGCGTAAACGACGCCGTTTGTATTCATGATGATTTAGTCAAGGAAGTCAGCGACAGAGTAGGCGTATCAGTCGGCCAGGATCCCATCACAAACAGAAAGGTAGGTTAGAAAGTTTTTTTTTTAAAAATATTTCACGTGTATAATCTGCTGCTGCCTCTCACTTACAATTAATTAGTATCATTCGTTTTTCCATCTCCAATTAAATATGGGAACTGGGATTTTCTTTTATGGGGGTATTTATTGGGAAGTGGGTATGGTGCATCTCGGTACCTTGGAATCAAATACGATGGAGTGCTTTGAGGCCTCCGGCCCGCGGCGGTGAGATGAGATGGAATATGAAATACTGTACATCTTCTTCTTCTTTTGTCATAAAATCGATTGGTATGGATAGTTTTATTAGGTTCGACCTAACTTCTTAAATTTTTCTGTTGGAGTTTTGGTAGGTTTTTTGGAGAATAATGTAGCGATTAAATTTGGTGGGCTTTTGTGGTAGTAGGATAATTATTATTCAAAACCCTATTTCTTTTTTAGGCATGTACTTATTAAAAAAGTGGGACTATTTAAACTCATTTAAAAGTGGATAGATGTAATGTTGTTTTGGCAATGCAATTCCATTTTTTTAAAATATATATGTGTGTGTTTCAAACTATTATTCACCTTAAAATCATTAAATTAATATTTTTTAAATGATTTTGATATTTTAATTTTAATAAAAAACTATTTAAAAATATTCATAATTAAAAAAAACTCTCCACTAAATTATTAAAAATAATTCCAGCCAACCACCCATTATTGGGATCTAGGAAGTCTATAATTTTTGTCTTGGTCTAGAAATATAAGAACTGAAAGTCACCTAGACAGTACTAAGATTACCCAGTTTCGAATTCATTGAATGCATG
This sequence comes from Salix caprea, assembly GCA_964035475.1. Classification (NCBI taxonomy): domain Eukaryota; kingdom Viridiplantae; phylum Streptophyta; class Magnoliopsida; order Malpighiales; family Salicaceae; genus Salix; species Salix caprea. The sequence goes on along the minus strand of OZ037759.1, from coordinate 8,095,614 downwards.
GACATGGTGAATTCCCCCAAGTGTCGTGCACCATATTGGACATGTGACGCTGTTGTTATGCTGCTTTCAAGAGTCTTTATCAAGTCCAATCCTATCCAATCATCGACAGTAAGCAATTGAAATGGGGCATGCACTCGATTTTCCGATGAACAGCACTGTTATTTATTGTTTTAATGGGATATGTCCCCGCAATTTCTTTTTAATTTGTACTGTAGAGGTTTTATTTTAATGCGGTGATAGTCCATGTGATGTAACAGGAGTGGCAAGATGACAAGGAGAAAGAACAGTTCAGTCCGGTGTCAATTCTGGATTGTCCGTTCCAGGATGATGAAGAAGAGATCAGCTCTCCTTTCCATCGTAGTCCTGTCCGCATGGAAGGTATCCTTTCAGTTGCCTCTTCCATGAAAACTACTAATGCTATAGCCAAGTTACGAAATCTATTTTTTCTATTCACTTGTGTAGATAATCTGTGGCAGCCGATTACGCAAGTATAAACAAAAAATGTTTATATTGATCTTGATTTAATAGAATACTATTGATTATTCGGTGTTTTTCTACATTTTCTATTCTTTTCATTTGCCTGTTTACCTGGTGGGATTCACTCTTTAACAAGATTTGGAATGCGTGATCAACAGGAAGTAAACAGAAGCTTGTGCAAAAGATCAAAAGGTTCGAGAGCCTCGCTCAACTAGACCCTGTAGACTTGGAAAAACGAATTGCGACTGCAGAGTTGGAGGATGAATCTGTCGAATCCCCAATGCAACATTGTTCAATTTCTATCAACAGTGATAAAAACGACATTTTCAGTGAAACCAGAGAAGAAAATGGAACAGAAAAGGATGCACAACAGCTGCTCGATCATGTCAAATCAACTATAGCAGCACCTGGCTTGTCACCTAAGCTAGATAGTCTATTGTTATGCTTCTTCGAAGAGAAAATTGTGGAAAACAATGCGAGTGGAAGCTTGATTGGACTGTATAAAGAATTTGAGCAAGAACTAGAAGTAGCACAGGATTGGATTAACGGGCGGCCTAAAGAAATGTTTTTGGGGTGGGAGGTGGTGGAGAGCAGGCACGTGTACCTTCAAGATATGGAGAAGAATGGGAGGTGGGAAAACGTGGATCAAGAGAAAGAAGAGGTTGCTTTGAAGTTGGAGGTTGAGGTTTTTAATTCATTGATAGAAGAAGCTTTAGTTGATTATATTCTAGTTAATTAATGTCATTAGTTGACTGCTTAAATTAAATCCATTTATTAATTATTGGATTACTCAAGGGCAATCTAGCTGAAATGATTAATAAAGCCACCCTATACGCTATCTTTATCTACTTTCTGTGGGAGGAGAAACATAAAACCTGACGAGATTTTGAAATTTGAGGAACCATACGAGGTTCTTCGTAAAGTCTCCCTCGGGCTTCTGTCTTTTCAATCGGGCTTTACCATGGCTAAACATGGTTTCGTGCCTATGCCTGATGTGTCCATCAAAACGTTTGTTTATCGAAAACTTGACACTCAGAGCAATTCCAGGAAGAAAAAACTATTCAGATAAGCTAAATTAATAATATGTTTTTTTAGATAGTGTAAATATAATATTTTTTATATTTGTATTTCAATGAAAAAAAAAGTTATTAAAGAAGTTAATTCTATTTTAATATATATAATATTAATATAACTATTTATTAATAATAAATAATACAAGTACAATCAAAACAACTTTTTTTTATATAAAAATATATTAAATAATTTTTAAAATGTTATTTTAACCTTTCAATGTAGTTCTCCCCTTATAACTAAGAAAATAAAAAATATAAACTATTTTTTTTTTAACTTTTCTTTTAGTTCTTCCATTAAATTACTCTCGGGAGGCAATCTCTTTATGGGCTACCTCTCACTGTCATCTTAAAATGATCTATGTAGTTACTTTCGGTCCGAAAATGGGACGAAATTTGTCAATAAATCATATTGTTTAATATAACTGTTATTTAAGATTACAAGATATATATTATTTTTTAATATAACTTTTCAAATAAAATCAATTTGAACTTCCAGTTTCACACTACTTTGTTTATTATATTACAAAAAAGAGATGAACTCCAAAAGAATACGACCAAAAACAATATTTTTTAAATTTATTTGAATTGTTTTGATGTAATTATATCATAAATAAAATTTTAAAAATAAAAAATATTGTTTTAATATATTCTTAAATAAAATATTACCTCCTCGTATCCTATAATATTTTGTCAATTAATATGAATAGTGAAGGAGGAAGGTCATTTTTCTCGTTTCTCGCTTCCCTCCCTCCCTCTTAAAAGTAACTAACGTAAACCCCTCTTTGTTCATCTTTCAACCCGCAAACCCAGAATCAACCAACTCTCTCTCAGGTTAGACAGAATCCAAGACTTCCGCACAGCTCTTTTTGATGCTCAACTTTTTCGAATCAACTAACAAACCTATTCCCGTTTTATTTTCTTTTGTCAATTACACTCACACATATATACCATGCACCGTTAACACAAGCAAGGAATCTGTTGAAAGATATAGATACCCTTTTGTACTTTTTTTCTGGATTTGCAGTGTTGAACTGAAAAATGAAGGGAGAGGATCAGGCGAGGCATTTGTTTGGGGTTTCTTTATCCGACCGGCCTAAATGGCAACAGTTTCTTATTTGCTCATCTGGGTTCTTCTTTGGTTATCTCATCAATGGCATCTGCGAGGTTTGTTTCTAAGTTTTATCACTGTTTATCATCTTTGGATTTTTTTTTTATAAATCGTAGACATGTTTGTTTCTTGTTTGACTTTGATGGCCAATTCTTGTTCTTGTTTTTTCCTCTTATTTTTTGGTGTAAGTGGTTAAATTCGTATGTCATGAGCATTTGATATCCACATGCATTGATTTATTCCTAACGTTTTTGTTTTACTCTGTTTGGTTGCTGAGAATGAAACTGCTGCAACGCAAAGTTTTATTTTTTATTTTGGGCTTAATTGATGGCAAATTTTCACAATTTTTGTTTTCTCTGCAACCAAACAGGGGTGGCTGTGTGCGTTTTAGATTTTTGTTTCTTAAATTTACGGAGATAATTTTCTACTTTTGGTCATTATTTTGTTAAAAAAGATTGTTTTCTTTGGGTGCTCCTTGTATAATCTTTTATTTGATTTGACCTTAAAATTATGAAAAATTGAATATTAGTATATCGATAAAATTTTTTGTTGGTTTTTATTTGATTCTCATTGCTTGGAACCTTTGATCTAATCATTGACATCTCACATTTTCAATTGCTAATTGCAGGAATATGTGTATAACCGGCTCCAATTCAGGTACAAACTATTGCTAGTATTTCTATATTAATTATGTTGTGTAGTGACTTTATGCATATTTGTTTTTTCTTTTGGATTTTCAGCTATGGCTGGTATTTCACATTTGTACAAGGATTTGTGTACTTGGTGCTTATATACTTGCAGGGTTTCAACCCCAAGCAAATGGTGAACCCATGGAAAACTTATTGGAAACTCTCTGCTGTTCTTATGGGTTCTCATGGGTTGACTAAAGGGTCCCTGGCCTTTCTTAATTATCCAGCTCAAATCATGTTCAAATCCACCAAGGTAAACCTAGTTCTTATCTAACTCTTGTCCTATTAAGTTGGATGTGAAAGGTCTTGTTTTTTTATTTGATTGAACTTTTGTTGCATGTATTTGAATACGATGAAATTTTGATGAAATTTAAGATGGATCTTGTCCCCTTTTTCTCTAACACCCAAGTTTTGGTGATTTCGAGAATCTAGGTACTGCCAGTCATGCTAATGGGAGCCTTCGTTCCAGGATTGAGAAGAAAATATCCAGTTCACGAATACATATCAGCTCTGCTTCTGGTTATTGGTCTGATCCTTTTCACCTTGGCAGATGCTCAAACATCACCCAATTTTAGTATAATTGGTGTGCTGATGATTTCTGGTGCTTTAATTATGGATTCTTTGATGGGTAACTTGCAAGAAGCAATTTTTACTATGAATCCTGACACCACACAGGTGATGACTTTTGACTTTTTTTCCCGATACATGAATGCAAAATTGTTTTGGCAAAACAATGTGCATCATTAGGCCTTTCTTCTTATTATGTTCTTGACAGATCGAAGTGCTGTTCTGCTCGACAGTAGTTGGATTGCCTTTCTTGCTTCCACCAATGATCCTGACTGGAGAGCTGTTCAAGGCTTGGAAATCTTGTGCTCAAGTAAGAAACTATAAACGTTCAAATATTTGCAGACTCGCATGCTATATAAATTGATTTCAAAGGAAATCCATGTTGTGTAATGGAAATGGTTGAAGTCAAGTTACACATAACTTGCCTGCTATGCACAACCAAAAAGGGTTCCTCGGAGAAATCAATATGGTGGTTGAAAGTCCACTTCATCAGCATACTAATTATTTAATGATTAATACAATCCATTGACTTAGTCAACCCTCCATAAAGAATACATGTCACCACATCTACCTATTCTCCTGGTTTTACCTCTTCAAAATGCTTCCTTTTTATGATTGAATATATAAACAGATTAAGTTTTTTGGCGCTACATCTACTTATTCTCGTGGTTTTACTACCTATTTCAAATGACGGTCAACTTTCAGACATCCATATTGTCGCTGCCTTCAATTTGACGATTACTTCTTTATGTACTGCAGCATCCTTATGTGTATGGAGTGTTAGTATTTGAAGCCATGGCCACATTCATTGGCCAACTTTCTGTTCTGTCCCTCATTGCCATTTTTGGGGCTGCTGCCACTGCCATGGTACGTCCGTTGTGCCACCCTCTCTGAGTTGCTGTAAATTCTGCGTTTTATTCCCCCATTTTGACAATCGAGTCGTCTTCCCTGAGAATGTAAAAAGAGCTCGTCGGAAATATTTCCACCACCTTGCCTTAGAACATGCTATGTCTGACTTTTGGGTTCTGATTTGTATTGGCAAGCAGATAACAACTGCTAGAAAGGCAGTCACCTTGTTGCTGTCATACATGATATTCACAAAGCCATTGACTGAGCAGCATGGGACAGGGCTGCTACTCATCGCCATGGGAATCATATTGAAGATGGTTCCTGTAGATTACAAACCCACCACCAGGAATGCAGCTAGACACGGGAAGTCTCATTTTAAAGAAGAAATAAGCCTAGGAGAAAGTGGGAAAGCTGAAGGAGCTGAAGAAAAACGGCCCTTAGTGTGAGGACAAAGGTCATAGATTTATTTCTTCATCACGAACTTTTGCATAGCTTGGTGTGGTTTTTGCATGAATATATGGTGATTAAAGGGCTGCTTGCGTCCACATGTCATCAAAACCTTTGTGGATCCTGTATTAACTGGCCGTTAATCTCAAAATGTCCAAACCCAGGTAACCACTCCTCGGCAGTCAACCTTGAATCCACTCATCACAAGACACACTCATGGTTTTACTAAAAATAAAGGATAATGTAATATTTCAATATAATTATGGAGTGGAAATAATACTTTTATGGATTGAGAATAGCACCATCATTTTATAAGTTATATATTATCATGGGTTGGGTGTTATTTGCTTGTCTAATCTATCCATAATATATATATATATATATATATATTTTTTTTATCTTGAACCGTAACCGTTTGATGGCCTTTACAGGAATTTTCTTTCTGTGCACAAATGGACCTCCAAAATGGAATAATGTACTAACAGTCTTATTAATCGAAGAGGCCCTTTTCGAATAAAATTAAAACCCCTTTCCCCCATAATGTATGGGCTCGAAGCCCATTTAGACTAGCTTGTAAAATTTACTAATTTTACAAATTCGGCCTATCTAGTACAAACAATTGATTTCGTGCAGAAGCGGTAGCGGTGGAGCCTCTGCACGTGGGCCATGCTTCTACAATATCCAACGGGACCAATTGAAAGTTAGTTCCCCACGTCATCAGACGGTCATAATCACCCATTTTCTTATTAAATTAATCCCCATTTTCGGTAAAGATAGCATCATCAACCTCATTAACCAAAATAAAATAAAGAAATTCAAAAGCGAGAAAAACCCTATTTTTGCTCTCTCTCTCACTCTCCCTGCAGCTTTCCGGAAAAGAAAAAAATCATGAAAGGAGCGAAACGATTTGCCGTTTCAGACTCAGTCCCTGACTCCAATGACACGGCTGTGAGTGTCTTCAGAAAACCCGATTTGATTCCACTCAATTTTCTTGTTTAACTGATAAACAGTGTGCTTTTCTGTGCTCTTAGAATATAAAATTTTGCAGCTATGTTTTGGCTTTGTCGCAATAAAGCTTAAATTTTGAACTGGGCTGCTGCTTAAATTGGGATTCGAATTCACTTTTGAGTGTATGAGGAATCTAGTGTTTTGGTTGTTGGTTTTTTGGGACAATGAAGTGAAATTACGGGCATTTTTGTTTCTTGCTAGATGGTCTATATATTTTACGCTAATGCAGTGTGAGGAGCTTTAGTGAGTTCTTGGTTACGTTTGTTCAAGTCTTTGATTTTTTTACGTGGAGCTCTTTGTCTAGGCAAAAGCTAAACTATGATGTCGCTACTTTTTTGTTACTCTTGTTTGCTTCTGTCCTTTTCATGAAAGAAACAATCTATTTTACATCCTTCTGATTTTGAGCGTCAATCATATTTTGGGGGCTGACTATGCGAAATCAAATTATGGTTGTAGTTACGGAATAAAAGAATAACGGCAGGATTCCTATTTGATGTTCATAGACCCGAACCATCTCAGCAACAATTGACTCCATTGCCACCGCTGGATGTGAAACGTGCTGAGTCATCACAGCTTCACGTGAGAGCTCTCAATAGCCAATTTGCCAGGTCGATTTCTTTCCTGTATTTGAACAACTTAACATCTTCATTTATTATCTGGTCAACTTAGTTTCTGCTTTTATGATTAATTTGGATGAAGATGATGTGCTCTCTTGTTTGTCCACTTTTTTCCCTCATATTATCAGATTCTGTGCATGTTCTTTTAATAATGAGAAACATTTACCGCTCGATGAAGATATGTATTTGCTGTCCTTTATCTTATAGACTTATTTTTTGGGACTTCTTTCATTTTTGAATAGTTGGGTTCAAACACAACTGAAGAATCATCCCGATGAACTTTGGGAAGATGGGATTCGAGACTACCTTGCTCATGCTTCAAACATTATGGTAAAATTTAATGTCTTGTAGCATGCATTAAAAGGGACATGCATGCACTCTTGTTTTTAATTTAAAATCTAAAAGCTTTGATCTTCGCCTCTCTTATTGCAGGAGAAGTTTAGTGATGTTGTCAACTGGCTAAAAGCAAATGCTGCAAAAGGAGTGTCTGTTGCTGACTCTCTCACAACTGAAAAGAAATCAGTGCAAGAAATAAAGAATAATGAGAGAAAATTACTTGAAGAAAAAACTGGTTTTGCTCTACCAAGTACAAGTGCAAGGTTTACAAGTTCCCGGAGCTCTAGTGTGTTTTCTGCCAACCAAAGCTCTGGAGGAGTATCATCTAGTAGCCAAAGCTCTAGTTTATTCTCCAACGGTGAAAGCTCTGGTCCGACCAATCTAAGTTCTGGTTTGTTCTCAAACAACCAAAGCTCTGGATTCTTCTCATACAGTGAAAGTTTTGGACTCTCCTCCAACAATCAAAGCTCTGGATCATTATCCAGCAGCCAAAGCACTGGAGCATTCTCCAACAGTCAAACACCTTTCTCCATTAATCAAAGCACTGGAGCATTCTCCAACAGTCAAACACCTTTCTCCATTAATCAAAGCACTGGAGCACTCTCCAACAGTCAATCAGCTTTCTCCTTTAATCAAAGCTCTGCAGCATTCTCTGAAAGGCAAAGTATAGGAGTGTTCTCCAACAGCCAAACACCTTTCTCATTTGGTAGGTATTGCACCACCTTACTTGAATGCTACACGGTTATAAATTCACCAGTAGTATTCAGTTGCTAATGACATATGTGCCAGAGAAAAAGGACAAATATATATGACAATGGAAATGTGCTCTAGGCTCAAGTACGAAGTTATAAGTGTCTGGGTTCTGATTGAATCATCTAGATGAAGATATTGCATTATAGGTTTAAAATTGTGAAATGGACTGCAAAAGGTATTCCCAGAAGGTCCACCAGACCTTGCTGCATGCATCATAGAGTCTCATAAATTGTGAAATGGACTGCGAAAGGTATTCCCAGAAGGTCCACCAGACCTTGCTACATGCATCATAGAGTCTCATGGTGTGGCAATTTAAGTCAGAAACTATAATTACAAAATCCTCTGATGAAGGCATATTCAGCTTCTTCTTTTACATTATTTTTGTTCTGCACAAGTCACTGAGAGTTGGCCATCCACAACTATAGAGTACCCAGTTCAGTACTCTTGGATATGAGATATGATGCTAATATACTCCCAGTAGAATATGTTAGATAATAAAATAAGAAGATGCAGATATGACACTTCATTATTTATTATTCTGTTATTTTTTTAATACAGATTTTAGAGTTGCATATGTTTTTTCTGTGAAAGTGACACGAAATCTGTCTTTCTTTTTTCTTATTTTCTTTTTTAGGAGGTCAAAGTTCCATCCCCACAACCCATAACACTGCAGACGACGCTGATGATGGTGAGAGAAAGAATTGCTTTTGTTTCCTTTTTGTTGTCCGAGATTGTCTTAAGCTATCACTTTAAATTAAACCTGCAATACAATTTATGATCCCCTTTCTTTTTCATGTATGTTTACTCCAGTTGATCATGCTATGTGCAGAAGTGTAAACTGCACTTCTTTTCTTTATCACATGCTGTTAATTGAAATTTGGTTTCAAGACCTTAAAAAGCTAGTAGGTTTGTGATATCAAAACCGTATACCTGAAAAGGGAATTCTGTGCTGTTAGTTTCTTTTGGATAATTCAGTTGCAAGCCTGACACTTTTCAACACAATGAACATGCTTTAATTGTAAAAGTCAAGTTGCCCATGTTTCTCAACTTTTGAGACCATGGTACCACCACTCTTTATAGATTAGATTTTCACTGAGAACATATGATTCTGAAAACATTGGAAGAGGATGGTTCAGTGTTAGGTAACTCTTAGGAGCTCACTGTGTATATGGAACATTTGTCGTGTATACTTTTTCATCTACTGTAGAAGCAGGCCAAATGATTGTTCTTGTTTACTGGAAATGAAAATATTAATCGCTAGACATCTATCATTTCCTGGGTTTTGATCTGTTGTGCTGTATAAATGAAGTATTAATTTCTCTATCAACTGTAGGATATCTGTTCTGTGAAATATGTGCTTTCATAATGTTTGTCTGACTTGCTGGTTCTAGCACCAATCCCATTTCAAAGCTGGATTTGTACAAGGTGTTTGCATGTTTATTAATGCTTTGAAATCTTAAACGGTAGATGTTCTTTGTATAATTTTGAGAAATATTTCCTTGAAGCCTGGAACTCTCAGCCTACCCTTGTGTGTATTTGCATTATACGTAGATATTAAACAACCCATTTCTTTTACCAGAAAATGAATTACAGCAACCTGGTAGTCCATCTGTGAAGAAGTCTGAAGAGAAGGGTATTGTTACAGTCCATGAAGTCAAGTGCAAGCTCTATGTTAAGGTAATTGACATTTCATACTGTACTCATTGAGAAGTTTATGTTTTTGGGATTAGGTTATGCAATGTATCAATTTTTAATAGTAGAAGAAAGTTGTCTTTTACTCATGCATACCTGTAGCTCCTGCTTGCTCTGCCATCATGGTGGTTAAATAATTTCTTTGGTTTTTTCCTCTTGCTATGTTCAGTCAAGTGATCCAGCAGTTAAAGACACATGGAAAGATAAGGGCACAGGTCAGCTTTCCATCAAATGCAAAGAGGGGATAAGCAAGGGAACAAAAGAATCTAAACCGACAATTGTCATTCGAAATGATGTATGATCCATTATGGACTTATTTTGGTTTCTGAAATCTTTATTAACCCTTATCATGGTTTCAGTGATCGATTGGTTTCCTCTCCTTTTCCAACTTCTTTTGTTTGCGCATTTAGGCATTTTATGTTCTTTTGATGGATGCAGCATAGTGCTCAGTTCAGATTATTTACTTAAAGAACTTCTATAAACTCTTTCTTGGACTTACTGTCTGAAGTGTTTTGGTGATGGCAGGTGGGAAAAGTGTTACTAAATGCTTTGCTCTATCCAGGAATCAAGACAAATCCACAGAAGAATTCCCTTGTTGCAATATTTCATACTGCGGTAATGCATTTTAATTAATATTTCTACTCTCTTATGAGCATGTAAACTTTTGCCTGGCTTATCTATAACCTGCAAATCACATATCCAACGAACACTTAGAAGGCTGCTGGAATGGTTTGTATTAACCATAATATTTAATGTATTATCTCTATCATGGAACTTATCGCTGGTGATTTGTCTTGTTGCAGGGCGATGATAGTGGTAATAATGATTGTGTTGTGGCACGCACTTTTTTATTTAGGATGAAAACAGAGGAGGATCGGAATAAGTTAGCCACAGCAATCCAAGAATATGCTCCCTCCACATGATGAAAGTACCGATAGCAAACACGATTCTAATTTTTTTTTGCAGCAATTGGCTTGTTAGGAACTGAGGGAGCTTGTTTGGGGCAAAAAAATAACTGGGGTCAATTTTTGGAGCACGCACCCCATGAAATCAAAATGTATTTCTATCACTTGTAATTTAATAGGAGGAAAACGTGTTCTATGTTTTGTTTTAATCGTAAATCACTATCCTTTTCTAGTTAATGTGGAATATGCCCGTCTTTGTATGACTCGAAACTCTTATTATGCATGCAACGCTAGCAAAAGTTATTGTATCCACCTAATCTAACCGCGTGTTATTGAAGGAAAATGACAGCAAGAAACCGTGAGATAAGATGCACATAGCACTCAGATTCAGCAACGAATGTGACAACAAACAATACAAGTTAGCCAAAACTTCTGTTATATACACACTCATTTGGCAGCTATTTACAGAGCAGAATGATTCGAAGACACCTCATAAATCACTCTTTCCCATACGCGTTTCAGCTTTCCCTTTTGCGTCATCGGAGTTCAGTTTCTCATATCGCCAAAACTTTTGGAGCAAGTTACCTTGTCAGTCATTATTAGAACTCGTTAATATCGCAAAAGCAATCTTCCAAGTGCCCAGCCAGTGTTTGCAATGTACACGCACTCCTCTAGCATACAAGTGATAATCTCAGTGATGGGGCGGTAGGGATATGTGTGCATGACGCCCAGCGAATAACCGATTCGGTGACCATGATATTAAGTTGATCGAGCTCGCCAAGTCCTATGGTGTGATTTCTTCTGCTGTGGATACTGGTTAATTTAGACCCACTGAACCCTTCACGTGGAAATTCAATCTTTAGCATCATTTCTCCTATTCCACGGTGAACTGGAGCAAAAGTAGGTGATAATGCGGGGAGCTTTTGCAGGACCGCTTCTGCACCAGCCAAGAAAGAGAGCTTTGATTAGTGTTTCATGGATAAATATACGAAATAGATTGGAGTTGGTATCACAGAGAAGTGGAATCTTGGGACACTTAAGGACCTGTTATTGCTCTCATACATGGAGACAAAATGGAGTTGGTCCTTTATGGAAAGCATTCGTTCTCCAACTAGCAGTTTTTAAGGTTTTAGAAGATAGGTGTGGATGCCTATTCATCTAATGTGTATTAACACTATGATCTTACAAGCAGGCGATAGAAAAAAACGCTACATGTGTACCTCCATGTATTGCGTCCCTACCTCCATGTATTGCGTCCCATTTCGACTCGGTGGCTTTAGTACCAAATGAGAAATCTCCTTTATCAACTTCAGTGGTAGGACCAGAGAAGGTAAAGCTTAGCATTGATGAAATGGGAGATGAGAGCTCTGTTACACCTGATTCATCATTGTTGCTAAAAGAAAAACCTCCAGATGCAGAGCAAGCGGTGTTGTCGTTAACTTGGAAAGAAGAAAATGCTGATGTGGGTGTGGGAGAGTGCCCTTGTTGATCCCCAGCAGTTACAGGCAATTCATAGGTGAAGCTGTAGGCTTGATCCTTGGCGATGAATGGGGTAGAGAATGAACCTCCACAAATTTTTAGCTGTCCACAGTTAAGGTTGTCTTGCGTGTTGGATTCTTGAGCTACTAGTGCCCCATCCTGCACCCAGGAGTGAGCTGTAAAACACAGTCATCCTTAATATAAGCAAAATTTCCAAGAGGTGGTGGACAGATATTCAAACAACTCAAAAAAACAAGGTTTTTGGTTTTTGATATGATAGGCCAGAAGGAACAAAAAATGGTTCAAGTCAAGCAAATATTGCAATAAAATGCTTTACACCTGCTCATGACATAATAAAGGCCTATTTGGAACTGTTTTAAAAATAGTTCTTTTACTCTAAAATGAAAATGCTATTGTCTGGATCTGAAAACCTTTTTTCTTTGAATTGTTTTGGCAGAAAAGCAATGGCCTGAAATGGCATGCATCGACATACCTAACACCTGTGCAGTGTTAAGCCTCTTGAAAGGATCTTTACAGAGCATTCCAGTGATCAAGTCCTTGGCAGATGTGGATATTTGATCCCAGAATTTGGGAGGGAACCGTAGTTCTGCAGCCCTGACTGCATCAAAAATCCTTGATTTGCTCTTCCCCCAGAAAGGAGGCATCCCACTTAGCAGAATGTAAAGAATAACACCAGCACTCCACACATCAGCAGCCTGGTTATAGCCTCCAGCCAATACCTCGGGAGCAATGTAAAATGGACTCCCAACTGTCCCATGCAAGCTATGCCCTGCAAATACAAAAACCATGTGCTAAGAACGGTAAAGGGTCAAGAAAGAACTGGTATCAATCGCAGGAACGGAAGAAACAAGAGTAGAATCCTCACCAGGTTTGATGTAAGTTGCAAGACCAAAGTCTGCCAATTTAATCGGTGATGATAAAGATTTAGTGGCCAAGAGAATGTTTTCAGGCTTCAAATCTCTATGAACGATGCCATTGTCATGACAGTACTGAACCACTTGCATAAGATGTCTAAAGATAACACGAGCATTTTGTTCTGAGAACCTACCATGCTTTTCAAGTCGGTGAAAAAGCTCCCCACCTGCGCACAATTCCATCAAAAGATGCACTTGATCCTCCTCCTCATATACTGCCTTGAGACTCACAACGTTTGGATGCCCTGATAACCTACTCATTATTTCAATCTCAAGCTTTACACTGCGCACATCATTGAGGGTGGCCAATCTATCTTTAGCAATAGATTTGCAAGCTAAAACCTCACCTGACAACTTATCTGAGCACGCCCTTATGATACCAAATTGGCCCCACCCCAACTGCTCCCCAAGAACATACCGATCTTTCAAGTTTGCGACTTCAGTCAAGTCCAAAATTGTATCAGTCAGACTGGATATCCTGTAGCAGTGACAAGATGTTGAAGGCTGTATAATGTTGTCGCTATTGGCTATGTCCATCCCAATAAGGCACAATCTTAATTGCTTGAGAACATTGACCAAAAATTAATTCAAATCCAACTTTATCAAACTGCAGTTTCAAGTGTCCTTCATGGCATTTGAGCCAGTTCAGTTCTTTCTCCAGAGTTCAAATCAAACCACCTGAAATTTATACATGGAATAGATTACTCAGAATATTGATAAATCAAACCAACTTTAGCAAACTGCAGTCTCATGAGTCCTTTATGACACACTAGCATTTCAGTTGGCTCAGTTCTTTCGCCAGAGTTCAAATCAAACCACCTAAATTTTCTACATGGAATAGATCATTCAGAAGATGTTCTTTCCTACTTCCATAGTGAATCTCGCATACAACAAACCCTTCAATTTCCGAAGCGTTATTGCTGGAAAGTCTTAGAGCATGCATCAATCACCTAGCACTCAACATAAAGTATCTAAAGTTCAGTTTAACTTGATCAAATCTCAAAATTCTTTCCTTTGTTTTCCTGTTTCCCACATGATAGATAAATTAAGGGTATCATCACGCAACAAAATTAAACACAACATATTCCACAAATTTGCATTAAACATCTAAAAACTAGACCCAAACTCAGCACGGAGTAATAGCAGGTAATCCCCAAGCACAATTCAAAACACCCTTCATAAAAGAATCCAAACTAAAACTTCAAGCTCAAAGATCTGTTACAAAACTGCTCACAAATTTTGAAGAAAAACAAGAAAGGAAACCCAGGAAAAAAATAAATAGCACCATGTTTTACACCAAAATTCTATACCAAGTCATAGCAACACTAACACCAAAAACAACCATAAAAGCTCACATCTTCATTACATGATTAAGCCAACCCCCGCACCCTACAATTTTATTTTATTTAAAAAAAAAAAGCAGACACATTTTAACAAGAAAGAGAGAAATAGGCTGACCTGTCCCTGGGAGCAATGAAGAGAGAAGACAACAAAAGTCCAAGGAATCCAAAAACCAGCCATTGGCATTCACACTTCCATATTTTTAGCTCATAACTTCTCTCTTTCCCCTGTGACCAGGAACAGGAAATAAGCTACACCTTAACCACTTATACTTGACACGCGTCCTTAGATTTGGTGGCAATTATAATCTATAAGCGGCCTCTAACTTTGCAGCTTGTTAATTACAAATAAACCCTTACATGGATTTTCTACCATCATTATCACTCGTCACTTTGCAGCAAGCGGAGACACCATTGCTCTTATTCTGTATTTTATTTTTATATATAATAATAAAAATAATTAGGGTTTTCTGACTACTCATCAAAGTTATCTTTTATGTGTGCGGCTGTGCGCGTGCTTGATATATTTTCATTTTTGATTCTTAATTTTAGGAAATTCTGTAACTTTTGTTTGTAATCTGTGCAGGCTTCAAAACAAAAAAAAACAATTCTTTTTAGGGGAAAAAAAGAAGCCGGAGAATATTTTAGTTGCAAGTGTGCAAGGGCGGACGTGATCGTGTGACCAAACATGACCTTTCTAGAGTGCCACGTAGGGCGTTGTGAGTGGTTAGGACACCCTCTAGTTAAGCGCGATACTATATTTTAGGTGAAGAAATGATGATGTTGTCCTATGTGAAGGCAAGCAAGATCCTAGCTGTCATTAGCTGTCCTAGGAGGTGTATTATTTATTTATTGTGGCTTCGTAATATTTAAGAGGCGTACTGGCTAGTTGACTTTATGAGAATTCTTTTCATTTTATATTTGCGTGGGTGGCTTAAAGCAGTCAGCACCTTCGTTGGAAAGCATAACCCTCCCCCATCCAATCTGTGAAACATGTACCCCCACATTATCTTATGTATTTTTTGGAGTGTAATTGTAGATATTTTTTAAAGTGTTTTATTTTAAAAAATGCATCAAAAAAATATTTTTTTAAAAATACTCTTGAAACATAGTACCAAACACTTTATATATATATATATAAAAAACTCTTCAATGTTTCACTAAAATTTTATCTCTTAGACCACAAAATTTATCACTTGGTACCATGTATATTTTGGACATTTCCAAAGAACTTGTGTGGCATTTTAGATTGTATTGGGTATTCTAGTATTTAATAATATTTATTTACACAGTAAAACTATTTATTTACTCTCAAGAGTTGATAAAAAAAGAAAGACTGATTGAGGATATTTTTTGTTTTTTAGATATTCATCATTGTATACTTAACCTAATTATATCAATCTTTTTGTTTCGTATCTTTATTATTTTACAATGTTTTTCTTTTTTTTAGCAAATCAAAATTGGCCTATTCATGGCATGACAAGTAACGTATTGACCATGTATTTTTTTTTTAAATAAACTATTTGTTGCTTTGAAAAATGAATTAAAATTAAAATCAAGCCTAAACGTACGAGCCTAGGATTTTCCTTGGAAAGACCCTGGAGAGTTGGGCCATGGGCCCTTGCACGCACCCTGGAGAATATGATTAATGTTTTTTTAGCTTATACGAGTATGCTTGCATGCGCGTTGCGCTGATTTTTTTTTATGTAGAAAAATAATTGATTTTTTATATGTTTTAATTAGTTATTTTAATATTTTAATTTACATGGCTAATTAATTTTTCTTTCTGTCTAAAAGGAATAGTATAATCGAAATGGGAAGTGGTTCATATAATTTTTTAATTGTAGATAACGTAAGTAAATTTGTCTACTTTTGTTTTTTATGAGTTGCCTTTTTTTTTTCAGTAATATTAGATCTGACACATTATAAATAAAAATATTGTAATTTTTTTCAGAAATAAACTTATTTTTTGTGTGTGCTATAATTAATTATTTTAATGTTCAATGAGTAAAATTGTAATAGATAAAATATGCTAGAAATGAGTTTTTTGCGTGCTATAATTAGTATGCTTGCCCGCGCGTTGTGCTGGGATTTTTTCTATGTAAAAAACTAATTGATTTTTTACATGTTGTAATTAGTTATTTTAATATTTAATTAGTAACATTATAATAGATAAAATATGTTATAAATAATTTTTTTCCCGCTTAAAAGGAATAGTGTTATTGAAATGGAAAGTGGTTCGTATATTTTTTAACTGTAGATAACCTAGGTAAATTTGTGTTTTTTTTATGAGTTGCTTTTTTTCCCCAGTAATATTAGATCTCACACATTATAAATAAAAATATTTTAATTTTTTTAAGAAATAAACTTAAATTTTTTGTGTGCTATAATTAGTTATTTGCCGTCTAAAAGGAACAGTGTAATCGAAATGGAAGTGGCTTGCATATTTTTTAATTGTAGATAACCTATGTAAATTTGTCTACCTTTTTTTTTTTGAGTTGTTGTTTTTTCCACAATAATATTAGATCTGAAATATTATAAATAAAAATATTGATTTTTTTTAAGAAACAAACTTAAACAAAAGAGCACAAAATTAAAATTCAAAGCCAATTTTTTTTTTTATAAGATTTATTCATCATATTATTATATTAAATGTATTTAAGAATATTGATATTATTTTTTTTCTTCAAAAAATCCTAGGTCATTCTCTCTCTCTCTCTCTCTCTCTCTCTATATATATATATATATGTTTAGGCGATAATATTCAATAAATATTAAAACTTATAATTAGTTTCACATACTTTAATTTTATATAAATATACATATATATAATTAATTTGACATACTTTAAATAATATATTTAATTTAAAGGACAAAATTGAAGTAAATCCAAACATTGAAATTAAATAATTTAAAGCAAAATCAGAAATTAAAAGAATTGGGACAGAAATGAAACTGAAATCCATAATTAACTTGTATAGAAGGATAAAATTGAAAGAAATCAAACTTTGGAACCGAAAAATATTAAGGATTTATAATAAATATGCATGGAAGGATGAAATTGAAATCAATCAAAACTTTGATACCAAAAATATTCAGGATTCCAGCCCAATCCGCAAAATTAAAAGAATGAGGACCTAATTAAAACTACAATATATATCAATTTCAATTGAAGGACGAAATTGAAACAAATCAAAACCTATATAATAGCAATAAGGGCCAGAAAAACAAATCTAACGTTCAGGGATTGAAATGAAATTTGACAAAAAATAGTTGCGTTGACGTCAGCTTGCGTAGGAGGAGAGAGAAATGGGGGGAATTCAAACGACTATTGACATGTCTCTGGACACCACATAGTCACACGCGCCGCACCATGTGAAAGAGAACATGTCTTAAGATCATTCTAGACGCTGATGAGGTATTTTTGGACGCCGGAGTACGCCGTACGCGCCATCCGAAACATGTGTGAGCGCAGAAATGGACGACACGCCAACAGTAAAAGGGCGAAAAAATAATTAAAAAATTGGCTAATTACCGGATCGCCTCTACTTGCAACGCCTGATTTTTATCCTTTTCGAGGGACAAAACGGTTATTGCATTATTCAAGGAATTATTTAAAAAAAAGGGCAGCCGAACCGGGCTGAACCGGACCGAAAACGTTCAATGACTGTGGAGCCCGTTCAACCAATGCCGTTTTTTTTCCTTTTCGAGAGACAGATTCGTTAAAGCATTGTTCATAGATGAAAAAAAAAAAAGCACATGCACTCGTAAAGCATTAGAACAGATATCTAAGTCCACAATGACAATGAATCTTAATGATCAGTAACGAAGCATTATTTTTTAGCTTTCTTTGTAATGAGTGTAATTCATCCTATTTTACTGTGCCATGTTAAAACATACCAAATATAATATTAAAATTGTCAAATATCATGTTAATTAATAGACAAAGACACGGTCGGGGCATATGCTGAGAGATTTTCTATTAGGGCCCAGAGCCCCAGACTTCTAATTATATTGTAATTACGCTCCCACCCTTCATGAACGGCAATTACCCACCACCAACATGATCCTTGACTTTGACATAAAATACTCGCTGCTTTCTGTGAGGTTTCCGGATCTTGGCATCGGGGCGGTCTACTGAAAAGCCACGTGCAAATTCAATATAGAGTGTGTTTTTTTTTAATCAAATATTTATTAAAATAATACTTTAAGAATATTAATTTAATATATTTTAAACTAAAAAAAAATACTGATACCAAACACGTCATCGTAATCAGTATTCACATGCGTGGCAGTGTACAGTGTCAGTTTTTAATAATTATCTTTCATTTTACCCACGTGAATGATTGAGTCTTTCCGTTGCCCTACAGCTTAAGGGCGAGGAGACAGCTGCCATCACAGCACCAATAGACCTCTTCTGATCTAATTTTGTTTGGTGGGGCTGGCATCAGGACACAACATACCATGTGACAGAATCCCACGGTGCGGCAGCCTGTCTTTGAATGGTCGTAGATCCTCTAGTTATTTTATTCACATTTCATCCCGGCTTAGATAAGTTTTCATGCAGGATTTTTATTTTTTAACAAATTTGTTCATAAATTATATAAAAAAATTAGAATAATTTGTGTCAATAAATATAAAAAATAAAGTGTAACATATTTATTAAACTTGATTAAATGCAAGTTGAATATTTTTTTCTAACACAAAAAAATAATGTATCTGTGTTATTAATATGTTTTTTTTTTATATTGAGTAAAAAATATAACAATAAATCATAAAATAAATGCCTACATGTAATAAAATATAATAAAAATCATGTACATTAATAAAAAAAAGTAAGATATTGAGCTAATTTTTAACGTAGCTGAAAAATGGGTATCTGAAAAATGGATCAGTATTGTAATTTCTACAATGAAACATCATATTTTTTTATTTTCTGTAGAAAAAACTTTCAAAAACAAAGTGTAAATAACTTTTATTTTTTATTTTTATTGTCGAGTTTTTCGATCTCATTATTTAGACAACGAGTTTTGCAAGTTATCTAGGTTATTTCGTCTTTTATTACTTTGATTATATGTCTATCACACAATCTCGGTAGTTTTTCATGTATTTTATCACTTTTATTCTCATTTTTTTTTATCACCATCACCTATTTACTTCAACACTGGTCCGTTATTAACTCTCACGTGACCTTCACAAACACGTGTCATGATCATCCTTTCCTCTACCACGCTATCATGATAGCACTAAAACAATCACATTATTATCAACTGCTACAATCGTAACTATTTACTGATAAAACAACCATAACTTTAGTGTTTCTTTCAATAGAGCCCTTACCATTATTTTTCTATAATTATATCAATTACTACCTCTTTGAATCACCATCATCAACATTGCACATGATTTCGTCATAAAACCACCATTTCAGCATCATGATTAAATTACATATTATTATCGTCATCAATTTTTTATTTTTTATTAATAACCTATTCTTATATCTTTTAAATTAATCTCATTTATTTTTTTATAAACATTTGTTAAGAACATAAACATAAAAATAATGAAAATGAAAAAGTTATTTGGTTTTCTGTAATAGAAAAAATGGTGTCAAACGGGTCGTCACTTACTGCAACCTAAATAAACTACAAATTATTAACTTTTAATATGAATAGTCATGTTTATTATTTATTGTATTTCAAAAATATTTTTAAAAAATAATAATTTTTTATTTTTATTTTTACTTTAAATTAGATTTTTTTATGGTGATGATATCAAAAATAATTTTTAAAAAATAAAAAATATATTATTTTAATATATTTATGAAAAAAAATCATTTTAAAAAATAATCTCAACCACACATCCAAACAGACACTGTTTAGATTTTTTTGGCTATTTGGAAAAAAAATTAAAAGTGATTTAAAAAAATGATTTTTTTTTATTTTAAATTATTTTTTTGTAATGTTTTTAGATTATTTTGATGTAGATATTAAAAATAATTTTATAAAAATAAAAATATTATTTTAATATATTTATATATTAAAATATATTAAAAAAACCATTATCACTCCAAACTCCAAAGTTGAATTTTATTTTTTATCATCACGCCGCTAAACAGACAAACAAACAAACATCAACCAAATCCTCGTAAATCTTCTCCTCCTCTCCTTTCCCTCTCTCCCTCTCTCCCTCTCCCTCTCCCGCTCACTCACTCATGAATGATTGATTGAAACAGAATAGAAATCCCCACACGCAACGCTCTCTGCTTATCACTTCGATTGCAACCCCTCCTTGAAATCCTTCAACAGAATTGAATTCCTCTTCTTGCACCATAATAATAATAATAATTGAACAAAATAAAAATAAATAAAGATCCGATTTCTGTGAGAATTCATTTTTCAGGTAAATAAATCTCTCTTATTTTTGTGTAGCTGCTAAAACCGAGTTCACTGCTCGATAATAGCAATTAACGTTTTGTTTGTGTTCGTGTTCGTTTCTTTGTTATGTTAGGTGTTGGTTCGCTGATGGTCATCTAAGCTCCTTTCAACAAATCACACAAAAAGAACACATTATCTCTTTGGAAACTCAATCCGGTATTACGTTTTTTCTCTTGTAATTCTATAACCTCAGTTTGGTTACACAGAAAATGCATTTCTTGTTCTAATTTACTGGATTTAAGTCATGTTTGTTTCCGTCTTTCCTCATCTCTGTTCAGGTGAGTGGAAGTAAGCTGAATTTTATTCTTCTTATTCTCGGTAACCAAACAGCGTGGTACAGCTCGCTCCTTTCTGCAAAGTTGAAGTTGATTCCCAGGAAGTAAAATTTAATCACTGAACTTATTGATAGTGATTTAAGTCTTTATTCGATGTTTTAATGGGGGGGGGGGGGGAATTCAAACGACTTTTGTTTTAATAAATAAAAGAAGGATTACTTTTAAGTTAATAGCGTCGCTGGGGTGTTATGTAAATTTGTATAAGTCCGTACGTTTTTTTACAATAAAAAATAAATAGTTTATAGTTTAAATGGTGATAAATGAAACTGACTGCTAATTAGTTGTGTGAAGGTGGTTATAATAATAATAATAAGAAGAAGAAGAAGAAACTGATGCTCAAATCAAACTAAAAGCTGATTTGTGTAATCTCGTACTTTTGTTCCTGTAGGCCAATGGTTTTGGGTCAAATCCTGCTCTGAAATGATCCACAACTTTTACTTCTTTTTTTATGATGGATCAATTGAAAGACATGTGGGACGGACTTGGCTGTCAAATGACCGTGTTCCCTTGTGGGGATGGTTTAACTTTAAACTATTGTTTCTGTTCATGTACTTTTTTGGTGTTGCGTCTGTGCCAGTGCTCAACTCATTAAACAAAGAAACTAATTGATTCATAAAACAGATTGGTCATCCTCTTATTATTTTTATTTTTTTCGGGTGTTCAATTGAGGCTCTGCGGCTTATGTGAGATGAAGTTTTGATTGGTTTGAATAGCAACACCATGATTAAGTTAGAGATTCTGGTGATCCAAGAAGACATTAGTTTGTGCATTTTGCGTACAGGATTTTTAAGATTACATGTCAAGTAGCTTATGTCTGACACACATCCACATTGCATTTTCCACATCATTCGTGTCTTATAAGCTGGCCTGATCATTTCCAAGTTTCTGCAAAAAAAATTATATTTGGCTCCGCAACGAGAGCTATCAGCTCTGCTTCAAACAAGATTTGGGTCTGACTATTGTTGTTCCCATTCATGTTTGGTTAGTACATTTCTATATCCTTTGACATGATAGGAAGATGGCAACAATTTGAAATGCCTAATGGTTTTCTTTGACAGCTGCACTTTAAAGTTTGCAGAGAGCTTCTATATCCATTAATTGCCATTTTCTTTTCCTGGCAATCAAAAGTAGAATTCTCATTGTTTAGCTGAGTGGGAGCTCTTGCAACAATATTGTGCTGCCTTTCCCTTCTCACCCTCAAATTGTGTACCTCTTTTTTTTTCCAGCGAGAAATGGTTGCCTTCGGGAAAAAGTTGAAGGAAAGACAAATTCAAGAATGGCAAGGGTATGTTTGATATATCAGAACATTCTGTAAGCACTATATACTGTCAGTCCATTTAGTTGGTAAAGAATACCCCCTCCCCCCTTTTTTTTTTCATTGGAGGATCAAAAATGTATTTGGAGATGTCAAAGTGCTTGATTTGGAGCCAGTAATCCATTTCTGTGGGAGTGTAACATTTATAGCTTTTGTCCAACTGGGTTATGATTGCATTCCTTAAATAAATTCAGATGCCAAATCAAATTTCGGGTTTATTTCCAGTAATCTGTGTTAAATCACACAATTTCACTTCATATATTTACATGTAGCCCATTAGGTTAATCGAAAAAGAGAACTTTAGAGGGTGGTACATATGGTGTGAGAATTGTTTCACATGATTATGCATGTTGCCACCATGTTGTTGCAGCATTCTGATGGTGACAGTAAGAAGTCCATTGTTTTTGTGCACTGTAATGCATGATTGTAAAGCATTCTCTTCAAGCTTCCTCAAGTTTTCTGTTTTAATTTTTTCGTGGATCTGCTTTCTTGTAGATATTATATAAACTACAAATTAATGAAGAAGAAAGTTAGACAGTATGCTCAACAAATTGAAGTTGGAACCCAAGATCGCCGGCATGTACTCAAGGATTTCTCAAGAATGTTGGATAATCAGGTATAGAAAAGTAATTGGGTAATGTAATGTAGATATATCAAACCCTACATATTAAAGTACAATGCATGTGTTCTTGTTTCGCATGTGTGAGTGTATTGCAACTGTCACTTCTCACCTGTAAGTTATATTAGAATTCAGAAGCCTCCTGTCAATATGATGCTTTCTGCTGTCCTTGTGACAGTTCCAAACTCAATCCCTCACTTTTGGTTGAAAAAAATGCGTTGTAATAGTTTTTTGTAATACCAATTCCAGATCGAGAAGATTGTCCTTTTTCTTTTGGAACAACAAGGGCTGCTTTCAAGCAGAATAGCCAAGCTTAATGAGCTGCAGCAGCCAGATATATCCGAAATATTCCAGTTACAAGAAGCTTATAGAGAAGTGGGACGAGATCTCTTAAAGCTTCTCGTTTTTATTGAGATAAATGCCACTGGTCTGCGTAAGATACTGAAGAAGTTTGATAAACGTTTTGGATATAGATTCACTGATTACTATGTCAAAACTCGTGCTAATCATCCTTACTCCCAGCTGCAGCAAGTGTTCAAGCATGTGGTAAAATGCTCAACTCAGAGAAATTCACTATTTTTCTTCTTATTATTTTGCTTGAAATACTTTCTATATCTTTCATTTCAAGAAAGAGAACTATATATGCTGAGTTAATAAGTTGCCACTGACTATTTGTGCAGGGCCTAGGGGCAGTTGTTGGAGCCATATCACGCAATCTTCATGAACTTCAGGAACATCAGGGAAGCTACCTATCAATTTTTGATCACCCTGCTCTTCCCTTCCAGGTTTCTTTTGGTTTTCCATACTCAATCCATTTCCTTTTTGAGATTTCCAACAAACCATGTTGAAGCTTTATATTTTGGCAGTCTAGTGGCCATAAGGTTTGGAACTGAGCAAGTTTCTATGGTGTTTGCTGGTGTTAATCTTCAGGATCCTGTTGTTGATTCAATGAAAGCAGCTGTTGACAGGCTATCCCACTCAACAAACTTCCTCAACTTCCTGGCACAACATGCACTCATCATGCAAGAAGAGCTACCGACTTCTGAGGAACCTGTTGATGATCAGAGATACCACTTTATGTCGCTTCTCTTGAACTTAGTGAACACATTTCTTTATATGGTCAATACATATATTATTGTACCTACAGCAGATGACTACTCTATGAGCCTTGGAGCTGCAGCAACAGTTTGTGGTATTGTGATTGGGTCAATGGCTGTTGCTCAGGTGTTCTCTTCTGTGTATTTTAGTGCTTGGTCAAACAAGTCATACTTCAAACCTCTAGTATTTAGCAGCATTGTTCTGTTCATCGGAAATGCTATGTATGCGTTGGCATATGACTTTAATTCTTTAGCTATTCTACTAATTGGCCGTCTTTTCTGTGGGTAAGCACTCTTCATCCTCTTCCTTGTCATTTTATTTATGTCTGTTTACATGATGGGGATAATTTCTACTAGGTGGTTTGTAGAGTAGTCATCTTTTTTGTAAGTACTATAAGTTACAAATTGAGTGATTTGGCATCATCACGAATATCAGACAGACCTGAATGGTTATCATAAGGGTGGTCTTGACTTCTAAACTATGATAGACTTGAGTAACCAATCTTTCATTATATGACATGGAGCTCTTTAAACACCCATACACCCGCACCCACATGCAGGGGAACATCCTAAAGTTACGTATCAGAGAATAACCATATAAATTGAGGTCCTTCATAGAATTTCAAGCTACATGGTGGAAATTTCATAAAATTTACAGTATTTTTTTTACATGTACCTCATCCAAGTTGACTTTATCATACTCTTTATGGTGTAGATTGGGTTCTGCTAGAGCTGTTAATCGGCGCTACATCAGTGATTGTGTACCACTTAAATTACGCATGAAGGCATCAGCAGGTTTTGTTAGTGCCAGTGCTCTTGGAATGGCGTTTGGTCCTGCTCTTGGTGGCTTACTTCAAACTAACTTTAAACTATACAAGCTTACATTCAACCAAGAAACTTTGCCAGGCTGGGTTATGTCTCTGGCTTGGCTTATATATCTAGTATGGCTGTGGATCTCATTTAGAGAACCTTATCGTGACACTGAAAAGAGCAATGCAGCGCAGGAATCTACTGCTGGTATATTGACTCTTCTCATGACCTTTTCAATATGTAATCATACTGATTCATGTGTTTTGGATATTTATAAGAGGGGATCAGAACTCCTTGTTTCACATTGTTATTGACCCTACTGTTGTTTTCCTTTTCTTTATTTCAAATATGAAGAAAATTTTGATATGAAGCATATCTTGTTTTTTGTTGGATGAAAGCATGCTAAACTTCAACCAAAGGTTCAAGTTATTCAAACAGTTTGTACATAGTTTATCATCGCAACAAGTTTATTGGGCATTTGGACTCGATAGATTTACTGTTTCACTATGCCACATAACCATGTGTTGGTCAATACATACAGCACTTTTTATCCACCAAGTAGGGCCTGATAGGATCATGCACGGAAATGTCATTTAAGGCTGAATAACCGTTACCACATGCTTGTTTTTTAATCCAACAATTGAAATGCTGGGTCCCAAAACTTGTTTTGGGCTAAAGGTAGACTTGTAGCTAGGAGAGACCTGTTTGTGCCTTTGGGATGAGTTCAGGTTAGCTAGGTTTAGGAGGTATAGCCAGATTTTTTCCCTGCATTAATTATTTACTTTGCAAAATATCACCACCATTGTGTTAAAATGTATGATCCGGATTCTGATTCTTTTGAATGACAGAACCAGTAGAAAATGATGCCCTCGAGAGAGGTAAACAACCATTATTATTGAAATCAGAAGACAAGCAAGAGACTGAAGATGGTGATGGAGAATTTGATGGAAGTGATGAAGCTTTAAAGGAGTCTCGGGGACCAGCCACATCAATTGGATCGGCATATAGGCTACTTACACCCTCCGTAAAGGTATGACTATATCATGTGAAATCTAAAATTCCCTAGTTTCATCAGGTTACAAGCAGGAATTTAAGTTCATTAGTTCTTGTATTAGAAGTGGCCTGGCTGACTGGGAATTGTGCCTGCTTCTTAGCGTCACATATCTGCTACTGCCCGCTTAAGTTTCTTTAATATCTTCAGGTTCAGCTGTTGATATATTTCATGCTCAAATATGCAATGGAGGTTTTACTCTCAGAATCTAGTGTTGTTACCACATACTACTTCGGTTGGTCTACAAGCTCGGTGGCAATTTTTCTTGCATGCCTAGGGATAACAGTCCTTCCCGTAAACATTGTTGTTGGAAGCTACATTAGTAACATGTTTGAAGATAGGTAAGTCTTCATACAGGAAGCATGCTTTTGAATTGTATAGAATTCCAATATTTTTTCTTTGTTCATCTAAAGCTCTGGAATGGTTTATCATATCCTTCTGATACAGTTCTTCCTTGCTGATCCAATTGCAGGCAAATTTTATTGGCATCAGAAATTATGGTTTGCATAGGAATACTACTGAGCTTCCATGTAGTAACCTATACTGTCCCACAGTATGTTTGCTCTGGACTCATCATGTTTGTTTCTGCAGAAGTACTTGAAGGTGAGGAACTGTTCAATTCTAATGTTTTACCCGTAATGATGAACATAAAGAAAAGTGGGAGTTGGAGGGGGGCAGTGCTCTCCTCAACAAGGGGAAAAACACAAAAAATGGGTCAGGTCGCAGCTCTCCATAAGCTTTTCTGAGACATTCCGCACATGTTTTGAAAAAACATACCTTGCTATTCTTATGTCTTAGTTTTATTAATCCATATCACAGCAATCAGATAATTACGGACTCAAATCAGAAGAAAAAAACAAGCGAAACTTGTTGAATTGCAATGAACCAACAGGGAGTGACTTCAACTATTCCCTCACCGATGCGGTTGATGCATCATATTGGGGTATCCATTTTTGTTCAAGACAGTACAGCCCACCTAGTATAACACTTGTAGATGATAATATGATATGATGAGACGTGAAGGATATCTTGATGATTTCCTTCAAGGAAAGACCTATTTGCATTTGCATGGAACTACCTTGCCACAACAAAGCAGGTTAATTATTAACCTATTTTTGTGGATTTTGCTTTTCATCCAGGGGTCAACTTATCACTGCTCTCTCGAGTCATGTCATCCAGGCTTTCCCGCGGAACCTATAATGGTGGTTTGCTCTCAACAGAAGCCGGGACATTGGCCCGAGTAGTTGCAGATGGCACAATTACACTTGCTGGGTACTTGGGCGAGAGTAAGCTCTTGAATGTCACCCTTCTTCCTTCACTGGTGATTTGTGTAGCCTCCATTGTTGCCACCTGCTTTACCTACAACTCTCTTTATTGATCCATATCTTGCAGCAAATCAATGCTTTGCTTAGGACCTTAGTCCTTCAATTTCGTTCTTTATTTTACTTGATTTTCTATATTTGTATAAAATATATCAGTTATGTAAATTGTAAGAAGCTAGCTAATTCATTCACATTATTGGATTTTTTATTGAATTATTGAATTATTTCTTCTTCTTCTTCTTCTTCTTGAGTGTTGCGCATCGAGGCCGAAAATCATCAATTTGATGCTTTGTGGCCTTGAAACGCAGCTTGCACCGTGTAGACAAACATAGTCTCCTCCTCCTCCTCCTCTTCTGTGAGAATCAGCTGGTGAATAATGAGTTGTAATGGTTCTCTGAGACTAAAGCAGAGAACTTGTGCAGTCTGTACGAGTTTCAGACAGCTTCCCCTCTTAAGGATATACAGACATTAATACTCTGTTTCTTGCTTTCAAGTGTTTTCCCTTTTCTCTTCAAAATTTCAACTGCAATAATTTAGGAAACCAAAATTTAGCTCTCCTTTTCCATTTTGTATATCCTTGTATATTTATTTGTATATTTATTTTAGGATATTCTTACCACTTCTCATATAATGTACTAGCAATCTAACCCGTATTTCATTGCGGATTGTATTTTTTTTCCAAAAAATACTAGGTATGAAGATTATTTTTTGTGTGTTTTTATACAAAAAAGATTCAAAGTGTAAATAAAAAAAAAATTCTATGTAAGTATCTAATTAAATAAAAATAACAATCTATATAAATAAATAAAATCATTTAAAATAATGAAAAGAAAAATTGAAAAAATTGAGAGATGAATGTGGATCAAGATATTCATTTATACAAAATGAAATATTCATCCGATTGTTCATTGAAATTGTTTATTAAAATCAATAAAAGATAAAACAACACCTTAAAAAACCAATGATCTAAAAGATAAACACAAATAAAATTAAATTAATAAACTCACACCCTAAAAAAATATCACATACAAAGCCAAGCACATCAAAAATAGTATTTAAAAATTAATATCTTTTATTTTAAAATAAAGTTCATTTCTCTCTCCCCCTCCCCTGTGTGTGTGTTTAAATAAATTATATTAAAAAAATATATAAAACTCGTGACCTATTTTGTATCTGAAAATGGTTACTTGGGCCAGGAAAAATAACTATCACTTAAGCAACCAAGGCAAATGAAAGCAAGCAGTAATTAAACAAAAAGAGAACAGATCATAGAATACAAAACCATCCATTTGATGCATCTAGTTCTCTTTCATTTAGTTGGATACAGAAAGATATGTTGCCTTATAAAAATGAAAGAGAGGAGTTCTCCTACGGCCAGACGCATGGAAGACAGACAATATTGAAGATAGTTTCACCACCCTTTTGGAATTATTCCGACTGGAAGAAGATGGTAATCTAATCCGAGATTTCAATGTTTAAATATGAAATAAGAAAAAACTAAAATCATAAAAGGTGAACGAAAGTGATCAGAAAGAATATGACACAGGATATACCTTTCAGGCCCAGATTTTGCCTACACCTTCCTAGGCGAGAGAAGGGCATCTCTGTCATCTTCGTTGTCTTTTCATCTCTTCCCTTCACCTGCAAAACAATATACGGAAAGATAAATGGATAGAGAGAGAGAGAGAGAGAGAGAGAGAGAGAGAGAGAGAGAGATGGGCATAACACAGAAGGGTCTAAATCATGCGAGCAGAATCACTCGAGCACTACTTTGTAATAGACTTTTCAGATAAAAGGATGATTGTATAGAACGCGTAGAAAGCAGGCACCAAAATATCGATGGATATCCACATAGCATATGCTATTTATTCAACAGTTTATTCATCAGAACCCCACGATCAAGAAGCTTATAAAGCCCTCGTGGTGCATTGCCTGCATAACCAGAGCCCAAAGGTGATGGTCGTGCGCTACAAAAAGTGCAAAATTCTTAAGTGAACTAGTTGATGAAGGCTTCTCTTCTTTGGCAGGTGATGACCATATATAGATTCCAACTTAATCATAGTTTTGATCCAGTACTCAGTTACCCGCCAAAGGAGAGTTGCCCTCTAACTTCTTCAGCTTATTATTATAACATGATCGAAGTAGCTAGCAAGGGCCCCCTGCTATAGCTTGCTATCTCATGACAGGGGTAAGTCTAGCTCTACTTGTTTTCTGTGATGCATCACGTTAAATATTTGTTAATTTATTGGGAATGCACAGATGTGCATTATACTGCGCGCCTTTGAGTTTATATATCACAAGTTAAGCCCGTATATTATATATCTAGTAAATAAAATAATTCAAGACTCGTAAATGCGTGCCTGCTAAATTTTTATAAGATGTTAATTCTGAGAACTGCATGCATGCTGCTTGATGCAGCAGAGAGAATTAAGGTTTTTCTGAAAAGACAAAAAGAAGCATCAGAGAAGTTTATAATTAATGACAGCATAACCCAAAGGAAGCTCAGACAAATTAAGCTATATATATAGTGGCAAACTATATATATATATATACTGCAGTATCTTTTTGTGGGTTGCGATGCGTTCATCACAAAATTTGCAGATTCCATGTTTTCCCGTCCCAGTACAATTCCTCCAGCGGAGAGGGAGAAGAAGAAGAAGAAGAAGAAAAGGTTCGATACTTCACATCACTTGTATTAATTATTTACAGCCATGCAAAAAGAACGTTTACAGTATATATGTCCGTTTTCAGAATATTATTGCTTTGTCGCTTGTTTCAAGTTAATTTCCAAGCTGTTTTTGTACAAACTGGTGAGATGAATTAGCTCGAAAATAATCAAATTATAAGGTCCTACTCTGTGCGCTTTAAATTATTATGATGCTGGAATTAATCAACAATTAATCTTTAAAAATTGTAGAATTAACGTTAATTGTGAGAATATATATAGACAGGCAAGTACATGCAATTAATCTTGCTCACTTGTTGTCGAGCAGTAGGTACGAACTATCAATTAAGAATAAGCATGCACGATAATTATTGAAGAGATATATTAATTGTAGCTGGATTATATTCTGCTTTGTAATTTTAGCATTTAATCCTTCACCCCTTTTCTGTTTTTCTCAGCATGACAAATATTCGCTATGCAACACTGCTTAATTTTATATAATTCTTTTATTTCAACTTTTTGGGTTTTTTTTATACATCGGTGATAATTGTGCAACAGTTTAGATTTTGGCTAAGGAAATTCTAATTTCTAATCACATTAGTCTTAATTAGAACAATGTTGAACATCTTATATAGTCCTTTGGCAAAGAAACATCAAATACTTGACAAGCAATTAATTTCGTGGGCCACTTTATAGTAATTCCTCGTCCCATTATATCGACACTTTTACAATTTTTAGTTTTTCATTTTATATATTTATTTTGACAGGTAAAGTTATCGTCACATTGCATGCTTTAATATGTTTTAAATTTACAAGATACAATAATATAAAGAAAAGTTTGGTCAATTTAAGGATAGACGTACGCCCTTATGTGATAACAGAGGATTTATGATCTGCATAGCAGGTCTCGAGTTCAAGTTAGGACATGCACTTGTTGTAAAATTTTAGAACAATCAAGATTTTACTTCCTCAATTAAATCTATAAAATATATTTTTTGAAAAATAAGGTTTTATCGCTTCCAAATTTTAAGGATAGACATGCATTCTAAGTGCACACTAATTAATGGACTATTCTTGTTTTCTTAGAATTTGTATATTTGCAAAGGTACAAACAATAATAGGATGGAGGCAGTATCTTGCTGCCAGGAGTGAGGAGTCTGACTTGAATTAATGAAAAATTATTATAGATAGAACAAGTCAGTGTTCCAGCGCAATGCTATCGACCACTTTTTGACGTTTTTTAAAAAACAATTATGATAATTAATATATATATATATATATATATATATATATATATATATATATATATATATGTAAAATAATAAGAAGCAAAGATTTAAATCTTAAAGAAAATCTTATTTTTTTATAAAAAAATATTTTTTATTTTAATAACATATTTTTTTTTTATTAACAACATAGATTTTAAATAAAAATAAAGAAAAATTAAATAAATATTTGTAAGAGCTTCGATATTTTAATCAAGAAGAAAAAATGTGTTTTATTAATCAAAGCATTTTTTTTATTCATGTATTTATTTTTTATTTTGATATTTTTATCATGAGTATTTTTTAAAATATAAAACCTACAAATATTTGAAAAGCAAAGTACAATAAAAGAATAATGACCCGATGATTTTCAAGGAAATATACAGAAAGTAAAAGAATAATTAATTTCATAAAATAATGTAAAAAATAAACCAGAAAATTAAAAAAAAAATTATTCTTATTGTGCATCTATGAGTAAATTTTAAAAGAGTTCTACATATTAAGTTCATGTATAATTATTATAAAATAATCGTTAATATTACCATAAGAAACTCTAATTTTATTTTTTTAAGTAGCATATTTGAATCTTTTAAAATATTATTTGAATAATTTTATTTCAAAATTTTAAAAGAATTGCCACATAAAAAAGTTAGACGCACTTGAACCTAGAAAGATGGCGCACATCTGCACAATGCACCTAGTATTTTTTTAAGAGTGGATAAGTTTTTTTTTTATGCTAATAAATCTTATTTTTTGAAAAGTATATTTTATTAGTTCACATAAGTAAGTAAAATCTCGATTATTTCAAGATCTTATAAAAGATACATGCCTTAATTAGAACTCGAGATCTGTTATTCAAATTATAAATTCCCAATCATCATGTTACGCTCCTTAAGGACATTTTGTTTTTAATAAAACAAACAATATGTTGTGGATTTTAAAATATTTTGACTATGGGCATAAGTTTTTGGATCTCTAAAAATCAAAATTTAATCTATGTTCATATGAGAATATCTAAATTAAAAAAAATAGATTTTGATATACTTTTACTCAGCATGGTTAAAGGCTGCATTGAACCCTTTTTCTAGTACAAACTTATTAATATCAAAATCGTTTTTTTTATGATTAAAATATGACCAATCCAAAATTTGCTTCCTTTTATTTTTTATTGACTTTCTTACTCCTCTCTTCACATGTATAGTTATGAAACCGATGTAAAGATTTATAGTGAGGAGAAAGTTTGGGGAAGATGGCATTTTTCTATTCACCAAATAATAAACAGCCTTTGTGTACCAAAATGAAACGTAGTAAACTTTGAGGGACTAAAATGGAGTAAATAGTAAACTGACGGGAATTGGGGGGGGGGGGGGGGGGGGATCGTTTAATTTTTCCGAAAGTTAATAGTGGGAGATAATTGATCGAACATGTTTTTATTTTTTATTCATCTGACATGTTTGAGAACAAGATGAATAAATATATAGGAAAAAACAAGAGGCCCTGGAATATATATTTCAATAATAACTAGTTAATTGCCCGTACTAGGTCAAATAAATAATTTTTATAATTATTGGGATTAAAATATAATATTTATACATGTAAAATTTGATATAGTGAAACACATCAATATACCTTATTATAACAACAGTGACATTGAAGTCTTAACATCTAAAATTATTACCACTATTACTACCAAAACAATAAAAAATATTAAGTTACCTCGAGAGAAAAAAAACACAAAATAATTAATAAAAAAGTAAGTAAGAATAAAAACAAAAATTATTATTATTATTATTATTGCATTACTAATGAAAAAAACAAAATTAAATCAAAGACCAAAAAAAGCATAAAAACTTTAGCAAAAAAGCATAAAAATAAATAAAATAAATGATAAAACAAAAATAAAAAATATCAGTTGAAAAAAATCATTTGTCTTGAAAATAAAATAAAAAACTAATAAAAAAATATTACCTCAACGAAAAAGAAAATAATAAAAATTATCCGATTATCTCTTGAAAAAAAAACTCAACAACATTAATAAAAGAGTAAGTAAGAAAAAAAGCTAAAATTATTGTTATTGTTATTGTTATTGTTATTGTTATTGTTATTATTGCGTTAATAATGGGAAAAAAAACAAAATTAAATCAAAGACTACAAAAATCCTAAGAACTTTAACAAAAAAGCAAACAAAAAAATAAAATAAATGATAAAATAAAAATAAAAATAAAAATTATTAGCTAAAATAAAATTTACAAGCTGGAAAAAAAATAAATTTTTATCAAACCTCTAAATTCAATTCAGTTTAAAGAGTTTTAAACAGGTTGTTAGGAAAATAGAAAGAGAAGAAAAAATAATTTTAATTCTGGAGCCTTTTTCAATAAATTGTTTAAACGTAATGAATATAGGATGAAATTTGTCGTATCAATTACAATCGATTTAATCTACGGATTTGATGCAAACATGGGTCTTAAAATAGTTTTTTTTTAAAAAAAAATAATTTAGACAAAATTAAAGGTTTTATAACTCACCCAATAAATCAATTAACTTTGTCTTCTTTCCTTTACTAAAAAAAAAAGCATAAAATATTACTCGAACCAAAATTTTTAATTAGTAAACAGACACACGTTCCAATAAAATATGCGTTTCTTAAATTTTTATTGTGAAAAAAAAAGATAAACCCATAAATTGGTGAGCTGTACAAACTAAACCGACACGAAAACTGAGCAATATTATTATAATTCATATTGATTTGTCTCAAAAATTACAGTAACCGAACCCTAATCTCTTTAGTATATAGTAAGTACGAGTTACTTGCCCGCGCGCTGCGCTGGGCTTTTTTATATAAGAAACTGATTGATTTTTATACATGTTGTAATTGGTTATTTTAATATTTAATTAGTAAAATTATAATAGATTAAATCTGTTAGAAATGATATTTTTTCACCTAAAAGGAACATTGTAATCGAAATGCAGGGGGAGTGACTCGTATATTTTTTTAGTAATTATGTTATCATTCTAAATAATTTGTTTGTATTTATGTATCTTTGTATTAAATGTAACTTTAGTTAAAAAAACAGAGTAAGTTAACATTTGGTGGTGTGAAATGAAAGTAAAACCTTTTCTTATGCATGTATAGTTAATCTTTAGTTGTTAGTTATTTGTTATATTTTTTTAGGCCTTAATATTAAACAAATATCAAAATATATAATTATTTTTAGTAGAAAAAACCTTTAAAATAGATTTTTTCATTATTTTAAATGCATTATTTATTAAATTAAATATATTAAATAACTAAATAATTGAAAGTCTTGTAGATTGATTGTTTCGCTCTAATGTAAGCATTATTAAAAAATGAAGAACCATTAATATTTTTTGACATGTTATAAAATTTGTTTTTGGTTGCGGCGAAGCGTAGGCAAGGGACTCATATATTTTTTATTTGTAGATAATTTGAGAAAAAAAATTCACCGATTTTGTCTATTTGCAGTTTCGTATATTTTTTATTCATATAATATTAGATCTGAAATACCATATATAAAAAAGTTACAAAAGTAATTTTTCACAAAAACAACATCGATTAATTAATTATCTTGATTTTTTATTATTATTATCATGATTGTTAAATTATCACAATTATTATAACTATTATTGTAAAAATTATTGTAAATAATTAATATTCTAATCATTACTGACAATAGTATCGTTGCCACTATCATTATCGTTATAAAAAGAAACTCAATTTTTTTCCCAAGATTTATTCTTCATATTATTATATTCTTCATAAAAAAAGCTTCATTTTTTATATACATTTTAAAGTGTTAATATTAAAAAATATATCAAAATATATAATTATTTTTAAGAGAAAATTCCTTAAAAAAATTTGTCATGATTATTTTAAATGTATTTTGCATAATAAAATGAATATATAAAAACCTAATATACAATAATTATTAGTATTATTGTAAACCATTTAAGAAATATATTTAAAAAAAATAAAGGAATTAAAATAAAATTCAAGATTAAAAGTATAAGGACCAAAATAAAAAACACACATATAATAAATGTCATTTAAATGACATAATTTAGCTAGCAATTCATTTCGCCTTTTACCTTCTACGTCCACCACATATCGTGCCTGTTTGAGAGTGTGGTTAAGGTTGCTATTGGAAGTGATTTTCGTTAAGAAATGCATCAAAATGATATTTTTTTAATTTTTTTTTTAAATTATATTTAATATCAGCACATCAAAATCATCTAGAAACACCGATTTTTGTAATTTAAATAAAAAAAATTCAAAAGCGTTTTCCAAACGGATTCAAAAAATTTAAGTTTATTTCTTAATTTTTATTTATTTATAATATTTCAGATCTAATATTATTGGGGGAAAAGACAACTCATAAAAAAAAAAGAACCACTTCCCATTTTGATCACAATGTTTCTTTTAGCCGGGAAAAAAAGTCATCTCGTAGATGCTAATTTATTAGCATGAACAGTACAAAAAAAATGCAAGCAAAAGAATCCCCTCTGCAATGTAATGGGCATGCAAGAAACACTACTCATGCTAACGGGGAGAGAGGGAGGGAGAGATGCAGTGTGGTTGATCTTCTGCTTCTGCAAGGGTTGATTTTTGTTAATGTAGAGAAGAAGTTTATTTGCCCTTTGCCTCCCCTTTTTTACAATATGAGAAATAAATAAATAAAAATTATAAACAATTATTGGTTTCTATTACCGTGTAGCTGCTTTGCCTCCCCTTTTTTACAATATGTGAAATGGAAAAAGAAATATTATAAATAATTATTGGTTTTTATTAAAAGTCACACACGTCAGAAGATGCTGAAACCAAAAGTAGTGTTCATGCCAATTAATGGGCATGAAGAGTTGTAGGAAAAAGCAAATGAGACTGCGCCGAAAAAAGCAAAAAAACAGCATAAATGAGGAAGTGAAATGAACTATTCAAGTCCACAGTAAAATGAGAGTGGATATACAGTGAAAGCACGATCTGTTTTAGTTGTATCTATAATAATATAATAACTCGGCAATCAAATAATGGGCTTATTGATTAGTGAAAGCTGAAGATGGGCCTGAGACATCCAATAGGCCGCATTTTTTAAGGACCCATTAGGGGCAGAGAGATGGCTTTTTTTCGCAGGACTCTTCCACGAGTATTCACAAAAAGGAAGCTTCAGATGGCTTTTACCGTAATTGTGTTCGTATTTTCGGTTATTTATTTCACAGTCTGTCCGGAGTATTTTCTTAGGATAAAATCTGGGCCATACATCTTTATTCATAACATAAGTATTCTAAATCTAAGGCGCATGAGGGCTCAAATCCAACGCTCAATGATCTATAGCTTTTTCCTTGATGTTTCAGTAATGGTAGTTTATATTTATTTAGAACACTACCTTGATGTATAAGTCAGGATGGCCGAGTGGTCTAAGGCGCCAGACTCAAGTTCTGGTCCTCGTGAGAGGGCGTGGGTTCAAATCCCACTTCTGACACTTAATAATAATGTTTTCTTTTCTAAAAGAGTATTAAGGAATATTTTATTATTTTTTTGTTATATAGATTTGTTCCTTCATTTTTTTTATCGTTATATATTTTTAAAAAATTTGTCTCTAAAAATCTGATTTGATATGATTTTTTTATATCAATTTTTATTGTTATTTTTTCTCAGTTTTTCTCTTAATTATTTTTTATTTATCCTATTTTTTGTTATTATAATTTATGAAATTAGGTTTTTTTATTCAAACTCATCATCTTTCAAATTTTTTTATCTATCAGATTTAGTATTTATTCTTTCGATTAATATTTATTTTATTGAAAATTATTTATATATGAAAATTAACTTTTTGTTTCAATCTCATTATCCTTCAACTTTTTTTATCTGATTAATTTAATATTTTAAAATAATAAATCTTGAAATTTCGTAATTTAAAACAGGTTTTGATCATTCTTCATATTAGTCATCTTTTAACTTTTAAAGTTAATTGGTTCACATTAGGTTAACTGCACACAATTTAATTTAAAGCTCAAGCCAAACAAGGAACTAAGATGGGGTTTTTAGGTTGACCTTCTAGGTCAGGTTTAACGATACTACCAAAGAGCTTCCCATAATAATGCATGAGTATTGTATTATTCTTTTGTATTTTAATACATTGATATAAAAAATATCAAATTGTATTTTATTTTAATAATCAAAGCTTGCTTTTAGGATACATTGTTAAAAAAAAAACAAATATTCCTATAAAAGAACATACGAAAGGAATTGAGCATGTTAATTAGACAATGTAGTTTTAATCAGAGATTTTTATTATTATTATTATTTTAGGTTGTTCAGTTTTGTTTTGGGTATATGTTCTGGTTATCTTTTTTGTAATATTAAATGAATGACATAGAATAAAAAAATAGATTCTTTGTTTTTTGAAAAGAATAATAATAAGAAAAGAAGGAATTATGTTAGCAAATTAGTTTGTTAAATGAGATTTAAAGTTAAATGAAAATTAAATTATTACTTTTATATAAAAAAAATAATTATTGTCATATTATTAAATAAATAAAAAAATGTACCCAACGACACAAGGTTGAATATATTATTTTATATTTATTTTTCATTTTAATGATTTAATCCTTAATTAATATTAACAATTGTTTTTAATAGTTATTAGCCTATATAATTTTCAATATTTATGTATCAAGTTTTATATTCATATTAAAAAAGATTTTTTCGATTAAAAAACGTGTTAATTGTATATATTGTTTTTGATACGATAACCACCAAAGCACAACCAATTGTCTAATTGAACACCTAATTAGAAAGATTAATTTAATGGCACCCCGAAATTTGATGTGTTTTTCTGGGTTTATCAGTAGATGTTGCCTTTGACCAAATTTTCAGCGTGTTAATTTTCAAAATTAATATATATCATACTTCCAAACATATAAAACACTTTACAATCAATTTACTGAATATTGTTTTTCAAATATTAAACCTTTTTTTTTAAGAAAAAAAAAGAGTTTAAGACAGAAAATCAACCTCATTCCTCCACCCAAATCCACTGGAAAAATTGCAGAAGACAAAGAGAGGCAGATGCTTTTCAACCAGTGATATGAACCTTTTTCTTTCCTCCGTAAAGGACAATAATGACTTGGATGAAACTAGAAGGACCACAGACCCACTATAGATTACAAGATGGACCATGAAAGTTTTTCCGACCACATTTCTATTTCATGAGTTATTCCCCGGAGAAAAGAGGTAGCGGCCAAAATGGCTTGTCCCAGCTCAATGATGCCTTAACATCAGATTATTTTATGACCCTCATCAATGATGAACTGTCCCAGCTCTCCTGAGCTCAGATTTCCCGGGATATTGGTCGGAGTATAATCTATCCACGTGACACAGATATTGTTAAATCACGGGTGAAAATGACCATTGCATTAAGATAAGAAGCTTATAGATGCTGGTGGCGCGTTCATTATAACTTGGTAACCCCGACTGGAACATTCCCAGTTGAAAACTCTGTAAAGAAAACTGATATTTCGAGAAACCAGAGGGAGGTTTCTCGTTTCCTTCCAAAACTTCCAGACTTGGAAGAATTGACTAAGAGGGTCCTCCACGATAACTTTATTGAGAAAGAAAATGACCTGATCAGAAGGGATCTAAAATATCATATAATAATAAAAGAGGTATTGCTTGTTTGTGTTTCTCGATTACGTTTTGAAGTTTACGTGCCGCAAGCTGGAACACTGAGAATCATTCCAGATGAACTCGAGACCTGGATGGATAATGCCGGCCATTGATCAATTGAGGTAGTGGATAAGTTTTCTTTTTAATTTACTCCAATTGATCAACTTATTTGATACGGCATACAGATCATGGAGCAGGCAAAAGGTCCTACATTACAGCTTTCAAGTGTTTGAAAAGTCTACAAAATTCCAAGCCAGAAAATAGGCAAGTAGGGTTTCACGATGGTAATAAAGAAAAAAGAAATAACTTTGAGCATAACGAAAGACAGGGTGGACTGCCCCAGCGAACAGGAAACCCACCACCTGACGTTTTTAACCTACACCAATAGGAAATGCTCAATGATTTGTTTGATGGGACAAAATCAAATGTGAAGGAGATAGAGGGAGAAAAACACGAGCAATAAATCTGGTGTGGACAGAAGGAAGGAGATGCAATCACCTTGCAATAGAGAGGCCTCACAAGCCTGCTTTCATAATTTCTGTCAATTGCCTTTTCTTGGCCTTGCTGATCCTCAGAGTTCAACATCATTAACCACTGTTTCTGCATCCCGCCATGTTTTTGAAGCTGTCATGGGATCATTGATATATCCAAGCTCTCGATTCACCGATCACGAGTCCCTCCCTTCATTGCAAGAATCGTTCTCCAATTTCACAAAAGCATTTCCACAGTATTCTCAGACAGACCAGGCTGACAAAATCCGAGAGCAAGAATACTACCATCTCTCCCTGTCCAACCATGTTTGTTTCGATTATATTGGCCATGGCCTCTTCTCATATTCTCAGCAACGAAGTCACTCCTGGAAAGCTCCAGTTGCCTCAACATCATCTGCTTCTCCTCCACCACGGCAATATTCCTCAGGTTTAGAACCGCAATTCTTTGATATTTCCTACAAGACAGCCAGCTTACGTTCTCAAATACAACATGGTGGCCAG
This sequence comes from Salix caprea, assembly GCA_964035475.1. Lineage (NCBI taxonomy): Eukaryota > Viridiplantae > Streptophyta > Magnoliopsida > Malpighiales > Salicaceae > Salix > Salix caprea. The sequence continues at coordinate 8,055,750 of OZ037759.1, read as the reverse complement.
GAATCAGAATTGGAATACAAGACGCAGAGAAGAATTATGGCATTGATGAATCTCTCCGAAGATGATTACTCGATGGTTTTCACTGCCAACCAGCCATCCGCATTCAAACTTGTGGCAGACTCGTATCCGTTTCAGTCAAATCAAAACCTTCTTACGGTATATGACTATGAGAATGAGGCAGTCAAAGTTATGATTCAAACCTCCAAGAACAGAGGGGCAAGGGTCATGACAGCTGAATTCTCATGGCCTAGTTTAAGATTACACTCAGGAAAATTGCTAAAGAAGGTAAGACGACGTAAGAGGAAGGACAAGAGGGGACTTTTTGTTTTCCCACTTCAATCAAGTATGACAGGAGCCAGGTATCCATACCTCTGGATGAGCATGGCTCAAGAAAATGGATGGCATGTCTTACTTGATGCTTGTGGCTTAGGACCAAAAGATATGGAGACCCTGGGTCTCTCCCTCTTTAAGCCAGATTTCCTGGTCTGCTCTTTTTTCAAGGTTTTTGGTGAAAACCCATCTGGTTTTTGTTGTCTATTTGTGAAGAAATCCAGTTCTTCAGTTTTGCAGGGTTCAAGCGGTACATGTATAGTGAGGCTTGTCCCAGCTAGGAGACCTCCTCAAATTTCAGAAGAGTTGGCTAATGACGACGTAGAAATTGAAGAAAGAACTAAACAAGAGATGCATGTCGATCATAATTTGAAAGGCTCCTCCTCGGGTCCTATTTTCAGGCAGCAGACAAGTGAGGTAACTTCTGACCTGCAAGAAACCAAAGAGATTTCAGGAAAGCATAAAGCACCAGAAATTGAGGAATCAGTGACATCATTTGAATCATCCAAATCCCAAATCATTTCTAGGTGTGGAAGTGGGCATTCACATCTTGAATATAGAGGCTTGGATCATGCAGATTCGTTGGGGCTGATACTGATCAGTACCAGAGAAAGGTACCTCATCAACTGGTTGGTAAATGCATTAATGAGTCTTCAACATCCACGTTCAGAGAATAGGAATCCCCTTGTCAGAATCTATGGGCCGAAGGTTAAATTCGACAGAGGACCAGCATTGGCATTCAACATATTTGACTGGAAAGGAACAAAGATAGACCCTTCAATTGTACAGAAGCTTGCTGATCGAAACAATATTTCTTTAAGTAAAGGATTTTTGTTCCACATTTGGTTCCCAGATGAGTATGAACATGAGAAGGAACAGATAATAGAGATAAGAACACGTAAAGGAGGAAAAGTCTTAAATTGGACGAGAGAGAAGCTTCATTCAGGAATTTCTGTTGTCACAGTTGCCCTCGGGATGTTGACAAACTTTGAGGACATTTACAGGCTCTGGGCATTTGTTTCTCGGTTCTTGGATGCAGACTTCGTGGAGAAAGAGAGATGGAGATACACAGCTCTAAACCAGATGACAGTAGAAGTTTAGCTTACACTTATTCTTTTCTTCTTTCATGTTATAGCATTTGAATTTCTTGATGCAATCAACACATCATTATATTGCATTATTATCATGGCACAGAATCAAGTATACCTCAGCTGTCGAGAAAATTACAGAGATTAGGTTAAGCCCTAAAATGAAGAAACTTTTAAATACGTACACAAAAATAGCATGCTTTTCGTGTAATCCAATGAGACAGAGGTTGGTATATGAAAAAAAAAACTGTATTCTCAACCTTGGCAAAAATTTAAATCTGACATAGATCACCGAGCCCAGATAGGTACTCACGGGCCTGCATCGCCTGAGCTTCATTTGGAAATGCATGAAGACCATTGGTTCCACGAGCCAGGATGCTACACGCGGCCGTTTTATAATCATTTCTTTTAATAGTCTCAACTCTCAACTCTCAAGTTAAGCTGAACAAAGTTCTTGTTTTCAAATTTCCCTATTCAAATAAATATATTTTCCTGGTTTTTTTATAGAAATATTTTTTTATTTAGCTCGCAGAAAGGGATATAATGTGATGAAAGAGGATTTGTGATCTGTACAACAAATCTCAAGTTTAAATTAAAACATATATTTTTTATAAAAATCTAAATAATCAAAGTTTTACTAGTATATGTGACATAATTGAGGGTAGAGAGAGGCGCACCCTATAATTTTCAGCTGATTTATTGAGTTTCAAGTGGGCTTATGGGTCGTGTTATAGAAACGAAATGGTGGGCTTCTGGGTTTTATTTTGTTTTTTGAGAGAAGGATTTGGAGTCATACTTTGATAAGTCTACCCTGCAGATTTTGAGAGAGAAGGTTATAAAAAAATATTTTTCTTTCATCTGAACGTAAATTTGGACTGTAAAGTCATAGAAAAATAATAATTAATTATATATTGATAATTTCAGGTGAATAATAAATAACAATATAACATAGTTAAAATAAACAATAAAAAAATCCAAGCACTTTGAAATATATAATTCAAATAAAAATTCATATATGATTTAAAAATACAATACAATAAAATTTTATTAACTAAAAATGAGCAAACCTATTACCGCGCTGCAGACATGAAAGAATTGCATATTTAATCATAGCGTGCAGAGGATCTGCTAAATAAAAATCACAGCAATTTTGTAACAGCTGACAATATTGGTATGACGAAATTGATTTAAATACAAGTAGATGGCAAGTTTATTCGTTGGTGCTTTTTGACCATTTGATGCTTGATTATTTTCTGTTCAATAATTGTTACATAATAATTGTTAGATTTTAAATATAATGAATTTCAGAACTAGCATTGCTAGTCAAGTTGGACCAACGTCTTAATTTTCCAATCACTAATATCATCTCCACCATTTTTACTAGTCATGAGACAAATCGTGATTTAGACTGTGACGAAGGTAGGTGGGAATGGATTATGATTAGGCAAAGCTCCACCATCTTCATAACCATCTTCATAATATTTAGAGAAGATGGAGGAATTAATGTGACGAGAGTAGGTAAGCACACGCCTGAACTTCATGGGCAGTGTATGTATATTTTTTTTAATGTAAGTAATTGGGTCAGTTTGCACGTATCTTAACTAATCTTATGAGTTCTGAAGTTAATAACAATATAAATCTCTAATTATCATTATATTAATAATCACGATATTTAAATTTAAAATTACAGGGAAAACATATCCCTTCATCTCGAATTCTTATCACTATGTCACCTATTATTTGTCTTTAAGGGCAGAGTATATTTTAGTCTTTAGAGCTGCTGGAATTGAATATTGGATAAGCAGCGTCCTAATTAATTAACTTGCATGATAAAAGATATAGAGATTTTAAGCTATCGTGCTATCAGCTGCTACGGGAAAACAATATATTAAAGAAAAAAAGTTATTTATTCAAACTCTTATGGATATAGTCTAAGTCAACTTTAGATAGCATTATTATAATTATGGTAAGAAAAAAATTTAAAATTTATTTATTATGTATTTATAAAACTCTTATATGCCGGTCAATTAATTCAATGATAAACTAGTCATTTGATATTATCTTGCTCTGTTTTGTTTTTTTTTACTTTGCTGTAAGAACTCTAGCCATTCCACTTTTGTCAGGAAAGAAAAGCTATCAAGAATATTGTCCTTTATCTTCTCTTTTTTTTCTAAGCTTGTGTCGGTGCAGGGTGTTAAGAATTTAAATTAAAAAATGCTATAGGAATATATGGTTTTCTAGTACAAAGTGGAAGATAAATAGAGAAAAAAGGTGTTAAATTTAAAAATGAAAAGAAAAGAAAAAATAAAACATCCTTTTATTTATGAAAAAACTTTAAACTTAAAAAGACAAAAAACACAGGTTTTATTTTTCAAAAGAAAATAATTATGATGTTTAAGTCACACTCGATGACAAATAAAAAAAAGAAGCTAAGTCACTGTCAATAGAAGCCGCCTCTATTATTTACCCTTCAATGAAGGATCATGACGCCACCCTATTCTCAAGTCAACAAAGTCGCACTACTTCCATCGCTCGAAACATTTTCTAGGCATAAATTATAGCGGTTATTGGTTTGCTTTTTAAAATATTTTTTATTTACAAAAAATATCCTAAAAAAAACTAGAGTGTATACATTTTTATATCTATAAAATCAAGATAAAAAGTTCAACTATGCTTAAATTAAAACAAGTAGGGTATTTTTTATTAAATCATTTTAAACTAATAAATCTTATGTTACGGTTACTTATAAATTATTTTTCCTTGAAATTTCAATATCCCTCACTTGTTTAACTAAAATACATACATTATACCTCTCGAGATTTCAAGAACATCACTTTAATTTGGAAGAGTGTGCGAGAATCTGGGGGGGGGGGAATTATCTTTCTTTATAGTAAATTTTAAAACTACAAGATTAAAAAGATATTTATAATCATTATTAACTTTATTTAGTGTCACAGTAAATCAATAATTATATGAAGAAAAACAGTGATTTTTGAGTGGAGAAACTGAAATATTAATTTATTATCCACCTATAATTTATTTAATTAAACCAAGTCTCTAATATACACATAGATATACAATTATTATAATTAACCTGTTTTAAGTTATTCGATTGACAAGATTCGGCGCCTATAAAAGGTCAGGAGGCAAAATAACAAGACCAGGAACAATTCATAACAGATCCAAATCACCTAAGAAATAGAATCATAGGATATGGCATATGCCCATCAAGGCGTCTAGTGTTTTGACCGACGACTCTCAAATTGTTTTTATATTGTAATGTCTGCACGTTTATACCGACGACTCTCCATGTTGAGTCAGTGGCCGCCGTGGTTTTTCCGTCAAAGTAAACATTCAAATTTTATGTGAGATGGATGAAGAAATAGTCTTGATTGATACATAGCTTGCGATTCCCGTTGTTTATTTTCCGTCAAAGTAATTATTAGTATAGTTATGGTTGGTTCTTAAAGTATTTTTTATTTATAAATATATTAAAATATTTAAAAAATATTTTTTAACAACAATACATCAAAATAATTTAAAAATAAAATTTTATTTTTTATTTTTTTTGGTCAAAAAAACACTTTATGGGTGCTTCCTAAATACTATCATCCACGTAGAGTGTTAATGAACCGTCTCATCTAAAAGCTTAAGCTTGTAAGTGAGGTCTCATAATATGATTTATATTATTCTCTAACACGTCTTCTCAAGTGAAAGCTTTATGGGCTTGAAACTTGCACACAGGTCCATTCTATCTTGTGTTTGATTTTTATCAAATATAATGGGGAGAGTGAGATTCGAACTCGTGATCGCTGGGTCAACAAGGCTCTGATACCTTGTCAAAGAATTATCTTATCTAAAAACTTAAGCTTGTAAGTGAGGTCTATAATATGATTTATATTATTATCTAACGTAGAGTATATACAATCTGGTATTTTAAATGGAAAATAATTTTGTTTCTTTATGGTCAAATATAAAGTTTCGCACCAGTGTGAAAGCCAATGGAGTGTTTTGCTCACTTGGGCATTGACCATGTCACTTGACCAACCTTCTCTAATTTCATATCCTCTTTGATATTGAAAACATGGATATCCATTTTTAAATCTCGATGTAGAGATTAGTTTTTAAAGTGTTTTTATTAAAATATTTTAATATTATTATGTCTCCAAAAATATAATTATATCTTTAAAAGGTTTAATTAGATATGTTATGTATTTTGAAAAATAAAATTGCCCTTGGCGACACGGACTCCACAAGGGGATTAATTTGTTCACACATTCTATTGATAGCATGGACCCGTGGCAGTTTAATGAGTTTGTCGAGGGGATGATGACAAGTGGACATTTGAAAAAAAAAACTAATATTCTGTTTGTATAGGTGGTAATAGTTATTTTTTATTTGAAAATATATCAAACATATATATGTTTAATTCCGTACATAAAAATATTTAAAAATCATAAAAATATTAATTAAAAAAATCATAAACATAAAAACAAACAATAGTGATTTTTTTGGCAGCCGCTTGGAGCTTTTTGTTTTGTTTTTTGGCTGAATGATTGTCGAGAGAATAATCTCCGGTCAAGTAAGGGATGCATTTCTGATATGTGTGCTCGTTTACGCGCGGGTCTCTTTTTATTTTTTCTTCCTTTTACATCTAGAGGGTTTTTTTGACAATGAATTTTAATTAATCATAACTTAATCCATAGTTTAATCTAATTAATTACTGTGGCTTCAAAAACTATTATTTAATATTTATTTCTTCGAGTATGTTAATAACTTTAGCTAATGGTCAATGCATGTTTTTTTTCCAATTATTTTATTTTGAAAAACATAAAAAATGAAAGAGAGGTGAGATAGGAAATTTGATTAGAAAATGATCTGTTTAGAGAGAAAAAACAAATTTATTATTTTTATCATTGAAATACTAATTATTAAGTACTAAGGAACTGCAAAAACTAAGTTATATACTAAGTTATCATATAAATACTAATTATTAAGTTTTAACCACTGAAAAGTATTAATTTAATGTCATAACTCCATTTCAATCACTCCACAAATATACTCTAGCTATTTATATTTATTAAATCTAATGCTTTTTACAAGATGTTTATTTAAAAGCAAAGCACATGATTTTTTTGCAAGTCCCCTTTCTCTCTGGAAAAAAAATTGTTTTTATACACTAATGCAATTTTTTTACAGTATATTCTTCTTTATTAAAATCATTTTTTTACAATATTTTTTTTAAGTATATTCTAGATTACGCTGCGGTTTTTTTTTTAAATGACACCTGAGTAATTGATTTTAATAAACTCTACTAGTTTTATAATACTAATAAAAAAATAAAAAAATGATAAATAAAGCAAAATAAAAATAAAAAAAGGATCAAGATCCAATCTGCCTGGCCATGTTATTTTCGTTTACACCCTCGATATCATCGACGCAAATTATTAAAGGTTATACCCAGAAAAAAAAAATCCTCGAAAGAAAGCTGCTCCATGCGTCGTACATTCATTTTTTTAATGTCCTCCTTGATTTTTTTTATTTACAAAAAATATTTATTTTATCAAGTTTATTTCTCTGTCATTTATCAACTAGCTACTTCGTGAGTCGTGACTTACATGTTTTTATTTATTTATTAATATTGGTATTTTGCTAGCTTGCATATATTTTAATTAATATTAATTTTACAAGTTGATTTTAATGATTATTATATTAATAATTATATAATTCAAAACTAAAATTACAAAAAAATAATCATAATTTCAATCTCATAACATTAATTAACTACTAGGTAATCGTGACACATGTTTCACCAAACTACTTTTGACAGCTACCGGTCAAAATGATCAGACAGCGAAGAACTATCGGGTACCCAAACACGATTATATTTAAGGGTGTTTTCAACAACGTATTCCGCACATAAGTGTGATCTCCTAAGCTACGGGATTTAATTGTTTCTAGTAAAATATTTATAGGTTTCAATTATATATTTTTTTAAGATCTAATTATTTGGATTATAGTAAATAAGCTGACTTTATTTAAACCATATAAAAAAAGCAAGCAAACAAAGAAATGTATGTGTGTGTATATATATAATAATAATTATAAAGAAATAATATTATAAGACTCAATCACCAGGAAATAAAACATTGAAGGATGATTAAAACAAATACACAAAAATATAGAAATTAAAGAGTGAGAGTTAAAATTAGAAGAAGAAAAATTTATCTAAGGGCAAAAAAACAAACTCAATTTTAGAGTTAGATTCAAAAGAATAAAAACATTAACAAAAAAAAATTATAAGAATATAAACCAAAAAACATTTTAAAAAAAAAAAAACAATACACAATTTTAGTGTATTGGAGGGTGATATAAAATAATAAAACTTTTATATATAGATTGAACATGTAGATTTTTTTCAATATTTTCTTTATATAAGAATACCTTAATTGTAAATCAAAAAACTTATCAATGCATCTAATTAAATAAATTAAACGCTATTTTGTAAATAAGTTGAAAAAGAAGAAGCCATCTACGATAAATAAAAATATAATTATAAATACCAAGTGACAAATATAAATCAAAATATTTAATATAACAATATAAGTCATTTATTTAATTGTGTTTAATTATTTTTTTTTTGTTTTTGTTTTTTGCGGTGTTATCTCGATTTTATGATCCAAGTTATGAGCTTGTAAGATTAACCTGAGTTGTGAATTTGATAAATTAACATAAGTTGACTCTAGTAGTTTTACTTTTTCTTTAACTTAATATTTTTTTCCTCGTCCTTTATATATTAGATTGATTGAGAATTGAACTTTATATTTTTTTTTATATATATAACTGAAGTTGCAAGTTTAACATGTTAACTTGGACGTGACATGAAGACAAAAAACTGGTGATGTACTCAACATGTCTCGAGTTCAAGTCAGGGCGTGCATCCCTTGTAAGAGTTTTGGATAACTAGGGTTTTACTAGCTTACCCGAGCCCATATAATATATTTTTCTGGGATATAATCTCCTCACACCTAAAAAAAAATATTAACTTGTCATCGTTTCAATATATAAAAATAAATATCATACAATATATATCATCATATCAATATTTAAAATAAATATTATCCAACGTGTTATCATATTATTTTTTTCAAAATAAAATAACTCAATATATATATATATATATGTATGTTTTTTTTAGTTTTTAATTAATCATATTAAAATATCACACCATTTTCTTAGTTATATACCGTACCCAGTTAAAGTCTAGAAAAGGCATCAACTGTCGAATGGACAGTGACACTAGATGGTGGAGAATCCACGTGGTTGATATCTGGTTACAAGGTGACACTGGATGGTGGATAATACACTGTATTCGATATTAATCATTTTTCAATCTAATATATATTTCATTCCATTTTTATCAAATCATGTAATAAACACTTAGTGATTTGTGATGTAAAAATGAAGAAGAAATAAATTATGAATATGAATCCCCCCATTCAACACACGGCACGTATATGTGTCTCACCTCACGAGTTTCTCTTTATTTTAAAAAACATACGAGAATTTCGGAGGTTGTTTACAAGTACTGATATTTTTTAGAATGTTTTTTTTTTTAAATAAAAAAATATTTTTAAAAATGATTTTTTTTCAAAAATATTTTTGATATTCAAAAACAAACAGTCACCGATCAATATTCTTGATAAAATGATATTTTTTTGTTGGAATTCTGGGTATATGCATCATGTGTCTTCTAGAGAAAGGTACGGTACAGCCTATTAATTTTATATAAAATTAGTTCATTGGCTTGCATTGTATCGAGAGTCAAATCAATTTTTTTAACATAACAAATATCCAACACCACTAATATTTTTTAATAAAAAATATTCATGAATTTAAAATACAATGTATATTGGATAATACTTTTTAAATATATTAATACAATGATGTATTTTATTATATTTTTTTAAAATATTAAAAAATAATATATTAAATAGACTCGGGTCATGAAAAATGTAACATGAATAATCAATTCATAAATTTTTTCTAAAAACAAATTATGATGGTAAATCCCTAATCTATCAAAACAAAATAGAAAATAAATTAAATAATAAAAAATATGTCTGTCTATTTATAAATAATAAGTTTCAAAACATCATGAGCTCATTTTTTTAAAAAAGTAGGCCATTCATAAGCTCAATACATTCTTATTAAAATGATCTGGTTAATTTGCCAAATTTCCAATCAGGTCATGAGATCAAAATAATTATATATAAATTAAAAAAAAAAACTATGAAATTCAGTTTTCAATTAACCTAATGTTAAAAGATGAAATCAAGAAAAAAATGATAGAAAATAAATAATTAAATAATGCCAATCTAGGCTAATATGTTAAACTCACAACCTAAAATATGAGATAAAAATAAATTTAGTAAGAGAAAGTAAGGAAAATCACAAAAAAATGTTTCTAATAAATCTAATTTTGATGGTTGAAATCAAGAAAAAAATCAATGAAACCACGTTAAATCGGTATAAAGCATTTTTTTTTGGAGAGAGAGAGAGAGAGAGAGAGAGAGAGAATTATATATATAAAAAACACGATACACTTTTGATTTGTTTTTCATTTTCAATTAAGGTCTGAGAAATTATAGTTTGTCTTCGTGATCAATAGAAAAAAATCAAATTAAAGAAGTAGAAAGCAACTAACGTGCAAAACTAGATGTTTTATACTGTATTTTAAAAAAAATTGAAAGTTTTTTATTTTTATTTTCATTTAAAATTATTTTTTTATTATTTATAAATTATTTTTATATATTAATGTAATTTTTTTTTAAAATATTATTTTAATATATTATTAAACAGAAAAACAAACTAAAATACAATCTAAACAGGCAATAAAAAGGAGTGACAGAGAGCACGTGATGTTTCCCAAAATAAACATCCAAAAGTGTCCCGTCACAGCAAAAAAATCACAGGAGCCAGCTAAACTCCTCCAAATCCAAGATTCCATATTTCAACCTCGGCTTTGCTAGCTTGTTCCATGTATTTTGGTAATGGCACACATGGTAGTTTCGTTGAAATCCAGTGTTCAATTCGAAAAATAACCTCACCCTACACCTGTTAATATTTTTTTAGAAAAAGAATCTGTTCCTCTCTATAAAACCAGCAACCTTGCTGAGAGGCTCCTCATCCATTTCTCCTATTAGCCGTATTTGTTCATGCTATACAAGAGACCAATCAAGCCAAATCTCTCCTTTTCCCCAGCAACACTTGAAGAAAGAGAGAGTTTGGTTGTTTTGGTTTTTTTTTTCTAGACTTGTTTGTTTCACAAGGAATTTAAAGAGAATTCAAGAATGGCAAATAATGTGGGAATTCTCGCTATGGATATTTACTTCCCTCCTACCTGTGTCCAACAGGTGATTTTAGATTTCATCTCTCTCTCTCTCTCATTCTCGACATCGCCAGTCCTGTTTCTGTTTTCCTTAAATGGAATGGAGGGTGTTCTTCTTCTTTTTTCCTTTTTTGTATGTGAAGAAAGTGGAGTTGGATTTGGCTTTCTTAAAGTTTTGGGAACAAAATCGGAATTAAGCTTTTTATTCGTTTTATGTAAAATTAAAAAACTTTCAATTAGAGTCAGGATTCTAATTATTCTGCTGTCATGATACTTAGTTCAGAGTATGTTTTTGAAAGTTTGGTTTCGAGATAGTTAAATAAATGAAGGATGTCTTTGCCTATCTCCCCCATATTTTTTGGAATTCTACTATTTATTGATTAAAGTTTTGATTTAGATTAATTAATGACAATAATTCTAATTTATTGTTTCTTTTATCTATTTTCATAACGGTTAATTTCACACAAAAAATGAGTTTCAGATTCATTAATCCCCTGTCTCTGCAACATGCAAGAACATATCTGCTTTGGTTTTTCAATTTTGTGACTTGGGTTCTACATGTAAAACAGGAAGCCCTGGAGGTCCATGATGGAGCAAGCAAAGGGAAATACACAATTGGACTTGGACAAGATTGCATGGGATTTTGTACAGAAGTGGAAGATGTTATCTCAATGAGGTGTGTGATTTTTCTACATATCAGATCTCTATACATCCTTTATATATGGTTGTGCCTTGTAACTTTATCCGGCAATGATCTTCGATATTCTGGGATTTTCAGTTTGACTGCTGTTAGTTCACTTCTTGAGAAGTACAATGTTGATCCAAAACAAATTGGTCGCTTGGAAGTTGGCAGCGAGACCGTTATTGACAAGAGCAAATCCATTAAGACCTTCTTGATGCAGATCTTTGAGGTATTTGATTATTTTTAATGTTTATATGGCTGCATGGACCTGTGAATGGATATTTGATAAGGTATTTGGTTTAAAACTCCAAAATAATGAAAGTAAAAATACATTAGGAGATTAAAGCCTGATGGCGGTTTTAGTTTAAGTAGAAAGGCCAGAGTCACTGGAATGTTTGCTTTATGGAACCAAGCTTCAATTATTTATCTTGAATTTCTGAAACATGCGTCGCCATACCATGATTTTTTTGTGTGTCACACAAAAACCCTTCAAGTTAAATCTTGTGAATTAACATTTGATTTGGAATGGAACGAAGAGGATACATAATGAATGGCCAGTAGCAAGTGGCTAAAGTTGGATTTTCCTGATATTTAGTGTTTAATCCTTAACTGTGCATCACATTTTTCACCACCTGTCTTATATAATAGATTAACTTTGAGGTCATTTCTGGATTTAATTCATTAGCTCTGCTTTTGAAAACAAAAATAACTTTCTCTTTTTTAACACAATGCTCTTTCTTGAAAAAACAGAAATGTGGAAACACTGACATTGAAGGCGTTGACTCAACTAATGCATGCTATGGAGGAACTGCAGCTTTATTCAACTGTGTCAATTGGGTTGAGAGTTGCTCATGGGATGGACGCTATGGGCTTGTTGTGTGTACTGACAGTGCGGTATGATAATATCCTTGAGCTACTTCATATTTGGTTTCCTTTTCTTAAAAGCACTTGTTAAACTTCTTGATGTTAATATCAAATTTATTTTTTAAAACATGACCAGATATTTGAATTTCTTAGATACTTCCATATTTTTCATCCCAGTGGTTTGGAGCGTATACTGGTTTCCATCTCTTACTGGAGGTCTCTTTCTATTTATCAGGTCTATGCAGAAGGGCCTGCTCGACCAACTGGAGGAGCTGCTGCCATTGCCATGCTAATCGGTCCAGATGCTCCTATTACTTTTGAAAGCAAATTTAGGGGGAGTCACATGTCTCATGCCTATGATTTCTATAAGCCCAACCTTGCTAGTGAATATCCGGTAACCCTAATTCCCTTCTACATGATTCTTTTATCTGTGTTCGCTACTATAATTCTGCTTAGCTTTTTTTTTTCTTTTCTCAACACTTTGTCTATATGCTGACAAAATGCAATTGTAGGTTGTGGATGGCAAGCTTTCCCAAACATGCTACCTCATGGCTGTTGATTCCTGCTACAAACTATTTTGTGCCAAGTACGATATATTAATTACAAAAAGCATTTTTCATGATGTAGACTTCTGATGATACTGACGATATGTTGTAAATGGGCTCCTATCTTGTTCTGTTTAGGTACGAGAAATCAACAGGCAAACAATTCTCTCTCAGTGATGCTGCCTATTTTGTATTCCATTCTCCTTATAACAAGGTAAATTGATTATTTTGCACTTGTAACTTCTCTCTTTGTGGTGCCACGGAAGTTCTAATTTGCTTAGTGACATTTTCAGCTTTTGTATTAATTCCATATGTTGAACTATTGCAGCTTGTACAGAAAAGCTTTGCTCGTTTGGTGTTCAATGACTTTGTGAGAAATGCCAGGTTCTTTTTTTTCTTCACTCTGAAGACTTTTATTTGTTTTGGTTTCTTACAAGTAAAATCTGCAAGCTATAGTAAGTGCTTACCTTTATTTGCTACTGTTTGCAGCTCTATTGATGAGGCTGCTAAAGAGAAACTGACACCATTTTCAACTTTATCTGGTGATGAAAGCTACCAAAGCCGGGATCTTGAGAAGGTGCATTTAAGATCCTGAATGTTAAAAAAGTGAAGATGTTTCTTTCTTTTGCTTTTTATCCGCCACCCTGCAAAGGGAAGGGATGGTGGTAGCGTACTTTGACACTTAAAAGAAAGCGGGAGACGGAAATCATTTAATTTCTTGAGACAAGATTTCTAAGGATATCTCTATTTCTTTCAAACCATATCAAATCTTTGTTTGGATGTTTATTGGACAATGTGCTAAAATATTTAGGATTCATAATCCTCTGAAAGCCAACTATATAAAAGCTTCTGCACCCCCTGCATAAAAAAATTATTTTACACGCATTATTCTTACAGATGAACTACTGAATTGCTACAGGGCTGAATTTTTCTTGACTTCTAAATTGCAAAGATTGCTGTGCTAGAATTGTTTGGTTCTTGAGATTCAATCATCTTGCTGATTGTTCACTTGATTTCATACATAGGTATCCCAACAAGTCGCAAAGCCTCTTTACGAGGCAAAGGTGCAACCAACCACTTTGGTACCCAAGCAAGTCGGCAACATGTATACGGCATCTCTCTATGCGGCATTTGTATCCCTTCTTCACAATAAAAGTAGTGAATTGGTAATTGCTGTTAACATTTTCTAATTTTGGACATTCCTTTATCTCTTGACCTATATTTCATCATTAAGATGACTTTAATATTAGCTCATTTATAATGGACTTGTGCTTACTGAGATAGTTTGGATTAATTGCAGGCGGGCAAGCGGGTTATATTGTTCTCATATGGAAGTGGTTTGACAGCCACTATGTTCTCATTGAAATTACATGAAGGTCAACATCCATTTAGCTTGTCAAACATTGCAAATGTGATGGATGTTTCAACAAAGTTGAAGTCGAGGCATGAGGTAATTTTGAATGGGCCAAAGATGTGTTCCTTATATATTGTTCTCTTTGATGCATGATAATGCATCTGGGAACATGAATTTCATCCCTCATTCAACCAGGACAAACCTATCTGCCTGCGCTTCTTTGGATTTGTAACATAGTTTCACCGCTTTCAGTTGACACACAAACACCTGCGCACATCTTTCTCTAAGATAAGCAATCTAAAGGCCTTTGAAACTTGGAACTTTTCATTTCCGTCTATGATCAGTGCACTGTAGTGTGTTTTCACCTGGACTTACAAGGTGATTGGTGAGTAATCATGCGGTTCCTTATGGTCTTGATGGAATCATAATTAAAAAAACATTGGGATCTTTGGATTGATCCAGAAAATATGAAGGTTAAGGGGCCTTGTCTCTCTGAGAGAGAACATTTCTTATATGTTCAATTATAAAGGCAATATAAATGAATGCATTTCACTGAACTTTTACTTTCTGTGCAGTTTTCTACAGAGAAATTTGTCGAAACTATGCAACTGATGGAGCACAGGTACGGAGGCAAAGACTTTGTGACGAGCAAGGATTGTAGCCTTTTGGCTCCAGGAACGTACTATCTTACGGAAGTCGACTCCATGTACCGAAGATTTTATGCCAAGAAGCCTGTGGATGGTGCTTGCGAGAATGGTTCGCTTAGCAATGGTCACTGATCCTCATGAACCATCTACTGCTGTAATGGGCCATGGATACGGCTCTTACTTTTAGATGTGGTTGTCAAGTCCCTAAAAGAATATTCATGTTTCATTAAGGTCCTTATTTTAAAGCAAATAGCTGGCTGATCAGCAAGCAAGGCTTCCCAGTGTAATTTTTATTCCAACTAATAAAATCTTTCTCTATTCAATCCTTTTCTAGCCGAGCAGTTTTGTTATTCCGTAAGATTTTATATTATTTTGCCACAGGGAGGGCTGTAAATAGAAAGTATAACACCCCCCCCCCCCCCCCCCCCTCAATTTTCCGAGTTTCATAAACCCTAAACCCAGTTCTGGAATTCAGTAATGCCAGTGTCAATGGGACAAAAATAAAGGTACAAGAGAAGCTTAGCCCGCCAAGAGAGAGCTAGGCATGGTAAGTTTACGATGGTCCATTTAGAAAGACTATGGTTGATGCATATTTGTGAAAGAAATGCAACATTTTGTGTAAATAAAATTTTTGAGCTTGGACATGGTCTTGAGTGGCTCGAGGCCTGCCAAAATTCTGCGCTCTATTATATGCCAGTTATGGCAAGTAATTTCCAGGACCACTGCATAATATACTTAGGAAATGGGAAACAAAGGCAACTAACTATCTTTCGAAAACAATTGCTAATTCTATAAACTACTTTTGGTTCCATTACATCTCAAATTATCAAAGCAACTAATCTAATAAAGTTGTTTTTACTATTCATAGTAAAACATGTATATATTATGGCAATTAAAATATTAATGAGATGTTTGACACTGCGTTTCAAAATCATTTCTGAAAAAAAAAATGTTTTTATTTTTTACTTTAAATTAAAAATTTTGGTTTGTTTAGATCATTTTGATGTGCCTATGTCCAAAATAATTTTTAAAAAATAAAAAAAAAATTATTTTGATGTATTTTTTAGCGAAAAACATTTTCTAAAACAACATCAACCATACTCCTAAACAGACACCAAGTCTTTTTTAACTATATGCATATTTCATATAGAGCAAACCTTAATCAATCTAAAATATTTCTAAATAAAATTGAATTATATTTCTTACCTTGAAATCAAGAAACTAGAATGGAAATTCGATCCTTCAAGGCCTATACGTTTCACTCATCTTCTTTGCATCAATTAAAGAACAAGTGACTCTCATGATTTGTTTTCTCTAAACTATCTTGAAGTTTGCAGGACTCAAAAAATAACTCTAGTGTTTCATATTTCATGAGTTTTTTTTCCTAGTCTCATAATGACTTACGAACAAGTTATCTTCGACCCATCTAACAATGAAAAAGAAAAAAACCCTCATTCATTACAATTTTTTTTTATATATATATATATATATATATATATAGAGAGAGAGAGAGAGAGAGAGAGAGAGATATGTTTTCTTTACTTAGAACATATTTTTCACAAAACAACTGTATCATTGAAACAAACAAAATTTACAAATTTGAACAATCACATGTTAACAAGAACATTAATAATAAAACAGTATAATAATAGCAACAACTAAATTGGTTTTGCACGTAAAAATAATTTAAAATCGCACAAATATTTATATTTAGGAAAACAATCATATGAGTTGTTCATGAAATACATGTCAATATTAAAAATAGACAATAAATGAATCCTAATTATTCATAATTCAACACCTAACAATACACAAAATATTTTTCTTTTCATTCAATTACAATTTGTAAGAACCATATTCGTCACGAAATGATTATTTCAACTATTGAGCATAACCATCTTTTAATTTAAAAACTTGATTACTTGTATTATTGACATCATAGCCTTGTAATAAGTTGACAAATTTGTTATTTAAAAAAATAAAATAATATTAAAAAACTTAATTATCAATGAGATCATCATAGCCGTGTATTAAGTTGACAAACTTCTTGTTTTCAAAGAAAAGAAAAAAAAGCGGACAAACTTCTTGATTGGTTAACCTAGAAAATGAAAGTTAATTTATTAATACCCGGAAACACCCGGCACTTTCTTTTTACGTTGACGGAGGCTGCTGAGACTTGTAACTATTCGCATGTCTTGAAGGCGCAAATCGAAAGAAAAATATTAATTATTTTACACGAATGACAGTGAAAAACAAGTTGACGGACGATGATAATGTCTCGACTCCTCGAGGAATAGGTTTAACCAGAGCAGATTTTGTTGCTAAATGAGCTGATCTCTCAGATAAAAATAAAAATTTGACCGAGTTGTTTTAAAATGTAATTTCTCGACATTCACAAAGCCATTAATAAAATAGGCCGGCAAGTAGCCGAATATGCTCCGTGGACGATTAAGCTTGCTGATCATATATATATATATATAGAAGCACGACACACACTGTATTTCGAACATCAACTAAAACTTGATCAAGTGATCAAAATTTGGTTTCAATGGCCAAGGCTGGGCTACTTTCTCTTTTGTGTCCATTATTAGCGGTAGCATTTTTGGTGCATTGCCATGCCAGTGAGAAGAAGGTAGGGTTTTTTCTTCTGAAATATTCCTCCTCATGGTAGGTACGTATGTCTAAGCGATCACTTTCATTCACAGGTTCACATTGTCTACATGGGAGAGCGCCGCAAGGGAGATTCTTCGCCGGCATCGACCCACCACTCGATGCTGGCGGGCATCATGGGAAGGTTAGAAGCCGGTCTACTATAATATTATATTCTGATGCTATTGAAATATTGTCGTTCTTTTCAGCAGAATATATGGTTTCGTTGTACCTAAGTACAACTCATGTTTCTTTAATGCTTCCGTGTTCCTCCTAAGTCACCATGTATATATGCATTTGATTTTGAATACATATGATCAAGAGTTGGGAAATTTTCTGAGTGCAGTTCTGAATCCGCCAAAAAGTCTCTAGTATATAGCTATGGAAGGAGTTTCAATGGATTTGCGGCAAGGTTATCAGATGAAGAAGTTGAAAAATTATCAGGCGAGCTGTCAAACGAATGCATGGTACTTGGATTTAGGGTTTTATTAGCTTTGTTCAATCGATGCTGACTAGGATCAAATATTTCTGCAGACATGGAAGGTGTTGTTTCGGTCATTCCAAATCGCATTTTAAAGCTTCACACTACAAGGTCATGGGACTTCGTGGGTTTCTCTAAAGGCACACTTGGCGCACCCTTGGAAGGAAATGTTGTTATCGGTCTTCTCGACACAGGTTTTGAAATTTATTTGCCTCACTTTGGCTAAAACTCAAGACGACGTATCAATTACAAGCTTTCATGTCTTTGCATTGTAGGAATCTGGCCAGAATCTGACAGCTTCAACGATGAAGGAATGAGCGCTCCACCTGCTAAATGGAAAGGAAAATGCGTTGGTGTCAACTTCACCTGCAACAAGTAGGACTGTATTCTTGGCTGCATTCCCCAGCGCTTCCCTCCAGCTCTGTAACTAATGAAAGTTTTGAAATTGCAGCAAAATCATCGGAGCCCGGTGGTACAACAGCGAGAAATTCTTTGACACTACTGACCTCCCATCCCCTCGAGATTCCGAGGGACATGGAACCCATACTTCTTCAACAGCTGCTGGCCGAGAGGTGCAAGGAGCTAGCTACTTCGGTCTAGCTGAAGGAGTTGCAAGAGGTGGAGTTCCCAATGCAAGAATTGCTATGTACAAATTTTGCTGGTCATTTGGATGCTTAAGTGCAGATGCCCTCGCAGCATTTGATGATGCCATAGCAGATGGTGTTGATATTATATCCGTGTCCTTTGGTTCTGACTTTCCAATCCCATATATGGAAGATCCCATCGCCATTGGATCTTTCCATGCCATGAAAAAGGGTATACTGACCTCAAATTCTGCTGGCAATTCTGGACCCTATCCATATTCAGTCTCCAACTCTGCACCCTGGACAATGACGGTAGCTGCCAACACCATTGACAGGAAGTTTGTTGCACAAGTTGTTCTAGGCAACGGACAAGTCTTAATTGTGAGTATATGAGTACTGCAGTAGCATCATTAACAAGATATTTCTCACCAATCGTTTACTTATACCATGTATATTGTTTATTGGATGACTAATAAAGGGACTCTCGATAAATAACTTTGACCTCAACGGGACCACATATCCATTGATTTGGGGAGGAAACGCAGCTAACTTCTCAGCAGGTGCTAGCCCGGCAATTGCAGGCTATTGCTCTCCTGGAGCTCTCAATTCATATAAAGTGGAGCGGAAGATTGTTCTCTGTGATGCGATGGTGACTGGTTCTCAAATTCTGATCGCTAATGGCGTGGATGTCATAATGACAGATTCATTTAACAGTTTAGATTCTGCTTTCAGTTTCCCCTTACCAGCAACAGTAATTAGCAATGAAGACAGAGTCAAAGTTTTGAATTACATCAGAACAACAGAGTAAGCGAATCTCCAAATAAATCCTAATTGGATCACCTCTATAATGACTTTATAATTTACTGGTTTTGCTGTCTGAATTCATCCTTTCAGGAATCCGATCGCGACTATTCTGGTTGCTCCGGGTTGGAAGGATGTCATGGCTGCTTCAGTTGTATCATTTTCTTCGAGAGGACCAAACCTTATCACCCCAGACATTCTCAAGGTAACCAACAGACTCAATAGCTATGATTAACAGAACCGCCAACTCTGTCACTGTGCTAGACTTGACTTGAAATTTTAAATGGGTGATACAGCCTGATATCACTGCCCCAGGTGCGGACATCCTCGCTGCCTGGTCACCTCTGGCACCTCCTTCCATCGATCCCGAGGACACCAGAAGAGTGAATTTCAACATTATCTCCGGAACGTCCATGTCTTGTCCACACGCTAGTGCTGCCGCCGCCTATGTGAAGGCTGGCCACCCTAACTGGTCTCCTGCTGCCATTAAATCTGCTCTCATGACAACAGGTGAGAAACCTATTGACTTGATAGAACTATAAAGACCTCGATTCAGTATCCTTTGCTAACCCATTTGTTTCCGTGAAAAGCTACTATCATGGAACCGGGGAAGCATGTTGACCTTGAGTTTTCCTACGGGTCTGGTCAGATCAATCCAGAGCATGCGTTAAACCCTGGGCTTGTTTACGATGCATCCGAAGCAGATTATATTAACTTCCTCTGCAAACAAGGTTACAACACCACCACTCTCAGAATGATCACTGGTTCCAACAGCAGTGTTTGCAAACACACCACACCCGGCAGAGCCTGGGATCTTAACTACCCAACTTTTGCCCTCGCCGTGGAAGATGGCCAGCCAATTCAGGGAGTCTTTACTAGGACAGTTACCAATGTGGGTAATAGCTCTTCAACCTACACTGTCAGCATGTCCACGCCATCCTCTGTTGGCTTCACCGTGGAGCCCCCTGTTCTGACATTCTCTAAAATCGGAGAGATGAAAACATTCACAGTGAAGCTCTTTGGACCAAAGATTGCGCAGCAGCCAATCATGTCCGGTGCAATCACCTGGAAAGATGGGAACGGTCACGAGGTGAGAAGCCCCGTGGTCGTATACAATATCCTCCCTGGTCTCGAGTATGGAATACCCATTTCCTCCATGACAGCACAGAAACCAGTGAAATTTGAAGGCCCTTCCATGTATCACAAGACCGGTATCCTCGGACGCAACTGACGCACTAAACCCATTTATGATTTCTCACGTTGAGGTTTCTGTTACTTCAGTTATCCTTCAAACGTGTACCGCTCCTGCTTGATTGAAATAAAACTGAATAGACTCCAAAGTCTTCGACTTGAATCTCTCGAACGCTTCTCTTCTAAAATTATTGTTTAAAATTGTGTGCTTGTCTTATGTGACGGCGTGGCTATGCTCTACAGGCCAGAAGTTAGGCGCTACCATTTATAGGCTCTTAATCAGATGTTCCATTTACAAAAATAATTGAATTAAGATTATGTACAACGCTGCTGCCACGAGCCCTAATAACACTGAGATCATCAAATCTCTAGTGTAGTTCTCTTGAAGTTCTATCTCCATCATTCAAATGTAATAGATGTTTTCTGAACATTTGAGCAATTCACAGTAAGAAAGGAAGACAACTAGTCAAGATTTTGCAGCTAACATCAAATATTTGGTTGAAATGATGAACCGAGTTTAAAAAATATCAGTGCATTAATATTTGCCTTAAGGCAAAGCAGCTTGAGCCATACATTACCCATCAACTTACAAAGGTATATTTATAACTTGATATCTCAATTGACCAACTGGAGGAGCTGCTGCCATTGCCATGCTAATCGGTCCGGATGCTCCTATTTCTTTTGAAAGCAAATTTAGGGGGGGTCACATGAATCATATCTTTTACAAATAATCTAAAATAGCTCAGTGTTTCACTGTACACACAGAACAAAATTATTTTGGGTTGGAACAGTGAAATGACAGTTTTACCCCTTGGTGTGCCTCTGTTTAACCTTTGAATCAGGGGTAATTTTGTTTTTTCATATTTTCATGGGCAGTGAAATAACCAATCTAGCCCCTAATAAGACAAAAACAAGGTTTTGCTTGCAGGGGTATCACGATCCTTACATATTTTTCATGAATAACAGTACATGAGATGGGTAACTACCGCTCTGCCCCCATAAACGACAAAAAGGCTGATTTGGCATCAGGGATGAGTCTGTAATTTCCAATGTTTCTAATTATATTATATTTTGGAATGAACAATACCTTAGGTGTGCCAATACTGATATACCCCATATAAAACAAAATGCAAGAATTGGTTGTAGGGTGATTATGTAATTGATCATGTTTAAAATAATATTTCTGACTGACTGCAGCAGGCGCGTCCAGAGGACACATGACGCACCTGCGGTTTTCGGGCTCGCCCCATTTGTGTGACGCGTGCCATCTACTACGGCCGTGAAAATTCTCCATCCGGCGCGTCACCAGGTGCGCCTCCATGTCCACCACCGTATGGTGGAGCGCGTTGCATTCAACGGTGGCCGTAAAAGTTGGTCGTTGAACGTTTGTTCCCTCTTTTCTCTCTCCTGCCGGCGATTCCCTTTTTCTCTCTCCTGCCGGCGAAAGTGCTTGGCAGTCCCCGATGTTGTGGAATTTCAGTCCCGTATCTTTTAATTGTATTTTATGGTCCTGATTTCTGGTATATAAGTTTTGATTTGTATCAATTTTGCCCTCCAATTGATATTGAATATATATTGTATTTTCATTTCGGTCCTTAGTCTTTTAATTTCCAGGTTGGTTTGAAATCCCTAATATATTCGGTATTAAATTTCTGATTTGTTTTAATTTTACCCTTCAATAACAATTGATTAAAAAATTGAGTTTCATTTCGATCCCCGAGCTTTTAATTTCCGATTTAGTTTGAAATTCTTTTATTTTTTCGGTATCAAATTTTAGATTTGTTTCAATTGTGTCCTTTAAATTAAAGTTCATTTACAATTGTTTTTTTATTTTGACCCTTATACTTTTAATCTTTGATTTTATCTTAATTCCTTTATTTTTTATATATACTTTTGAAATGGTTGTTATTTTTGTCCATGCTTATATGTACATGCTTTTAGTTTTTGTTCTTATTATTTATTTATTTATTTATTCTTCAAGACAAATAATATTTTAAAATGTAATCAATTTTGACACTTAAAAGAAAGTGGGAGACGGAAATCATTTAATTTCTTGAGACAAGATTTCTAAGGATATTTCTATTTCTTTCAAAATATATCAAATCTTTGTTTGGATGTTTATTGGACAATGTGCTAAAATATTTAGGATTCATAATCCTCTGAAAGCCAACTATATAAAAGCCCCTGCATCCACGTCATAAAAAAATGATTTTGCACCCATTATTCTTACAGATGAACTACTAAATTACTATAGAATCTGAAGATTAGCCGTGATATATATAAGCTGTCTGATATATGGATATTCTTAAACATCTGCTCATTAGCATGTCCGTTTCAAATAGACACTAAGTTTTTTTTTTTTTAACTATATGCACATTTCATGTTGCCTTAATCAATCTGAAATATTTCTAAATAAAATTGAATTATATTTCTTACCTTGAAATCGAGAAACTAGGATGGAAATTCGATCATTCACGGCCTATCTACACGTTTCGGTCATCTTCTTTGCATCAACGAAAGAACAAGTGACTCTCATGATTTGTTCTCTAAACTATCTTGAAGTTTGTAAAACTTAGATAAATAACCAGTGTTTCCTATTTCATGACCTTTTCTTCCTAGTCAAATATGGTATTATATATAAATTGAATCCTCCACAATACCATAATTTTTATATCCAGTCTCATAATGACTTACGAACAAGCTATCTTCGATCCATCTAACAATGAAATAGAAAAAAAAAACTCATTCTTTGAATTTTTCTATATAAATAGAGATATGCTTTCCTTAAAACATATTTTTCACAAAGCAATTGTATCATTGAAACAAACAAAATTTGAACAATCATATGTTAACAAGAACATTCATAAGTTGACAAAATTTAATTATTTGTATTATTGACATCATAGCCTTGTAATAAGTTGAAAACTTCTTATTTTTTAAAATAAAATAATATTAAAAAACTTAATTATTTGTATTGATTCGGTAATTATCATTGACATTTTAATAAGTTGAAAACTTCTTATTTTTTTAAAATAAAATAATATTAAAAAAAATTAATTAGTTCTGCTGATTCGGTTATCATTGACATCATCATAGCCGTGTAATACGTTGACAACTTCTTGTTTCCAAATAAAGAAAAAAAAAACTGACAAACATCTTTATTAGTTAACTAGAAAATGAAAGTTGATTTATTAATATCCGGCAATATCCTATACTTTCTTTTTACGTTGACGGAGGCTGATAAGACTTGTAACTATTCGCATGTCTTGAAGCCACAAATCGAAAAAAAAAATTAATTATTTTACACGAAAGACAAAGAAAAATAAGTTGACGGACGATGACAATGTCTCGAGTCCTCGATGAATAGGTTTAACAGAGCAGATTTTGTTGCTAAATGAGCTGATCTCTCAGAAAAAAATAAAACTCTGACCGAGTTGTTTTAAAATGCAACTTCTCGACATTCACAAAGCCATTAATAAAATAGGCCGGCAAGTAGCCGATTAAAAATTATCTTCGATGGTAACAGCAAGCCCTGATTAAGCTTGCTGATCATATATATAGAAGCACGGCATACACTGTATTTCGAACATCAACTAAAACTTGAGGTGGTCAAATTTTGGTTTCAATGGCCAAGGCTGGGCTGCTTTCTCTTTTCTGTCCATTGCTAGCGGCAGCATTTTTGGTGCATTGCCATGCCAGTGAGAGGAAGGTAGGGTTTTTTCTTCTGAAATATTCCTACGCATGGTAGGTATGTCTAAGCGATCACTTTCATTCACAGGTTCACATTGTCTACATGGGAGGGCTCCGTCAGGGAGATTCTTCGCCTGCATCGACCCCCGACTCGATGCTGGCGGGCATCATGGGAAGGTTAGAAGCCGGTCGGCTATAATATTATATTCTGATGCTTGCGAAAAGTGATCACCTGATTACCATGAATTATAGGGGTTAATCAAGAAAGTTAAACTGCCTTAACAGGAAAAATAAAATAAAATTTGCTCACCATTTTTTAGGCCTGAATGTCGATCTTGCTCGATGACTGCTCGGTCCAACTTATTGCTATAAAACTAGAACGAACATTGTCGCTCTTTCCAGCAGAATATATGGTTTCGTTGTACCTAAGTACAGATCATGTTCTTTAATGCTTCTGTGCTCCTCCTAAGGCACCTTATATATGCATTTGATCTTGAATACATGATCAGGAATTGGAAAATTTTCTGAGTGCAGTTCTGAATCCGCCAAAAAGTCTCTAGTATATAGCTATGGAAGGAGTTTCAATGGATTTGCGGCAAGGTTATCAGATGAAGAAGTTGGAAAATTATCAGGCGAGCTGTCAAACGAATGCATGGTCCTTGGATTTAGGGTTTTATTAGCTTTGTCCGGTCGACGCTGACTAGGATCAAATATTTCTGCAGAAATGGAAGGTGTTGTTTCGGTCATTCCAAATCGCATTTTAAAGCTTCACACTACAAGGTCATGGGACTTCGTGGGTTTCTCTGAAGGCAAACTTGGCGCACCCTTGGAAGGAAATGTTGTTATCGGTCTTCTAGACACAGGTTTTGAAATTTATTTGCCTCACTTTGGCTAAAACTCAAGACGATGTATGCATTACAAGCTTTCATGTCTTTGCATTGTAGGAATCTGGCCGGAATCCGATAGCTTCAACGATGAAGGAATGAGCGCTCCACCTGCTAAATGGAAAGGAAAATGCGTTGGTGTCAACTTCACCTGCAACAAGTAGGACTGTATTCTTGGTTGCATTCCCCAGCGCTTCACTTCAGCTCTGTAACTAATGAAAGTTTTGAAATTGCAGCAAAATCATCGGAGCCCGGTGGTACAACAGCGAGAAATTCTTTGACACTACTGACCTCCCATCCCCTCGAGATTCCGAGGGACATGGAACCCATACCTCTTCAACAGCTGCTGGCCGTGAGGTGCAAGGAGCTAACTACTTCGGTCTAGCTGAAGGAGTTGCAAGAGGTGGAGTTCCCAATGCAAGAATTGCTATGTACAAAGTTTGCTGGTCATTTGGATGCTTAAGTGCAGATATCCTCGCAGCATTTGATGATGCCATAGCAGATGGTGTTGATATTATATCCGTGTCCCTTGGTTCTGGCTTTCCAATCCCATATATGGAAGATCCCATCGCCATTGGATCTTTCCATGCCATGAAAAAGGGTATCCTGACCTCAAATTCTGCTGGCAATTCTGGACCCGATCCATATTCAGTCTCCAACTATGCACCCTGGACAATGACGGTAGCTGCCAACACCATTGACAGGAAGTTTGTTGCACAGGTTGTTCTAGGCAACGGACAAGTCTTAAGTGTGAGTATATGAGTACTGCGCATCATTAACAAGATATTTCTCACCAATCGTTTACTTATACCATGTATATTGTTTATTGGATGACTAATAAAGGGACTCTCGATAAATAACTTTGACCTCAATGGGACCACATATCCATTGATTTGGGGAGGAAACGCAGCTAACTTCTCAGCAGGTGCTAGCCCGGCAATAGCAGGCTTTTGCTCTCCTGGAGCTCTCAATTCATATAAAGTGGAGCGGAAGATTGTTCTCTGTGATGCGATGGTGTCTGGTTCTCAAATTCTGATCGCTAATGGCGCGGGTGTCATAATGTCAAATTCATTTTACAGTGTAGATTTTGCTTTCAGTTTCCCCTTACCAGCAGCAGTAATCAGCAATGAAGACAGAGTCAAAGTTTTGAATTACATCAGAACAACAGAGTAAGCGAATCTCCAAATAAATCCTAATTGGATCACCTCTATAATGACTTTAAAATTTACTGGTTTTGCTGTCTGATTTCATCCTTTCAGGAATCCGATCGCAACTATTCTGGTTGCTCCGGGTTGGAAGGATGTCATGGCTGCTTCAGTTGTATCATTTTCTTCGAGAGGACCAAACCCTATCACCCCAGATATTCTCAAGGTAACCAACAGACTCAATGGCTGGCTATGATTAACAGAACCGCCAACTCTGTCACTGTGCTACACTTGACTTGACTTGAAATTTTAAATGGGTGATACAGCCTGATATCACTGCCCCGGGTGCGGACATCCTCGCTGCCTGGTCACCTCTGGCACCTCCTTCCATCGATCCCGACGACACCAGAAGAGTGAATTTCAACATTATCTCCGGAACGTCCATGTCTTGTCCACACGCTAGTGCTGCCGCCGCCTATGTGAAGGCTGGCCACCCTAACTGGTCTCCTGCTGCCATTAAATCTGCTCTCATGACAACAGGTGAGAAACCTATTGACTTGATAGAACTATCAAGACCTCGATTCGGTATCCTTTGCTAACCCATTTGTTTCCGTGAAAAGCTACTATCATGGAACCGGGGAAGCACGTTGACCTTGAGTTTTCCTACGGGTCTGGTCAGATCAATCCAGAGCATGCGTTAAACCCTGGGCTTGTTTACGATGCATCCGAAGCAGATTATATTAACTTCCTCTGCAAACAAGGTTACAACACCACCACTCTCAGAATGATCACTGGTTCCAACAGCAGTGTTTGCAACAGCACCACACCCGGCAGAGCCTGGGATCTTAACTACCCAACTTTTGCCCTGGCCGTGGAAGATGGCCAGCCAATTCAGGGAGTCTTTACTAGGACAGTTACCAATGTGGGTAATAGCTCTTCAACCTACACTGTCAGCATGTCCACGCCATACTCTGTTCGCATCACCGTGGAGCCCCCTGTTCTGACATTCTCTAAAATCGGAGAGATGAAAACATTCACAGTGAAGCTCTTTGGACCAAAGATTGCGCAGCAGCCAATCATGTCCGGTGCAATCACCTGGAAAGATAGGAACGGTCACGAGGTGAGAAGCCCCGTGGTCGTATACAATATCCTCCCTGGTCTCGAGTATGGAATACCCACTTCCTCCATGACAGCACAGAAACCAGTGAATTTTGAAGGCCCTTCCATGTATCTCAAGACCGGCATCCTCGGACGCAACTGACGCACTTAACCCATTTATGATTTCTCACGTTGAGGTTTCTGTTACTTCAGTTTGCCTCCAAATGTGTGGACCGCTCCTGATTGATTGAAATAAAACTGAATAGACTCCAAAGTCTTCGACTTGAATCTCTCGAACGCATTTCTTTTAAAATTATTGTTTAAACTTGTGTGCTTGTCTGATGTGACGGTGCGGCGATGCCCTGCAGGCCAGAAGTTAGGGCATCTCTAGCGGAGGAGCCAGCGCGGAGTCAAAGGCAAAATTTTAAATATTTGGTTTTTTTTTTTGTAAATTTTCATCTGCAACGGGAGGAGCAAAATGAAGAGCCAAAATAACTTTTCTGTCAATGGAGACCTATTCCTACAGATTTCTCCAACATAGCCAAATATCAATATTATCATTGGAATTGTACCGTTGGAATTAAAACACACATCAACCAACAAATCACCACAACAACAAGACGAACAATGAATTGAACTATTGAATCAATTCAAAAAAACACAGTGAAGAGCAATATCAATCCACTGGCGAGGGAGGCTGGAGAGCTGGCGAGGGAGGTTGGCTGGCGAGGGAGGGGGCTGGAGAGGGAGGGGGCTGGCGAAGGGGGCTAGAACAAGGGAGGCTGGAAAGCTGGCGAGGGAGTGGGGGCGGCACAATTGAAAAAATGTGAAGGAATGTAGGGTTTGGGTGGGTGGGGTTTTATATTAATTATTATTATTAATTATAATAAAATTCATTTTTTAATTATAATTAAATTCATTTTTTTTATTTTTTTTATTTAAATATAAATAATCAATAATAATTTTATTGTTGTAGTGTTTTTCAAAAACAATTATTTAATTATATAATTTACTCTTATTAATTGTATAATTAAATTATATACAAAATAATTGAATTTTATTTAAAATAATATTAAAAAAAATAGCTCTCCAAAATGACTTTTACCATTAAAACACACATCAATAAAAAAAACCATATATTTACTATAGCTTCCGCCATTGGAGATGCTCTTAGGCCAGGAAAATTACTTTGCCCTTGTAAAATTCCAGGTTGCCGCTCGGCCCACACCGCATCTGCTGCCAGAAACCGCTACAAGGACAGAGGTTCAAGACACTACCATTTATAGGTTCTTCCATAATCAGATGTTCCATTTAGAAAAATAATTCAATTAAGATTCTCTACAACGCTGCTGCCACGAGCCCTAATAACACTGAGATCATCAAATCTCTAGTGTAGTTCTCTTGAAGTTCTTTCTCCATCAATCAAATGTATTAGATGTTTTCTGAGCATTTGAGCAATTCACAGTAAGAAAGGAAGACAACTAGTCAAGATTTGTAGCTAACATCAAATATTTGGTTGAAATGATGAACCGAGTTTAAAAAATATCGGGGCATTAATATTTGCCTAAAGGCAAAGCAGCTTGAGCCATACATTACCCATCAACTTACAAAGGTATATTTATAACTTGATATCTCAATTGACATCTCAATTGACCTCTGACTAATTTATTCATGATCAAGTTCCCAAAAAAAAAAGAAGATACCAATACAAATAGGTGAAATATGCACGTCATTTGGAAGAACATATAAGGTGGAAAGATCACATTAACCCACAGGACCCATTATTAATAAATAGAAATAAGGAAATCAAAAAGATCCAAACCTAAAATTCAAGCACCATTCGGCTTGAAAAGATTGCTTAATGAGGGACTCTTTAATGGATAATAGCTCATCGATTACTTCCCTTCGGTAGCATCAAACAGCAGCAGTCTTCTGATTTGGTTTGAAGACATACTTGATGAGGGACTCCTTTATTGGCAAGAGCTCAGGGAATTCCTGCTTCAATTTGACAGTATCAAGCTCATTGTTGCTCCTTGGGGCAACAATTACCTTAGCTTGCTCCTCTAGAGTGAAGTTTTTCCATGTGAATTTGGGGTCAATGTAATCCCGATACATCTCCAAAATCTCATTGTGACTGACCACTCCAGGATTCGTGAAGTTATAGATTCCAGTAAGGTTTCTCTTTGCCATCTCAATGGAAATGGGAAGGAGTTCATCCAAGATCGTCATGGAGTTTGGAATGTTCACTACCTTGTCATACCGAGTGATCTTCGTGATGAAGTTGCGAGGGTTGGCTAGATCACATGAAATGGGCATTCTGACGCGCAATGTGCAAACATTTTCATAATTCTTGAGCAAATCTTCTACCTTTCAAATATCAGCACAAACAAAATAAACCATATGTCAGAACCTATTAGAATCTATAATATCGGAAAATAACATTATTTTGTATTTTAATTCTGATTTAATGGCAGCATCAACAACAATAATCAAATGTTACAAGTAATTATTACTTTAATGGTCCGAACATTATGTATCAAACACATGCACTACCAGCAAACAACTACTATTTGATTAGATCCATAAACCAAAAAGCCTAGATCCACTACATTTTTAACTAATCAAATGTCACGCATTGCATAGATCTTTATAAATTAAAAGGAAAAGAAACAATCTTTCCGTAAAAGCAATTATATTATCATACCATGGCCTTAGTCTTGGAATAATAGGATCCGATAAAGTTCGGAGTATCCTCTTCCTTAAAACCAATACCCGACCCGAGAGGATGACTCGAATCATACTCAAAGATGCAACCAGTAGCATAATTAATCAAGACCAAACCCTTCTCCCTGCAAACATCAGCCAGGGTCAGCGTGCCGACCACATTGGTTCTTATGGTCTCGACCTTGTGGGATTCGCACCAGTCGACGTTAGGCCTACCAGTGACGCCGGCAGCGTTGAAAACATGAGAGGGATTGACAGCAGCTATGTCCGCTTCGAGGGAGGGTCGGTTTTCAAGGCGACCGGAACCGTAGGTGAAGTCGATGCCTTGGGATTGACAAAGCTTGCCCAGGAGTCCACCGATCCAGCCAGTGCGTCCGTAGATGAGGAATTTAAGTGGTTTTGTAGATGCGGTGCCGTTTGAAGAATCGAATCCCATTTTGAGAGAGGGGAGGGGAGGGGAGGGGAAATGAAAGGATTTTGGATCTGGTGATGCTGATGCTGATGCTGATGCTGAGCTGCTCTGTGTGTTGGATCTACGAGGGTGTGTTTGTATATATAGAAAGAGAGAGATATTAGCTCCCGATTTTTGTTGTTTCGGACAGCGACATACGGGGTCGTATTTTGCTGCTGGTGGTTTGTAAAAATTACCAATAAAATACTTCTAATAATAAATTAATAATTAGTGGTGATATGGTAAGGAGGAGAGGTGATTGGGCGAGGACTCCTCGTTTCCTTTCTTTTCTTTTTTGCAAAGGACTTTATTTTTTTTAATTTAAAAAAAAACAATAAAGCTAAAGTTGAGGGCCATATTGTTGTGCTGTCCTACAGATGCGTTAAAAAGTCTTGGTTGTTCTTGACATGGTGCGTGTTTTACACCATTTTTTAAATTGTTTTTAAAAAAATATTAAAAAATATATATTTTTATTTTAAATCAATTTTTTTAATATTTTAAAATTATTTTGATATAATGATATCGATAATAATTTCTTAAAAAAATATATATTATTTTAATATATTTCTAAACAATTATTTTTTTCAAAAACAATATCAATTATAATCCGAAAATAATGATGGGGTGGCATGTGCCACATCCACTTCCCACGTTCCCCCCCCACCCATAATCTCGCCTGAACATGATTCAGATCTGTTCGAATCTGTGTCGCTGTATGGTTAACCTCAGCGTTGAAAATTGATTGATTCTGGGTCGCGCAACCATTAAAGAACAAAGGCACATCAGCTATAAACTTACGGGTAGTCTCCATTGTCAACTTCATCTTGGGGTAGAACAAAAATCTCATCGAAAGCACATTGCTTTCGATCTGGGCACCCAGGATTCTCCATTTTCTAAAGGTCAGGTCCCTTCCATGA
This sequence comes from Salix caprea, assembly GCA_964035475.1. Classification (NCBI taxonomy): domain Eukaryota; kingdom Viridiplantae; phylum Streptophyta; class Magnoliopsida; order Malpighiales; family Salicaceae; genus Salix; species Salix caprea. Next base: position 8,024,234 of record OZ037759.1, on the reverse strand, counting down.
TTCCATCAATACACATTCCAATAAATTACTGACGTTCTATACATATTGATAGGAGAAGCATTAACTCTCATAGAAATCCAAAATTTAATCCAAAATTGTTGTGCCCCGTCAACACCAGACCTGTACTTCGAAAACATCCCCATAACTTTTCAAAAGTGCATTTAGCGTTTGACAAGATGTTATCCGGGCAGGCGAAATTGCACGGGGAAGGGCAGAGTTGCAGAATAGGACCACAGCTCTAAATGTAAATGGCCCTCCATGTAGACGTGCCTGTGCCACTTCCATAGACATTTCACATGAATAACTAAAGCCATTATTGTATATCTTTCCACAATTTGCAAACAAATGACCTCAATCTGTCAACTATTCCAACAAAAAAAAAACTGCATGTGTGGGATTTTGCTAGGGTACTGCTATATACTCGGCCTTTTTACAGAAGAAATACTGACTATTGCAGTTTATTGTTCTCAAGGATACAATGGGATCAAAATACAAGCCATTTATACAGAACAAACTTCCACGACACCTCCGACAAAATTCACATCACGTTACACTTATCTTTTGATTTTGTGTCTTGCTTTGAAGAAGAAGAAGAAGCAGTTTTACCACTGCTCCTTGGCACCTGAAAGAAAAGCAACTAGTGAATCAGTAGTCCTATATGTCTACAAGTTAAGACATTGGATGCACAAGTGCTAGAAACTCATGTATTTTGTGAACATCTTGTAATTATTGATTGGTCAAATGGCTTCAAATTAATACACATAATTCTTTAACCTCATTGATGAGGTATTCTAATGCCGGGTTTTCAATAGAAATTTCCAGTTTCTTCATTGAACAATTGTGCAATACATGAACATGAGCATGCACATGCAATTATGTATTGTGTTTACTCCTGTTTTTAGATATCACCTCAAATTGCTGACCAGCCAAGGGAGGCCAGTGAACAATATCAACTGAAAAAATAATAGCATTGATTTCTTATTTCAAAAGTCAACAACATCCAAAGCATAAAAAACATTAATGATTTACCTGGGGCCCTGAGACTAGTCTTGAACCACCGGTTGCGGATGCTTGCTGCACATTATTGTGTTGCGGCTGTTGCTCCTGCTGCTGCTCATACTCCTGTTGTTGCATAGCTATTGCCATTTGCAGATCAGAGCTGCCATAATAGCACGGTTAGTACATATATTTATACAAAGAGATCACTAGATCAGTAATGGTCTTGTATCCACATTCCAACTGAGATTAATGATTAAGTCAGTCATAAAAGTAAAAGGATTACTTCATATCCACACCCGCTCGTGCAGCACTGTCAATGCTGGCAAGATAGTCCTGAGACGTGTGAATTAAAAATAAGCTCCATGGAAGCAAAATATACAGAAATGAAGAATTGGAATACTTTGGAGTTTGGACAAAGAAAGAAGAGCATACAGAGGTACTGGTCATAGCATTGTGCTCATCCCATGGATTATTTGTATGATTTTCCACCTTGAATTCCTTGAAGTTTCCAGTCATAAACAATGTATCCCCATTCACCTAAGTCATGGGAAGTCAAGATTACCATGCCAAACTCCACAAACAATGCGTTCAACTTCAATTTGCAAATTCAGAAATCATTGATATAAAAGTTTTGTTTTCTATTTTAACGTCACAAATGAAAATTAGAAAGAAAAAAAGAGAGTGAGAAAATGCCATTATTACTCGTGGGCTTTTGAAAGTTATGGGTTTAAAGGAAAATCTTTATCACTGTTGCCTTCTACTAACACACCAATACAGCATTACTGCCAGACAATCAAATTAATTTGACTACATGTAGAGCAACACACCTCAATCCAATTTTTTAATATAACAAAATATGTACTTGCATTCTAGTTTTGACTAGAACTTGAAGATATTTGCGCTCACAATCTAACCTCGATGAGTTTCTCCCACACCAAATCAGGCTGATTAATGTAACCTTGGTCTGTGGCTAAAAGATACAGTTCACCATCATACTGCAAACCATACAATAGTAGATACATCATACAATTGAAATTCAGAAAAAGAAAAACAGGGAACTAGATAGTGTTTTTTTAAACTGCTTGCTAAACAGGTCTAATTCAAAATCAGGAGCTTTGACATTGTAAGCTAAGCCACAAAATAGCGCATCCCAGCCTGTAACTAACCTTAAACATAGTGCTAAAGTGATTGTTGCGGAAAAAAACACACAGTTCACGCTCTTTAAGCCCATCTTGTAAGCAAAAGAGGCTGCAAAAAGTAATGAGGAAATCAGTTGAACGTCTCCGGACCCAGCACAAAAAATAAATAATCAAATCCAAGGAATTGAGAGATTATAAAGCCAAACAGTGGGCCAACATACCCATAAAAGGTCAGTTGGCTAGCATTGTTCTTCAAAAAGTTCCTTATCCGCTCCCCTAATAGAATTGATAAGAATATGAAAATGTGTCAAATATATTCACATTACTTGTTAACTGAGCACTTAATATATGCACAAGTAAGTTTGTTAGAGAGACAAAGATACGAGAAAAATCCAAGACAACTAACATATCCACTTCTATAGCACAAATCATCACTCACCTTGCTGTGCAGTGATTTCATCAATAGACCTCACAGTTTCATCAGTTTGTTCGGAAAGGATCACCTCACCTTCATACATAGGCTCTCTCTCTTCACAATTTGAAGTTCTTGAATCTAAAATGCATTCTTCTCCCTCGTATATGGGCTCACTTCCATCAACACTTGAAGTAAGGGTATCAGGTGTATCAATATTCTGAAGTCTACCGCTAGATGAATCTGACTCTGGAACTAGAGAAGCTAACCCTGGTGCTTCCAACATGTCATGCCCACTTGAAATATCTGATAAATTGTGAACCTCATTAATAGAAGTGAACGTATTCTCAACCTTCTGACCATCATGCAAAATATCTGTAGGGTCTCCATCCAAAGATCCAGTACTTTTTGCCCAAAAAAGGAACAATGCATCTTGAGTCTCGACAACTGTGTCAGCACTATGATTCTCAATCACATCATTACAAGAAATCTGTTCTCCAGATTCTGTGCAAACTGAATCATCAAAATGATCAGTCAAATCTGTCTTTAAGGAAGAGCCTGTCAGTTCCCCTGGGAGAGTTTCTGAAGATGTCGGATTATTATTGTCATCAGTGCTCAATGCACTAAGAGTTTTATCAACACCGACATGTCCCTCTGATGTATCCCGGGAAGCCACAACCATGGTCCCCTTCATAGGTTTACTTTCATATGAGCCAATAGACACAACCCTTCCATCAACATTGGCTACAAGAGAATCGTCCACTGAACTTGGCAACTCAGTCTCTGACAATTTTAAGACCCTCAATAGCTCTGCTTCTTCTTCTATATCCCCTTTTCTTACATTTTGATGATCAGAGACTGAAGGTGGAGAATCATCAAAAGATCTAGCCTTTGAAAGACAAGGAGAAGGAACACCCAAAGTAGCAGTCGTCGCAGCAACAAAGTCAATGCAATCTTCCTCGGTTATAGTTTTACCATCTTCCCCAGACAGATTTTTACTTTCATCCTCCATATTTCTTGTTTCAAGAGCAACAAGCTCCCCCATAAGAGTATTATAGGACTTTGGCCCAATGGCATTAGCAGTATCATCGTCCTAGTGTATTGAATAAAGATAATTAATCATCTAAATCTTAAAACCAGATCAAGACTATCAGCACTAGATGCTTTCTGATAAAAAAAAGCAGGACAATTTAAGGAACAAGGAAACACATACTGTTAATTTTACATCCTGATAATTGTAAGCACTTATTTCTCAAGTATAATGCAACTAGCAAAATATGCTTGTTCAATTACATGGTTCCAGAAAATTTTCATAAGAATTAGGCAACTTACAAATAATAAAATATAAAAGAAAGCAAAAGGAAAGAATAATGCCCATCAAGATGTATTGGTAAAATTCATGCAAATTGTGAAATATCATATCCTTTCTCAGAAACAACATAATAACTGAGATATATCCAAACAGAAAGAACCACAACCATACACACAAGAAAATGGTTTCATCTGGTGACAAGGCAATAAAGCTTAAACAGTTGGTGATACAGGAAGCAAATGCAAAAATTAAAACTACACAATCATTAGGCAAAGACAGGATTTCAATGGCATAATTTAGGATCCAATACCTCCACGGAGTAGACCCTGAGATTACTAGGCACACAAAAGAAGCTTTATATGCCAAGTGATGCACAGAGCCTCAGTAATTATGATTTTTTTTATGGGTTCATACTTCTTTGATTCAGCAGCTCATTGTTTATGAAATAAATTTCTCTGTCTAAAGGACCTCTCTCGAGCAAGAGATTAAGCAAACATGCACAGCATAGCTTTTAGAAACTATCTAACAAGACAAAAGGAAAAAATTTAAAGTCATTGCCTTGCTGACATGTTTTAACTAAGCCCTTTAGCCTACTGGTAAACCATGTCCAAATAATAAGGCCTCCTTGTGAAATAGGAGTATTTGTATTCAAAAAAAAAAAAGCAACACATATATCTGATCAAGAACAGAGCCCATTGCAAAGTAACAACTATCCATTGGCTTCAATATATCAAGCAAAAAAAATTCTTGGAAGGCAACTGGACATTGAATCAATACATGTTGAAAAAGTAATAGCACATTGAAACAACAGCAGTTGATTCACATTGCAGCAGCAGTGAAAAACTATACTAGACTCTAAAAATCTGTAAGCCTCCATTTCTTGTCAGCATTAGCTAATCTTTCATATGATGTTAAGAAGTTTTACTTTGGCTTCCAAACAAGTTACAGTTGCTGCAAAGGGTACAAAACAAATTACCTAACATGACAGGTGCTTACTGCTTCACAAAGAACTTAGGTTTTCCTACTTTATTTGATTTGGTGCATATAATTTATATGATATAGAAAGCACCTAGATATTAGTTATTAAATTGTTGAGCTTGATTAAAATAAATTGAGTTTTCCTTTCAAGATTGAGTGTGTCCCTCTTGTATTGCTTCTCCAGGATCGAGTGTTTCTCTTTTATTGTTGATTTTGGTTCTTATTCTATGTCAACTCTTTTGTTTTGGTGATTTTGCTCTCTTGTCCTACATCACCTATCCACAACTTCTTATTTCCCTTTCAAGACATGCAGAGCCTGACTAGACAGACTTACAATTGATTCCAGGAAAAAAATCGGTTGTTCATTAGGTAACAAGAAGATAGTGCCAGAAAGTTTTTACTCTGGTAATTTTGAAAATAGAGGCTACAAGAATGAGACTTCATTCACAAACCGTTTTCAAATCCCCACAATCAAGAATCTCCCCTAGGCATTTCCATTGAGTAAAGCTTAAACTATCATTATTTCCCGTCCTTTAGCCAACCAAGTTTAAGTTATATTGACAATGATGATCTACAAGAAACACCGAGCTACGCATTTCAGCATCCTTGATGTTATTCAGTGCCCCACTATATAAACATGCAAATGTTTTTATTTTGTCATTTTCCCTAATATTCATGAAATAAGAGTTTTAAGTTACAGTAAGAGTTTTAGGATAGGGATAGGTAGAACCAGATAGCTTAATACTCCTTCAGTTCTCCATACATAGTCCTTAACCCACTGGTATTATTAAAATTAATCAAGCCCTCTAAATTATAAAAGGCAGAGCATTCCAAAAACTGCCATCATGCAGTCATCACCCTGACAAAGTTGAATATTGAAGGAAGTGCATGCCAAGTATAATTAGGAAAACACCCTCTTATTAACACCACTGTACAGGCAACTAGGCATCAATCATTCCTAGGAGAAACAAATCTGGAGTGAGATTAATTTAATTTAACTGAAATATAAAATGCAATGCTTGGAAAGAGCATACCTGGGGATCAACCATCCAACCATGATATAAAGGAATGTCAAGTAAATCAAATATGGCACATTCTCGGGTAAACTCGAAATCATCTATCCTGCATGGTCATATACGTTAGTTAAGGAAAAAAGTACAAGTACAGAGAGAGAGAGAGAGAGAGAGAGAGAGAGAGAGAGACCAACCTCCTAAACTTTAAATTTACATCAATTCCAGTTGCAAGTCTTGGAAGCAAATCGAGGGCATCTGCAATATTCTTCTGTTGATTTTCAACATATCCTGCATCTTTATTCTGCATGGTGAGAAAAGCAGTCAAAATAACATAGACCAATTAATAATAAATATATCAAAGAAAACAAGAAAATCTGCTCATAGTTATTACATTTACATTGCTGTTGGAATCAATCAACCTTTCTGCAACAAGGGATAGCAATTGCTCCTGCGAAACTTCCGCGCTGTCTGAGCTCAAATTTAGATTATTCTTTAGCAGAAGGACGTTACCTATAGCAGGCCCACATGTTCAAAATCAAGCCACAATTCTAGTTGTATTTCCCACCAAAAATCGACAAGAATGATCCTTTATAGATATTTTTAAAAATAATTTATTTGCAGAAAATGTGCAAATAAAATGATCATTCAAGATACATCCAAAACAGCATTTGATGCTTAAACAAGTACAAGTAATCCCTTCTTTTCACCAATATACTAAAGTAATGAGAGAAATCACAAATCCAAGCTTCCTCTATGATTGTCAAGGATAAAAACACAAATTTTATTAACCAGTGTCTGGTGGACTATGTCTAACAGGATTGTTTTGGGTTCAGTGAAGTCAACTGTCAAGTTCTTGGCACTAGAACAACAATTACCTTAACAATAAAAAAGACAATATTCCTCTAAAGAAAAATCCTGCCAGTGTTACCAAAATAATGATGCCCTTAACAAAAGAAAAGAACATTTACACCAAAGCAGTGAATCCCAACAGTAAATTTGATATAACTCAAGATTTCTGTAAGAATTTGCACTCAACTATCCCTAGGAATGTGCTGAAACCTACTTACCAAAACAACTGAAATCCTAGCAATCATAAAACCAAATTATCAAAACAAGCACTAATACGATCACATATCATAGGTTCTGTTTCTCCACAGGTTATATCAACCAGTATTCCAAAATTACCAAAATTCCCTTCGTGTTATGTTTTCTCTCTAAATTACTATCAAAATGGGGGGGGGGGGGGGGGGCGCCTACAAACATTGAGAATGTAACCTAAACGCCTAGTTATTTCAAGTTCAATGGTGAAAAGTCACAACATCAAAATCAATAGCTTTTTTTTTTACATTAAACTTCAATAGCATGAAAAGGAGACAGGCAATTGATCCAAATTATTGAGTTTTTCAATTTGCGTCATCAGCACCTCGAAATTACACCATGTTAAGCAGTTAATCTTAGTTTCCTAAGCAGGTTCTACAACCCAAATTAAGTTTCTGTGTGTCTACTGAGAGAATATCCAAGAATGAAATCAAACTTGCCTAAAGCAGTCAATTTCCTTAAAACCAAATTAGAGAACACGCTTAAACGAAACGGACTTTCCTATTTTCACGGAAACTTGATAAAAAGAAACATTTCAAATCTCAGTTTTCAATTTCTTGGCAGGAAATCAAGTGAAAGAAATTTAACAAAAAAACAAAAAACCTAAAAAACGAGTTAACAAGAAGGATGGAGAGAGAAAAGAATTACAGATGGCAAGGAGAGGACAAGGTCCATTGTCGTTTTGGAGAACGATAGGAGTGGTACGGCCTAAGAAGTGTATCGTTTTGGTCTTGTGAAGGCACTCTTTCTCTCTCTCTTTCACTGCTACTACTACTTCTTGTTGTTGATTCTGGCCTTGAGGTTCTTCGCCTGGAGAAGAAGGAGAAGCCATTTCTTTCTTTCTATTTTGGATTTCGAGAAGAGACAATGGGAGAAATTTTGATTTTGATCTTGATCGAGTCACAGAGGGGGTTTGAAACGATAGTGATCTCCACGTAATGGTAAGCAGAGATGTTTTAGACCTTTCAGTTATTGTAGTTGGATTTTGTTGTTCCATCTGAAGTGAATGTTTTACACTGCAGTAATTTTGAAAAAAAAATATTTTTAATTAAAAATTAAAAATTAAAAATTAAAAAAATAATATTTTTAAATTATTTTGATTTGTTGTTATTAAAAATAATTTAAAAATAATATATTATTTTGATATATTTTTAAATATAAAATACTTTTAAAAACAGCCACAATATCAATCCGTTACTAAGTCTTTTGACGGTGATACCAATCCTGTGATATTTATTTTTTACTAAATATCTCTCCTTTTTATCATAAATTTATTTATTTACGAGATTTATTATATGCCATGACTCATAAACAAACACGTGTTTGGAGGTTCTGGCTATGTTCTTTTTTCTTAAAAAATAACTATAGATTAAAAATTAATATTTATTTTTTTATAAATTAAATTAAATATATAAACAGAAAAATATTAATATTAATTAAAACTACAGCAAGTATTATACTATATACTAAAAAAAAATATTCACTATAGTGTTTTTACTGTATCACCAAACACATATTACTATGGATTTTAATAGTAAAATTACTATATTACCTCTTCGTGTATACTATTTTTAGCCTTGGACTAGGGCACATTTTTTATTTTTTATTGTATGTGCATAGTAAAACAACTATTATACCCGCAAATAAGATAAAAACTAAAAGTTTTCGTTGGGAGTGTCACGGTAATTTTACATTTTTAGTGCATAGTAAAATAACTCATTTACCCTCAAAAAAGACAAAAAAAAAAAAAAAAAAAAAAAGAGTTGCATGCATGGGGTGTTTCGGGTATTTTATATATTTTCAAAAATATATGGATACATATATGCCCCTATAAAAAAGAGTTGTCTGCATAGATGTTTCAGGTATTTTATATTTTTCAAAAATATGTGGATGCAGATATGCCACCATAAAAAATAAAATCTAAGATTTGAATATAGGAGTGTTTAGGTAATTTATCCCTTTTTTTTTCTTGTGAACATTGTTGGGGCATATTTTTTTATATTTTTCATGTAATTTATCCCTTTTTCGGGTATTTTATATATTTTCAAAAATATATGGATACATATATGCCCCTATAAAAAAGAGTTGTCTGCATAGATGTTTCATGTATTTTATATTTTTCAAAAATATGTGGATGCAGATATGCCACCATAAAAAATAAAATCTAAGATTTGAATATAGGAGTGTTTAGGTAATTTATCCCTTTTTTTTTCTTGTGAACATTGTTGGCGTGTCGTCCGGACACGTCAATTGTTTTCTTCGTGACGCTCCCTGTCGGGGGCACGTGTGGCATCATATGGTGTTTGCAAATGTTTGTCCGGTGTCTCATCGGATGCGCTGCCATGACCTCCACCTCATGTATGTGCAAGGTAGTCCACGGTGGACGAGAACGGGGCGGTAGTCGGTTGAACCTTTTCTCTCCCTTTTCTCTCTTCTGCAAGCTAAAGTGCACGGTAGTTCTCTTTGTTTATGATGTTTACATTTTAGTACCTAATCTTTGGAATATTTGGTATAGTCCTGATTTATGTTCTGAAAGTTTTGATTTGTTTCAATTTTGTCCTTCGATTGAAATTAATTATATATTTCATTTTCAATCCAGTCCTTATTCTTTTAATTTTTGGATTGGTTTTAAATCCCTTAATATTTTCGGTACAGAAGTTTTGATTTTTTCAATTTTGTCATTCCATTGAAATCGATGAATTAATTTTTATTTTTGTTTTATCATTTATTTTATTTTTTTATTTGCTCTTTTGTTAAATGTTTTAGTTTTTTTTTTTATTCTTTGATGTAATTTTGTTTTTTCTATTATTTATGCAATAATAGTAATTTTAGTTTTTTTTTCTACTTCCTCTTTTGTTAAAGTTTTTGAGTTTTTTTTTATTCCTCAAAGTAATTTAATAATTTTCATTGTTTCAGCAGTAATAGTGATGATAATTTTAGGTGTTATAATGATAATAATAATAGTGACATTATTAATCATAATGATAATAACAATTGTAATTTATTGTAATGATTATATTGCTTATGATGTTAATAATTATGACTTTGATGATAATAATAGCATTAACTCATAAAATAATATAGAAAAATATGAATAATAACAAAAAATAACATTATAATAGTGATAATATTACTAAATATAGTTTCAATTATATTAATAAAATTATGATATTGATTATTGTGATGATTATTGGTGTAATAAAATCGCAAATAAATTTAAATTTTTTTTCTGACATACTTTTATTATAATAATATGAAGAATGAATCTTACAAAATAAAGACAAATAATTTAACTATCGTAAAATATAATGATGATCGAGCGATTTATTTGTTGCACCTTTGTTTTATTTTTTATAAAATATACAATCAGTGTTAATTTTTCTATATTTTGCGCATTCGATCACAATGTAGATATAAACAACAAGTGTTTTTTTTTAAAAAAAAAGCAAAGTATGCATGTAAGAACAATACTTTTTCCCATGCTAGTAAATAACCGGTGAACCAATTAGCCATTTGCTTTTCTTCAATTTTTGTTTTTGTTCTGAGGTGTTTCATTATTTCAAACCTTGTATTTGTAAATGTTATATTTTATTTTAAAACTAGCAGAATTTATTAATTGCTTCAATCCCACCAATTATAAAAATTATTTACTAAACCTATAATGTAGTGTGGGCAATATGACTAGTTTGATCTATATGGTATATTTTTTAAATAAAAAAATAGTTAAGTGACAAGAAATTATAAACAGATAATTTTTATGTGAAATGCCAAAACAATATAAAATCATGAAAAAAAAATATAAAATATATATTTTCACATTAAATGTTCATGAGGGAATTGGGAAGAGAACATGCTTGTTAGGAGTTGAAATGGCAGCCCCGAGGTGGAGAGGGAATCGATGCCAGGTCCAAGATACCATTTCAATAAAAAAATTCACACTTGCTTGTCTAACCCAAAGATGCCATCTATAATTCAATCCACACCCTCCAGCTTAATCATTTAGCTTATTTTATTCCTAAAAATCATAATCAATTGGATCTGTAAAGTAGAATAGAACAAGTCATTATTAAGCTTACAAATACAATTATCATAGCCCTAAGAATTTCCTTGAAGTAACAAATATTTACACATTAAATTATTTAAAAACATTAATTTAATATTTTTATATATTAAATGCAGTCTAAAACACAGAAACACGTTGACAAACAAACTGAGACCCTATTTAAGATATAGATTTGTAAAAAATCAATTCTGAATATGGTGATTTTAAAAAAAATCAAAGAAATATATTATTTTAATAAATAAAAAAACTCCTGAAAAAAACAGAACGAAATAGGGCCAGTTAAGGAACGTTTACTTTCTTTGTGGTCAGGGATTAGGTGGGGATGCATGACAGAAGTAGAGAAAGTGACAGATAGCATTGAAAAGCTATTAGCTGACATAATTTTTGAGGCGCCTGCAGTTTGCCAATCTGAGCAGGCAGGCAAGGCTTGATTGACAGGAAAGCTAATTTACTTGAAGAAAATCGGTGACGTTTTATTTCAGATAAAAAGTCAATAATTGTGAGGATGGACATTTTCTTCTCAGCATAAATCAATAATTGTGTTCTGGCAATAGAAGTTTTTTGAACTAAAAAGGAAGAAGAAAAGAGAAGGGAAGCTCACATGGTGTCGTGTCCGCTTGATTCTCACTCTGCATCTAGTCAAAATGGTGGAGTGTTGGAGGAGCCCTACATTTGTTGTGGGTTGATCTTAACTTAATCCATTGACCAAAGGTGTACAAATGATAAAAACTGATAAATTGGGCCATTTTTCTTCTTCAAATACATCATTTAATATTGAATTAGACTAAATTTGTTTTTGATATATTTTGTATTGATTTATCCCAGTTTTATGACACATGTTACCGATTTAATAGGTCAATTTCATTAGAAATATCATTATTTGACATAGTTATGTTTAATTATGTTTAATAACTTTCAACGAGATAAGAGAGAATAATATTACTTAGAGCAGCTCCAATGATAAAAGTCATTTTGGGGAGCCAGATCTCTCAAATGGTTTTTTGAATAGTATATATATGATTTTTTTGTTTATGTATATTCCAATGGTAAGAGTCATTTAGGAGAGTCATTTTTTATATTATCTTCAATATAGTAAAATTATTTTATATATTTTTTTAATTATACAATTAATAGAAGTAAATTATATGATTAAATAATTATTTTTAAAAAACCATCCAGCGATATAATTATTAATTTTTTAATCATATTTAAATTAAAAAAAATGAATTTAAAATTAAAAACCCTGCAACAATTTAAATTTGAAATTTTAAAATATTAAAAAATTTCATCAAAATTTCATTTGTCATCAATTTTTGAACAATAGTTATGAAGTATGTGGCACACTAGGTTCAACAAGACAAAAACAAATATGGCTTTTTAGTTCCAATTTAATATAAATAACAACTTGTGTAGAAAAAAATATTTTTGATTATCCAAATAACTTTCCCGTTAAAAAACAAAAATTACTACAAAATACTAAATTTTTTTATTTTATTTTTGTCGCCTCTTGTAGCACTACAGTTGGAGATGGTATTACTACACAAAATTGTTGTTCCCACTAGTTTCGTTGTCAATGAACACGTCATATAACATGGTGGTTGTATTTGCTGTCAAAAATCACGAATGATGTCTACTAATTAATCCACATACTATTTATTTATTTTTATTTATTACAAGATTGATTTATCCAAATTTAAATACCTTTTACCCTTTTTTTAGTCAAAAGGCGATGCAACAATTGTCTTTTAAAATAAAAACTAGGAAATGATGCAAAAGTCCCTCTCTTCCTTCTTTTTTTTGTATCTTTTTAAAGGTAATTTAACTATGTAGAAAAAGTTAACAGAACATTATACCCCGATTAAATTTATGAATCAGATGGAAAAGACCATCTTCGCTGCCCATAAAAACCATTTGCTCCTTACTAAGCAGTGCAAAGATGTTATTGTACTGTAGCTAAATGTATCTTCTTGCCTTACCGTAAGAGATTGATGGGGTTTATTATTATTATTTTTTTAAAATAATAATATAATATAAATATAGATTAACTATGTTCTCTCTATTCGAGTGTTTAACATTGTTTTTTAAAAGTTTTCTTTAAAAAAATTAAAAATATATATTTTTATTTTTTATTTTAAATTATTATTATTTTGATATTTTTAAATTATTTTTATATACTAATATAAAAAATAATTTTTAAAAACAAAAAAATATTTTTAAAAATAACAACAGATATACTCTCGGTCACTTTATCAGACTTAAAGGTAATTTGCTTTGAAAAAGGCAACATTAATCTAGTGATGAACAAGAATAGCACTATGAACACGTGCCCACCATCCACTTGGGTTGGCCCTCGATCAAAGTCCAACAACATATCTCTGGTCCCCACTCCAGCTTCACCAAGCAGAGAGAAAAGGAAACGCTCGGTGGTTGCACAAAACCCCATACTAACCCATTACACGGAAAAGAGAAAAGACCAAACAAGGCTTACCCATGTGACAAGCTGTGCTGGCACCAATTGACTGGCCAAGCTCCATGTTTCATTGTACGGACAACATGACGTGTCTTCTGAATTGTACGGACAAAGGGGGTAGTGGCGTAGTGCCTCGCTAGGTGCCCAGATCTTACATGCTACCACCTTTTGGAGGTATTGTAAACTTGTCTGGGAGAAACTGGCAACCGACAGGAATGTTCAGTGTCTTTCGCTTCACAGGGCGGGTTGCCACTTAATTGGGTACCGGGAATGGGAAGTTGTCAGTCACTCTTTAGGCCAGGTGTCACCACATGATAGTATGGTATCAAACTCTTGGTGCATCTAGATGTGCTGTTTAATAGAGGGGCTGCTGATGGGGATCACATGTCGATATTTCTTGCATTTACATATATGTATTTTCCCGTATTTTCTTATTTGGGAGGCGTCTGTGTTTTTTCCTGAATTTACCAAAAGAAGAAAGAGATCAGGTTCTTGAGAAGTTGCTCTTTCTTTATTATTTTTTATTGATTTATATACCCATTATTAGGGTTATATTGCTAGAACTAGGGTAATCACTTATCAAACATCTCAGCTAATCTTTCCCTCGATGATATTATTTCTAGGGTTGGTGTGATCTTTACAATCCTCCATATTGGGTCTCTTGAGATTTGAAACTTCACAAGCAAAATTTTCCCTACTCTTTCTGCTTCTTAACTGTTTGCCCATAAAAGTTAGTTGTCAGGTATTTCCTAATTTGTTCAGATTTAGTTATCCCTTTCTATTTTTGGAAACCATAAGTGGGTCTTACCTAGTTGCTGCAATCTTTGATATCATCAGAGTGTCTATCAATCAGTTTCACTTCAAAGATACCCCAAATCTGCCATTTTTGTTTTCTGGGTCTTTCCATTTCCATTTCTTTTGATTTTCTTTCTTCCTTCCTTTCTTTGTTAGGTATAACAATGGCGAGAGGGAAGACTCAGATGAAGAGAATAGAGAATGCAACGAGCAGGCAAGTGACCTTTTCAAAGAGAAGAAATGGACTGCTTAAAAAGGCCTTTGAGTTATCAGTTCTTTGCGATGCTGAAGTTGCACTCATTGTTTTCTCCACCAGAGGGAAGCTCTATGAGTTTTCCAGCTCTAGGTAAAGTTCTTGATTTCCCGTTTTTTTTTAATATTTTACATGAACATGTTTAAAGTTTAAACTACCGTGTGTGTTTCGCTAATTACTATCTTACGGATCCTTTGATATAAGCATGTGATGATGCATTGAGTTGTCCATCTCAAGAATTTGTGCTCCTGTCTTGTTGAAAAAATTGATTTATTTTTGGCTCTAAATCTGTACAAGCTCCACTAGCATGGTAGCAGATAGGAGGAAAACAGGTACTCTTACAATAGTACGAGCTCTCAGACTTTACTGTCAAAATAAAATAAAGGGTCCGATCTCACATGTTCTTTCTTTTCTTTTCTTTTTCTTTATTCATCAAACTTAACCTTGTGCTTTTTATTCTGTTGGGTTTACTCTTGATTTGTCATTATCGTCTTTCTGTGTCCTACATGTTATATGCACCGAGCCTTAACTCCTATTTCCTCCTGGGTCCATCAATGCCGTCAATCTATGTTTGAAGACAGGTTAGAGATCAGTGTCCTTAAAAAGAAATATTTTCCACTAGGGTTCATGCGCATGACCTGTTGATTCCTTCGTTTCGAAATTCACCCGAAATAAAACGACGACGAGGATTTCTTTTTCCTTGGTGTTTCTGCTTCATATACTTATTAATTAAATAGCTCTCTTGTGTTATTCTTTGCGTCATCAAGAAGTATAAACATTTTACGTACCCGACATGTCAGTGAGTACTGTTGGCATGGAGCCGTAACATGTATTTTTTCCATGATAAATTGACGGTGATCTGCAATCATCCAGGTCTGCTCTAGCTGAGCTCTAGAAAAGAACATGAAAAGGGTTTTAATGACTGACAAAAGGTTTATAATTATCATGCCTTGCACCATATAATTAATTTTTTTTTGGAATTTCATCATTAACCAAGTGTAAAAAAACGAAACAACAAACTTGGATTCTAACTGACTGTTGGGGTTTGAGGGCTCTGGGATAACGAGACCTGGTAAAATAACGAGGAATTTAACTATCAACTCAAAAGAGACTTCCCGATAACCAAGTATCAATGCAGAACTTGTTTAATTAAATCAATGGAATGTGTTTTTCCTTGTGAAAAAGAGAGCTTCTCGAGAGGATATGCCATTTGTTTATTAGTTCTGCACGAAACAGTTGTTGCTAGCTTATTTTCAAGATATCTCTACTGCTTTATTGGGTCAATAGCTACGGTGTTAGAGTCGCTAAGGAGCAAATGTACGTAGCTTTTTTCAAGTGATGCTTTCTTGGTTTTGTTTCTGCAATAGGGTTGGACATATGCCAAAGAAACTCATATCCTATCCGGAAGTTCAAAATGTTATTTCTGATTTTAATTATGTTATAGAGTTTTTATTCATTTTGTTTATCAAAATGGTTGTTAATTCACAAGTGAACATAAGAGAATTATGCTTCTCTTCTGCAATATATTATTTAATTTTCATGATATATATAAACATGTAATTAGTTAATAATTAAACAAACAACACTGTGTTTATAATTAAGGTGCGTAATCATCATGATCGTTCATGCTATAAGTAACAGGTCAGATAATGTATTTATGATCCACTCATTCATTTTAAAATCTATTTTTTTTTAATACGTTGAAAATCAAGATTGACATAATCAGAAGTGTATATTAGCTAGGCTAATGCATAAGATCCCTAGCATGAGATAATCTTTTTCTATAATCAAGCTATTATATTGATTATTCAACTACATTCCTTTCTTACTCCTAAAACAATTTAAATACATATTTCATATCCTCACTTGGTTGCTGTATCCCAATATAGAATTGCTGTCATGGCTCTACAATTCAATTCAATTCAACTCAAGTTAATAATGCAAGTACCGTTCCCTTGTAAAAATGGCCATTACATAGCTGTGTGCATTACCTAAGACCCAACTTTTCTCACTCTTTCTGATCAAGATGTCGTTATTGCACAAAAATGAGGAAAAAACATCATAGTAAAAGCTGCTGTGATTGCTTCTGTCTCATAAATGACATGGATTGACTGTGTATTTACTCCATTGTAGCCATCAACAAAGCCCAACATATCTCATGCCTTCAACCATATCCTAAGCATATCCTTTCCTTAGCACAAGCTGTATGGTGAGCTATCTTATGCTTTAGGTCTCAGAATAACCAGTTTTTTCATGCTTATCTTCAATAAGTTGTTGCTTTATTAGGATAGAAAAATAGTTTCATTATGATGCTCTTGCAAAAAATAGCGCACGACATTAGGTACACAAATAATTTATATCATTTGATATAGCGGTTCTTGGGAATGTAGTGTAGACCATGCATACATGAAGCTTCATCTAAGAGCTTAAGTATTATAGGACTTGGGATATAGCAGGAATTTAAAGGAAAGGGTAGAAAATAAGATAGAGAACAACTTAGAATCCACTAGACAAATCTATGAACATATCCAAGAGAGGTTCTTTGAATCCACAAAGAAATTAGGGCTAGTCAATTGACACAAGAACAAATGAAAAAGAGAAGATCCACTCTCAATGCAACAACTCAAGTCTCAACTTCTTTTTTTAATGATTTGAGGGTAATTGATATCATTTGACTAACTTGTTCATCAATCAAAACTAAATATCCACTTCAAAATCTTTTAAAGATTAATTGAGTTTAATAATATTTCTTAGGTGCATTCAAAAAAGTAAATTTTATTAGATGCTAAATTTAGGGAAACCTTCTTGATCATCAAACCTATCCCTTAAGATGAAGTCCAAACCTTTTTTGATAGAATCATGAAACTACCTTTAAATACAAAAGAACAAGTACCCTATAAATACAAAAGAGGTCCTAAAAACAATCCTAATTTATAGAGGAAATAAACCAATGCTCTTACCCTGTATTAAATGCACTAGTGCTCCAAATAATATAAAAACTCGTAAGTAATTATCTAATTAAGATATTTATAAAATTAAAAATAAATTCATAAAACATCGTTTGTTATTCATCAATGGAATTTTGGGCAGAGAAAGTTTTTGATATAGTATCAAAGTTAGAATTCAAATCCTAGTATCCCCATTATTTCTCTAAATTATTTTAAAAATCAACAAAAGTTTGTGAGTGTCATATATATACCATTTTCATTATTTTTTTACAAGCCAAAAACAAATTGTTAATTAAAGTAAGAACAAGGAAAACAAACACCTTGAAGAAGGTGAAACATTAAGTGAGTAAATCTGCTGAATATGCAAGCACAAAGAGTAGAAAACTCATGTTCTTATCCGTATAAGCCACTAATACAATACATTGCCTAACATGTAAGATGTAGGCTGATACTCTTTTTTCAATACTGCACTTTACAATCACAAAAAAAAAAAAGAAAAAAAAAACTTAACTCGAAGAGCAAACCTCCAAAGCCAGCCACCCAATAAACAACTACCAACCAAAACCTAGGCTATCGTGAGAACACACAGACACTTGGAACCTACAATCCCACCCACTTATCCCTCACCTTCAATCAATATTTAAACTCACCTCCACCTCCATGCTTATAACATCCATGTTCAATCCTAAACAACTCTATCATTAATGTCGAGACAACCCTTACTTCAAAACCTAAACACAAACTACAACTTTTATTGGTTTTTACTTGAAAAGGATAGGATGTGTAGGGATTTAACACAGCACAAATTAGACTTAACCTAAAATTTCTACATTTATTAATTGTTTCTTAGTGATGTATTAATGCTCGTCTTGGAAAAAAAGGTCGAGGTTCTAGCTAGTTTTTTTCCTAGTTTTAGATATTCTCACTTTTGTTGAATTTGACTCATTTTCCTTGAGTTTAGAATTGCTAGATGTTTCGTTCGAGAGAGAGAGAGAGAAAAGCTAGCTAGATGTTGAGGATTTAATTATGATTGCTGTACTGCACCACCATGCATTACATTGAACGTAAGTTCATAAGAGATTTCACCACTTAAGTTTGATTATTATGATTTAAATTAGTTGGTTACTGCACTCTTGGTCGAGATGTAATTGTTTTATTTTCTTTTTATTCAATGAGAGAGCTCATCAGCACTGGACTAGTTAATTTCTACTTTTAGGTAGCAATCGTCATTAATTTTAATTGTTGTGGCGTTCTGTTCGGAACGACAACAATCATGCTCTCATCCTCTATTAATTTCAAAGCTTCACGCTTTATGGCGACTTGAGAATGCATCTCTGTAATTGAATGGATTATTATATATTTAGAGGAAAATGTGCAACCTCGAAGATTGTTCCACAGCTAACCGAGCGCATGATCTTGTTTTTGGTTGGATGTTAGCTGAACCATGTTTAAATATTTACTAACTGCTCGGTTATTTTCTAATCGCTCTGCTATGGATCCTCCCTTCAGTATTAATAGAACAATAGAACGGTATCAGAAGAGAGCCAAGGACGTAGGAATCAGCAGCAAAATGGTTCAAGACAATATACAGGTATAAAGCAACTAGCTAGCTCTCAAACGAATTAAATTTGTAATGAAATTGAAAAGTAAATCTAATATGAGCTCTCTCCCATTTACTCAAAACTTTACGAACTGGGTAGTCAAAAGTCCGTACGTTAAGGTCAATATAGCTACTATGACATGGTTGTAATATCATGCATTTGTTTTATGAAGAGTGCACCATCACCTTTTCTTCCCTGAGATATTCTGGCACAGAGAAAAAGATCTGTTGACTATCGCGTTTAATGATGATATGGCAAGGTGGCCATACCAAAGTCTTCAGCATAATATTTTTTGTATATTGAATCATGGAAGACAATAGTAATTCCGATTTTTTTTCTTTGTTTACTGGGTCAGTTTTTCAAACTTAGTTTTTGATTTTGCATGCAGCCTGTGAAGGAAGATGCTTTTACTCTGGCCAAGAAGATCGAGGATCTTGAAGTCTCTAAAAGGTTTCGAGGATGATTTTGAAATATATTGCGTGTAATCTCATTGCATTACTTGCTGCAATAAACAACTAAAAACTTGGATAATTTGCAGGAAGCTCGTAGGAGTGGGATTGGAACCATGTTCCATTGATGAGTTAAAACAGTTGGAGAATCAGTTGGAGCGAAGCTTGACAAGAATTAGGTCTAGAAAGGCATGTCCCGTGTTAATCAGACCACACCATTTTCAGTTTCTTTGAATAATCAAATCAATAACAATTTTGTGTTTTAATCACTGGATTCAGCTAGTGTCCATTTGCCTTTCATTTTTCGGTTGGGGTTTCGAGTGGTTTACTGCATTGTCAACTCGAAAAGCCAAAATTTCACCCCTTTGGATACAAAACGTCACGGATAAAACTTGATTTCAAAATTTCAAATTTTCATTCCCTTTAATATACATTTTTAACACATTTGAATAGAATCATATATTTAGTTTCAACAGTTAGTGCACAGTGTTTATGAAAATCTTCCCAGACATTTGATTCTCTTTGCTTTGTGCGTCTGCAGAATCAGTTATTGAGGGAGCAGATTCAGAAGCTAAAAGGCGAGGTATTTTTTTATGATTCGCAATGTTATATGTGCATGCTTTTAAAATAAAACTCTTAGAAGTTAGATCTGTTTAGTAATCCCTCATGTGCTACCATCTTTCTCTTTTGACGTATCTCAGGAGAAAATCCTGCTGGAAGAAAACACGAGGTTGCGGGAGAAGGTATGGGTACTATACATGCTCTATGAACTTTCAGATCCTACTTTATCATCTGTAGCAGTGATTTTGAGGAATGCATCACTGTAGCACACAACAATTTAGGTCTGCCACCCATGAAAATGATGGTATTTCAATGCATATTCTTACAATGCCGACAGCTCCTGGATCGGTTCCTCGGGCAATAATTGAAGGACAAGTTCATCTTATTATGTCGGTAATAATTTTGTTTCATAACAGGTTGTGCAGTGTGGGATGCAACCACATGAACTCTCATCCACCAAGAAGAATCAGCAACAATTAGAAGACCGACGAGTTATGGAGGTGGAGACAGAATTGTTTATAGGACCTCCAGAGACACGGCTTCCCCCAAAACCATAAAAACTTGTATACTTGCAGTTTCAAATTTGCAATATAGTTCCAGGTTCACAAGTGTCAATGGTTTTTTTTATCCAAATCATTTTCATCTGATAGCAAGTGTTGTGAGTCAAATAAATTTTCTCAAATATATTAACATTACAAAAAGGAGTTGAACAATACCATTGTGTGATTGAGAGTTAATATATCTTTTGGAAGATTACTTTGCCATATTTTAATGTTATATATATATATATATAGCTTAATATTATGATTGTTTTGCCATGGATATGATTGTTTTGCCATGTCACGGAAAGTTACCAAGTATTAAGGGCAATTTGATCCTTTTTTGTAAGGATTCATTTGCTATTCTTATATGGTGATGATGACAAATATATCTTTTAACCTATTAGATGCGCACTTAAATACCCATAAAATAAAAACTCCTGAAGTTTATATATATTTATTTTGCTAGTACAATGAAATGAAAAAAAAAACTGATATCCATGGGTTTCTTTTTTGCCATAATCATTTTAGTTATAACTAGTAAGTTGCAGGTTGAGTAAATATTTTTTATAACTGTTGGGATTTTTAAATAATTAATAGATTTTACTAGTTCAAACATAAAATATAGCGTTTATAATGCAAGATTTTATATAATGAAACACATCAACATGCCATATTATAACAACAACATCATCGAAGATTTAACATTTAAAAATATCATTACTATTATTGCTAAAACAATAAAAATTATTAAATTATTTCAAGAAGAAAAAACTCGAAAACATTAATAAAAGAGAAAGCAAGAAAAAAAAACTAAAGGTATTATTATTGTTGTTGTTGTTGTTGCGTGAATAATGGGAAAATAAATTCAATAACAGAATAAAAAAGCCCAAAAACTTTAAAAAACAATAAAAAAATGAAAAAAAATTATTAGCTAAAAAAACATTTGACGTGAAAATAAAAAAAGGAAAAAAAATAAGAAATATCAATTTTTGAATGATCATAAACACAAACTAAAATTTAATAAAATTATTAACTAATAACTTTAATAAAAGAGCAAACAAAAAATAAAATTAAAATTAAATAAAATTATTAACTAAAACAAATCATTTGACTTGAAAAAAAAACAATCAAAAGAAAGAACAAAAAAATTTGTATAAGTAAAAAAAGAAAAAAAATATATGTGGGGAATAAAAATTATTCAGAGGGAAAAAAATAAAATAAAAAAGATAAAAAAAATATAGTCAGGTTCAAACCCATGACTATCTTATTGTGAAGAAATAAAGAAAAACTAGTAAACTGACGAGCTCAGCAGATCAAACCGACCCGAACCAAAAAATAAGTAATATTATTGTAATCCATAGTGATTTGTCCCACAAACTACAGTAATTGAACCATGATTTCTTTTAGTATATAGTATAATTAATGTATATAAGAAGCAATATATATTTATAAAAAAATATAAATATAATAAAAAAATTATGGTGTGTATCAAGACACACCAAGCATATGAAAACACATCCATGTTTTTTGAGCTGCGAATGCGGTCTCTACCACCAGTTAGACACCGTCGTTTACGACATGCCGTTCTCTTCTAGATGGTCAAGCTCATGTGCATGGATTTTTTCTTCTCTCCTTTCTCTCTCATTACCTCAAATCACATGTCAACCTTTTCATAAAATAAATGTTCTTTAGTTTCTGTTTATATCAATTCTAGTCTTTATTTTTTTAATGCTATTTATTTTTGTAATACTTTTTTAGGTTGATTTTTATTGTGTTTGTATCAAATCTGATCTTCGTTTTTTTATTTGCTATTTTTTGTTTCTTGTTTAATTATTTTCTTGATTTTTTTTTAATATTATCCTTGGATATTTTATTTCATTCAATTTTTTTATCCAATTCTGAATTTTGTTTTTATTACCATTTTTTATTCTTTTTTAATTTAATTTATTTCTCAATTTAGTCTCATTATTTTCTTTCATTTAGATTTTATCCTAGATGTGATCCTAATTGATTCGATTGATATTAGTTTTATTTTTATTTTTTAATGGTTAAAAATTTTGCTTCCTGGATTTTTTGTGTTTGTCTTTTATGGGACAAGCTTTTGGTATTATAACTTAAGTCATTAATTTTGAAGACTAATCGAATTAAACTTTGATTTTTTTATGTTTGTTCCTAAAACAAATCTAATTTTATCATTTGACATTAGATTATTGGGCTCTTAGTTTAATGTTTTCTTTCTTTCTTTTATGTGGGATTATCCAAATCTTATTTTTCGAGATGCGGGCTAGTCAAGTTGACCTAAGTTTCCTCAGAGTTTATTTTATTGATTTTTTTTTTTGTTTTTTCATTCGACATTAAGTTATTAGGCCTTGAGTTTCGTGACTTTCTTCTCTTAGGATTATCTCAATCTTATATCAGGATCATGAGGTAATCAAGTTAACCCAGGTTGACAGGGTTTTTTCTCGATATTTATTTTACTTATTTTTTTCAATCTTGTGTTTCATCATTTAATATGTTTGAGAGTTAACCCTCGTCATTTAATTCAATTCTTATGGAAGAGGTTATCGAGGTCTTGTGACTAGGCCATGAATTTAGCATATTTACTTGAATAAGGTTTTTTTCTTTCTAAAAATTGTTTTTTTAAGTCTATCTTTTAATGTTTGATTTACTAGTAATTGAGTTGTGATGTTTTTTTCTTGTTATAAAGTTATCTCATTCTCGTTCAATTTTTATTTAATTATCAAATAAGATTGTTGAGATATTTTCAGAATATTCAGAGAATATATTTTTATAATATTGACATTGATACCTGGTAGGGGTGAGCAAAAAACCCGATTAAACCAAAAAAACTAATCAAGAAAAAATGAACTATTAAAAAAAACAATTAAACTGATTAAAATATTTTAAAAAACTTTCAGTTTGTTCTGGTTTTGATTTCTTAAAGCTAAACTTGATAAACCAAAATTGAATCGAACTAAACAAGTTCAAATTAAAAAATATATACTATAAAAAAAAATTCAATTCAAATTTTGTGGTTTGATTCTATTTTGGTGAAATAGAAGTGAAAGACTTCCAAAAATAAGCCTGAAAAAACAATATACTATTTCTTGATTTTTTACATAAAAAACCAAACCAAATTGAAACCCGTTGGTTTCGAGATTTGGTTTGAAATTTTTTAATCATAAATTTAATCGAGTTGTTTTATAAATTAAAAATGATTATCCTTGATATTTGGTGTGTTTTTTTATAGTTTGTTTGTTTTAATCATGATATTTAATGAGACTATTGAAACCTATTTGAATCAATGCCTCGAATTTATCTATCTTAAGAACACAATCATCATTTAATTATTAATTCCTTACATTAAAAAATTGATATAATCAATTATGAAACACGTATCTCTAAACGCCATACGCGGGAAGTTATGGAAAACTCCAAATACGTGGTCACGGGTTCAGTACGAACTGGATCGCAGGCACAGTTTCTCTGAAGACTTGACAATTTTCCACATACACGGTGAAGTTAACGGAGTACTGTAAGATATCATTTCATGAGAAGAAACTCAAATGGAAAATGGTACTGTTTTTTTTTTAAAAAATAAAAAAAAGACAACAAACGAAAATGTACCTTTTATTGTAATTTCGTGCTGTAGGGGAAAGGATCTGATTGATTTTTTTTTATATAAAAATATATAAAAATAATATTTTTTATTTTTTAAAAATTGTTTTTAATATCATCAAAATAATAAAAAAAATATTATAATTTTTTTAAAAATATTTTAAAAACACGACGAGAAAAGCTGAGGAAATCGAGAAAGCTGCTGCTAAATTAATACATTATACGGATTCTCGAGATCTCAAAGCATGAAAAGGAAAGAAGGGTCTTTCAAGTCGGACAATCTTTGATAAATTTAGAAAAACATAATAGACTCCATCGATTGCATTGCTCTCCATGGAAATTGGAGACTAAAACTACGGTTCAAAACGTTTTAATCATTGCATTTAATTTTTTAATATTATTTTGATATACAAATATTAAAAATAATTTTAAAAAATATAAATATTATTTTAATATATTTCTAAATAAAAACAACTTACAAAACAATCATCATCTCTCGAAAAACAGATCCTATATACGAGTAAGAAATAGAGAAACTAACGGGTCCATAAAATTCTTGAAGACCACTGTCAAAGTTAATTTAGTTGAAGTGACAATAAAATAAAAGTTTAGTTTATGAAAATGTTATTTGTAAGTTATATTTTAAGTATTTTTTTCTTTAGCATGATCAGATTTAATTTTTAATAGTTAACTCAATGGCGAGTTTTTAGCAAGTTGGGAGAACTAGCACATGAAGTTGTTTTACAACTTTATAATAGAATTATTTTTATTATAATATTTATTTGATCTATAATATTTACAAGGTTTTGTTAAATGTGGAAATTATAATGCCAGTTAGATTCTATTAATTGTGTAATTTTCAATAAGAATTATTCTCTTCGTACGTAGACAAGAGTTGTGATTAAAAACTTTTTTTCTTTTTTAATAAACAAATATTTTAATTTATTTTATTTTATAAAATTAAAAACAAATATTTAATGCTCGGTGCTTTTTGATAACTTTTTTTTTTCTCACGACTTTTAATAAAAAAATATTTTAATTTTTTATTGAATGGGCAGCGCTTTCGACCCATGAAAAAAACCTGCGTGGTTTGCCTCGTCTTGCATGCGACAAAATATTTGGAAATGTGGATGAAATTGTTTTAAAATTATTTTTATTTATAAATATATTTAAATAATATTTTTTATTTTTTAAAAATTATTTTTGATATTATCACATCAAAATGATTTAAAAATACACAAAAAAATTAAAAAAACTTTTTTTTTCAAAGCATATTTAAAACGAAATGCAAAGCAGTACCATAACAATAGAGAAGAAGCAGGGATGGATAGACAAAAATAGTACTGTATAATATAAAATTTATTTATTTATTGTTTTTTATATTATTTTAAGATCTTTGTGGTTCAAATTGCTAGGATCCAGAATTCTACAGTGATCTATCATGCCAAGAGGAGATAAGACCTTCTGATATTGGACAACGAAAGCCTGTCTCTTTGGCCCTTTTGCCTGCAAATTATTCCACGTGAAAAAGTAAATTTAAGATAATTAAAATGTGAAGGATACTATTTTGTTGTTTTATTACCAGAAATATATTGTTTTCTGTTGTCGACAAAACAATCTATATCATATTATTTATATACACAGTGGCACCCATGTGATGAAAAATGATGCTATCCTACGGAATGATTGGTACTGTATTTCAAAAATATTTCAATTTTTTTACTAACAGCCACATGCATTTCAGATGATGTTAAAATATTTTAATGTCAATATATCGGGGGGGGGGGGGGGGGGGGGGGGGGATTTGTCAATAAGTTTGAGTGCAAAACAACAAGTCAATATTCTTTCGGGTGTTTAAATTGGAAAAAAATAAAATTGAAATTTATTTTAAATTAAATGTTTTTTTTTGTGTGTTTTTAAAAGTGATTTTCATGTGCTAATATTAAAATTATTTTTTTAAAATCATTATTTTGATGCATTTCTGAACGAAAATCAAAAATCACTCTCAAAAGCAATTTCAATTACACTCTAAACAGTATAGTCTAAAAATAAATAAATAAAATATTGAGAGCATTGTTTAATGATGTAAGATCATCAACACGTGAATATTAATGAATTGTATAAAATATGAGTTTTTAGCTAGAAAATTGATGATAATATTAAAGGATAAAAGGAGTATAGATTATGCTGGGATTAAGATTATATAATCCTTGTGTGTCCTAGATAATTAATTTGTACAGGATTAAGACTTTATATTTACATGAAATTCTATATTTGTAATAACGTAAATAAACCATTCAATAGCTTGGGATGATAACCAGCCTACATATACATAATTTATTTTTGCAATTTGCTCAAAACTTTTTTGGTATCTAGCATTTTCTTTCTTTTATCCTAATTTATATCTTAACATATGTAGTAATTTCTAATATGGAAATGCTAGCTGAATGGGGTTAATTTAACTAAACTAGAGGGAGGCAAAGGTTAAAATTTGATTATCAATAAAATGATAACTCAACTTCAATGTATTTGTAGGTGCTAAAACATTGAAATACAGATTCAGGTGAACTTGATTTGTATATTTTTTAACAACATTGTACCAACAATCCACGTGATGACAGAGACTTGCGATTTGTACAAGTTACGAGTATATATTACTTATAAAATCTAGAAAAACTGAAGTTTTCCTTGTTTTTCTAGTTCTATAAAATACACTTTATAAGGATAAGATTTTCTAGCATAAAAAAAACCTTGTACTTACAAATAGACAAATTATAAGCATTGGTTGCAATTATTATTTTTACAACACAATAGTATATTTTTATTTGTGGGTATTTTTTAAACTCCAGTAACTTAAAATGGAAAAACAGACAAAAATTCCCAGTTAACACGACAAACAAAAGATAAAATAAAAAAGATATGTCCCACTAAGAAAAGATTGAAATCCTTTTAGCTGCAAGGGCAGTTTCCCTACATCCCTGGGTAGCGGTTTCCCATCGCGGCTCAATGTTAAAGCATCAATTTCCTATTTTCATCAACGTAAGCAGTTGGTTCTCAGTTTGATTTCTTGTTTCAGAAAACTTAGGCATAAATATGTTTTTTTGTAAGAAAAAAAGTTCGAGCAGGAAAAAAGAAATCCAAGTTTTGGTCAGGGATGACTGTATTTCAGATTTTTTTAATATTTATATTTTATTTTTTGGATATTCATTAATTATCTATTAGGTTTTAGGTATCCATTATCTATCATTATTCATTAATTAATAAAAATAAAATGATTAATATATATAGTATTATTTATATAGGTGTGTTTTATATTAAATTAAGATATGCATATAAATATAAATATATTTGTAAATATATATTCCGGGTTAGGTTTGGATGAGTTTGACATTATCTATAACACACTCATTATTCATTGGATCCATTAAATCTCTGCTTATTCAGTTCGGTCGGGTTGGTACTTATCGGGTTCGGATTAAATAGTCACCCCGGGTTCTGGTTTGTCTGAAATATATAATTACCAGTTTCAATACGGTTGTCACTTTTGGTCAAGGCTAAACTGAACCAACCATTCGGGTATTGTCGCCAACCAAAACCAACTTGGACGTTGAATGTGATTGTGTGTAACACGTGTGATAATTGTATGATGCCACTACGTGGCAGTCTTTTCCTCACAGATCATAGGACAATGGTTTGAAAAATATTTTTGAAAAAAAATATTTATTTTTATATTCAATAAATTTATTTTTATATTATATTAAAAATAATTTTTTAAAATAAAAATATTATTTTAATATATTTTAAAATAAAAAATATTTTTAAAAACAATCTTAACCATTATTACAATACTAATAAGTAGTCGGTTACTCTTAGCAACTGCCAAGCCGCTATCATTGGAGCCTACAGCCTGTTATTAGTCCAAAAGAAAGACACCGTCTTCTTACTTCCTGGGTTGGTTTTTGGGACCATGCCATTGCTTCTCTGTTCAAAACTCGGAAGTCTCTCAAGTTAAAGCATGCAAGCAAAGCAAAAGCGAAAAATATACCTTATGTTTCAAGTCTCCTAAACTACTTTTCTTTTCATTTTAATCTGGGGGGTTGAACTTTAGAAAGTTAATACTATACTTTGTAAATATTTTAGAAGACCCTCCCTTCAAATTTTCTGGGGTGACTCATAAGGTCTAACCACAGAGAGGAATTGGAGATGGGCTCTTTGACAGTTTCTCCCTTTCTGCCTTTAAAGCCAAGACCCTCTCTCTTGGATCAAAGTAGCTTTCTCTTTCCTTCGAAGAAAAAACTCAAGAGGAAGAACCAATCGATCAGTCCTGTAAGTTTTGCTTCTCTTGGGATTCTTTTCATTTTCATCTCCTGGGTTTTTTTTATTGTTATTTTTTTGTAGTGTGACTTTTGTGTTGCTTTGATCGTATCAGGTTGCAAGGTTGTTTGGGCCATCTATTTTTGAGGCGTCAAAACTGAAGGTGTTGTTTTTAGGGGTCGATGACAAGAAACATCCAGGGAATCTGCCGAGGACTTACACACTAACACATAGTGATATCACAGCTAAACTCACTTTAGCCATCTCGCAAACCATCAACAATTCTCAGGTTATGCTTTTTCTCTAATTATTCAATCTGCTAATAAAACTATATTTCCCCGTTAAGATGGAATTTTAAACTGCAGCAAAACAGTGAAACCAGAAGATGATTGGGATTTTTTTTCCTAATACCTAGGGGAAAAAATGGGAAACTTTATAACTGGAAGCACGTGATTTCACTTTTAAATCAACTGGATCTGAGTTTCTAGACAAGATAAACTGAAGGAACAGGGGATCTACAGAGTTTCTTGATTTTACTGATCCTTTTCTTTATAAAATATTAAGATTAATGAAACTGAATGATAGAAAGGAACTGGGGTTTTCTTGCAGTTGCAGGGATGGTCCAACAAACTGTACAGAGATGAAGTGGTGGCGGAGTGGAAGAAAGTAAAGGGAAGGATGTCTCTCCATGTTCATTGCCATATAAGTGGAGGCCATTTTCTTCTAGATTTATGTTGTAGACTTAGATATTTCATCTTCCGCAAAGAACTTCCTGTGGTACGTTCAATAATTGTTTGTTACTTCTTTTGTCAATTTTGATTATCGGAAGTAGGCTCTTGAATCACATGGATAAAAAATTATTCAGGTGTTGAAGGCGTTCTTTCATGGAGATGGGAATTTGTTTAGCAGCTATCCCGAATTGGAGGAGGCTTTAGTTTGGGTTTACTTTCATTCCAATATTCCAGAATTCAACAAGGTAGAGTGCTGGGGTCCACTCAAGGATGCTGCGGCACCTTCTAGAGCCGAATCTGGCGGGGGGGCTGACAACAAGGAGAAGGTAAGCCAGCCAAGCAACCGGGACTTGCCTGAGCCATGCCAAGAGAACTGTAACTGTTGCTTCCCACCAATGAGTCTCATCCCATGGTCCGAAATGGTTCCCCTGGAGAACAAGAATAATCCAAGCAACCAACAGGGCTTTCAACAAGCCCAACAGCCCTAAGGATCTACCTATTTGGACTTCGAACTTTGTTTTATTTTTCTCACGGGATGTTACTAAACTAGGGATTGAAAGTAAATATTATGAATTTGTCCTCAACCCAACCTGCTAAGACTTTGTGTATCGGGGTTGAGACACTTGTCTTGTGATCTTTGCATCCCAGAATCTCATGTATTACGTGCAAGTGCACGTTCTCCTATTGATGAACTTGCCGCCATTGTTGTAAGACACTTGAAAGTGTGCTACGCGTCATTGTAAAGGTGATAATTTTTTTATATTCAAACTAGCTGCGATCATTCAAGGATATTATAACGCCTTCAAGGATCATTCTGGGATTTGCAAAATTCTTTTCGATATGAATCTGTGTGAATGAACTCGGATCCAGCAATGCAATTTTTCATTGATAGATAGATAATTGTGGAAGGAATAGTTATTTACATTAAACTGTGAATAAATGGTAAACCGTCACCTCGAAACACCTTATGCTGTTGTCTGTCGATATACAATGCAAGACGCATTTAATGGTTCCCCTGGAGAAAAAGGAAACTGGTAATTTCCTGAGAATCATGTGAAATTTCCTCGCCTATAACCCCACTTGTAGCATTTTTATGCCCTGGGCTGGTTCGAGAAAACCAAACTGATGGACTCCATTCGCGCGGAAAAAATCTCCAGGTTATAAGCACATTTTCCACGTTCCTCCCCCATGCTAAAACAGCCCGAGAAACTCTAGATGACAAAGTATGCACAGCCAGGAAAACTCTCGAAAAGCAACACAGCTGAAAGAGTCACCGGATTGTAGTTCTACCGAGAGATGATGCTCCAATTTCACTCTCTGTGTTCTGCAATAACAGTCAAAACCATATACTGAGTTAGTATTCTGCTGGGTTAGGGTACGAAAAAACAAAATGTTGACATGGCATGTCTACTCTTGACACTTGCCTATCCTTAAATCTGCTGGCACACATTATTGATACGAGGTATAGAAAAATAGTCATTTACTAGAAAGAACATGCATCTGGGTTTTTTACCCCCAAAACAATAATTATGGCCATAAATATGAGCGTGGACTCTATTAATCATTATCACCATTTAATGAAACTATTACCTGAGATTTTGGGGAAGGGAACACATTCCAAAACCGCAGCGTTTCATCTCCAGCTCCAGTGACAATTGTCTGAATCAGTTAATAGTTGTTACAGGTAAGAAAAGAAGCATGAATACAAAAGAAATGGTTTGCATAACTGCTAATTTATTGGAAGAAAAGCCACAGTTATCAATAATGAAGAACCAACTACCTGTCCGTCTGGTGAGATGGCAAGATAAAGAACTCTGAATGTATGGCCTGTCAGAGTTGCCAACTGCAAGGAAGAAATGTTAATACAATGAGTGATGAGGGATATAATATGCTATCATTACAAATACACTGACCTTTGACATGGTGGGGTATCTCCATACTATTATTTGATTTTGGGAGTATCCATGTGTGCTGACTAGTTCATTGACATTCTTAGACCACACAAGATTGCACACCTGAAATGGATTAAAACTGAAGAGCATAAAGTTTCGGTATGGGAGAGAGACGGAGGTAAACTTTGAGTAAAATTGTGATCCAATAATCCAAGACTACATGCATGCAAAAGTATGTGCATTGGCAGTTTTCCATCTTGTATGGGACCACACTCAGAGGTTTGATAACCTAGGGTTTCTCTTTTGGGTCCTATTAGGAATTAGCTTGTACAATATGGATGGTCTGTTTGGTTGAGTAAAGAGAGTTTATTGTGGGTTCCTTTTTCTTGAGCTCCCTAGAAAGCCCACAATTTTCAAGTTTAAATGGTGTAACTATATGCTCCACCAATCATTCAACACTTTCACTTTACTTTCCAAAAAAACATGCTCAGAAATGAGTTGCCAGTAGGGATTTTCTAACTATGTACATTTCATATCATCTCTAAGAAGTACAGTGGAAGTGATTAGCAAACATATATTTTACCTGACTTCCGGTGTCCATGCAGCTGAGATGTGAGTTAGTTGTTGTATTCCAGAATCGTATACACCGGTCAGCAGTCCCACCCCCGGATGCTAGAAGTCCATGAAGATGGGGTGACCAAGCAATTGCTTTTACAGCCGCTGTATGCTCACAGTATTTTAGCACAGGTTGGGTTGAATGTTGATTCCAAACAAAAAGCTGCATATAGATGACAACATGTTAGCCTTCATTGCAGGAAACCATGAACTCATGTCCGGCGGTCATAACAATATGTTCTAGAGAAAATCTACTCACTCGATTATCATTTCCGCCTGATGCTAACTCACGGTTATCATAAGACCACTTCAGTCCACAAACCTAGATCCCAGCAAAATTGATTATTAGGCTGAGAAACATAAAAGCAATAAACAGAATAAAAATAGAATAGATAGGTTATAATACGTGATAACAAATGCCCTCTGCTAGCTTTTACAGAATGGAGAAGAATGCAAAGGAAGAATGATAATTCTAGGGAAGCCCAGAGTAAACAGCATAAAATGGTTGACCAAAAAGTTAAATCAGTGTGAACAAATGTAGGGGAGTCCAACCTCTGACTTGTGTCCGGAGAGTTTACTAACAAAGTCTTCTTGTGCTCGTATATCTCGTTGAAGAATGCTCTTATCCCGGCTACCAGAAGACAGCATTGATGAACTCCAGGCCAAGGCCCCAACACGCAATCGATGACCCTCCATGGCTCTAATCCTTTTACAGCATGAAGCATCCCAAATCTACATATAAATTGATGAGAATATCAGCAAAATATTGCTACGTTGATCAAGCAATATACAAAATCTAATAAGAACACAATAGTGGAACTGCCAACGACAACAGTTGTATAAATTGAAGTTCTGTCCTTGGAACTACCAAGAAACCAAATAAACAAATAAATATAACCATAGATTTTGCCTTCCATTCCCCCGAAAAAATCATGAGGCGATGGGGAAATATTGAAATGAGGGTATTGTGAACAAGTTAAGATGCTTTCATGGAGGTGAAGAAAATCATTGATTCTCGTGTAGATTTTTTCTTCTTGAATTAGTTCAAACATTTGGGTCAAGAGTAAGTCCAAAGTTTTAATAGAATTTTTTTGCAACAGTAACAGGTTCAGATGCAATAAAGATATCAAACCAACACTAAGAGTTCGTTGAACTTTTGCACAGCTCATTTGATATCGGAGCATAAAGGGTGAGGCAAGTTTCTGTGAACCACCTAAAATCAAAGTACATAGGTGGTTGGACATAACAACACTATCCACTTCCATTCTCACATTACAATTAACTGCAACTAGATGCAGTAGACCAAGATGACAAAACAGTACATTAAATAGAGAATAAATGTCAGCTGAATTGTGAGGATGTCTTGCTTATGGTATGTATTAGCAGCCACATCATGCATGCAAAAAAGCAATCTAATAATGGTTGGGATTTTGTTTATTATTTTCCCTTCTTGATGTATCCTCTATAGAAAAAGATCTAGAGCATCCTGCATGTAAATATTCAGTTTGATGATAAATTTCTAAGATATTCTGGTGATAGTGACCTAGACCTTTTTCTGTCTAGGTTCAAGCATGGCCAAGAGCATGATCTATGGGCACAAAACACCTCTTGCTTCCAATAAACCACTTACCCTCTAAACATCTAGTTCACAACCCCCCTGCGGTTCTACCTCCTTGTGGAAGTAAAAAATGTGAATAAAACCCCTCAAAGTCCAGAGAATCAACCCTTGTGAGACAGATGGTCTCTTCCAGCCACATACCAAGTTGGAATTTGTTGACCCCAATTTGATCGACACCTGTATTTCTGACTGTCTACTTACCTCCCACCATGTTGCTAGCGCAATAATCCTTGAACACGGCATTCTTTTGAAATATCAATTTTTTTCTTATCCCCCCTATATACTCAGCATTGTTTACATTCAGTTTTGCTATCATAAAGCGTTTCTATATCCATATAACATATTGAAATCAACACAACAAATACATGTATCAGAAGCTCAACACAAATGCAAACTATAACTAACCTGAACTTTCCCATTGCTGGTTCCAACAGCAAGATGTGTACCGCGATGTGCCCATCCTACCGAACACACACCATCATCATTCCCCAAGTCACACAATTTGGTCACCTACACCGTAAACCAACTTTTTAGTCAATGAGTCATAAACCCATTAAGCAAGACCTAAGAGGGGGGGTCATAACCCACTACACTAACCTTGCTACTACAAGCATTCCATAAATACACACAGGTCCCTAACCCAACTGCCAACACATTATGCGAAGACCAATCCACCAAATTCAAATAAAAATCATCATGCAATGCAGGGGCATCCAATACCTACAAACAACGCAAAAATACAAAACGCATGATCAATCAATAGCACGACCCCAATAAAATCCATATTTCATCGAATCTCAAGAAACTCAAAATTCGACAACAAATTACGAAAACACCAACCTTATAGGGTGATCTAGACACCTTCCTAGGAGCCTTGATAGCAACATTACTAACGCCAGGACCACTTAAACCATCAAACCCGAAAGGAAAAGGCGAGTGCATTGATTGCCTAGTCTCCGTTTTGTACCGGAAAATATTCCGTCTAGCAGCCCCTGTTCCCCAGTCTTTCTTATCCGGAGTCTGAGGACCAAAAAGTGCATTCCTGAGCAACGCCGCATACGCACTGGGATTATCCTCCTTCCCTCCGTCCCCCGGCGAACTACCCGCGGTTGCAGACTGCGACGGCATAGAGATGTTGAAAAGAGCGAAATTCGAGCTGGATCTACAGGGAATAAACCTATCGGAGTAAATAGGTCTCGAGGGGGAAATATAATGATTAGAATTAACCAAACGGTTGACATGCTCCGATGAAGATGGTGATGGAGCCAGGTTTTCAAGATTTAGATGATGTTGACGACGTAGCGTCGTGGAAGCTGCGACGTTGGGCTGCGACTGGGTTGGTGGTGACATCGTGGGATCGGCCATTGGGAAGAAACCCTAAGATAGAGGGAGGGAGAATGGAGGAGATGGTGTCGAAGGGAGTAAATTTTCCCGGGAAATAATAGAGAGCGAGTAACAGACAGTGCAGTAATGGTGGTTGTTTACTTTATTTTATTTTATTTTATTTGCGAGTCAGTGAGCTTTTGCTTAGGTGTAGACAACTTATATAGAGGTTTTGGAATCAAAGAAAGAATACCGTTTGATTTGTGTATTTTTCTTTTTAATTTTTGAATATGTTTCCGTGTCAGTGTCGGAGAAAGATAAGGTATATTTGTTTTGGAAACTTGGACAGGGGATTCCTTTTTTCAGCTAGCTCGGGGTTGTTACTACTTATTAGGAAGAATTACCTGAGCCCACGGACCCTCAAAATCTCACTATCCAAGGCCCAGTCACTTATAAGTTAGTGACAGGATGATCGAAGTATTCAAAACGTGGAATATAAAAATTAGAAAGCAACAAACAGTTTTAAGTTTAAGTTGATAGCAATTTATTAGTTTACTTAGTTAATAAAAATTGATTACTGCAGATAATATTGTCAATTACATTTTTTTTTTATTGAAATGATATATTTGGGCTCTGAAATATAAAAACAGCTATGCAGTGAGAATAATTTTTTTTTTTTTTTATATGATCTTCATGAATTATTTATTTTTATTTGGAATTTACCTTTTAAGTTATGACTTAGATGTGCTCCGTGTAGGCTGGGCAGGTTATTTGGACCCGGGTTAAGGTCAACACTCTATTTATTTTTGGATATGGACTTTTAATTAAGTAATGGGCTTCAAGCCTTAAATCTCCATCTTCCCTGATTGGGCGTTAATGGCCCAGTGTCAATTTAGGCGAGAGATTAAACGAATTCACAGTAGTATCATGGCTATGACATGTGGTTTTTACACGTGTCAATATATTTAAGTTTCAGGCTTGGTTTCTGAGTTTTAAAAATATTTTTGAAAAAATTAAAAAAATATATTTTTATTGTTTATTTTAAATTAAATATTCATGATGTTTTTAAATTATTTTGATGTACTAATATCAAAAATAATTTAAAAAAAATAATCATTTTGATACATTTCTGAACGAAAAACACTTTCAAAAACAACCTCAACCATAAACAGTGACTTAATGCCTGTTTAGGAGTATGGTTCTAGTTACTTTTCAAAGTGTTTTTTGCTCAGAAATGCATCGTAATAATATTTTTTTTTTATTTTTTAAAAATTATTTTTGATATTTACACATGAAAATGATATATATAAACACCAAAAAATTAATTTAAAAGCAAAAACAAAAACAAAAAAATCTCAATTTTTTTTCAGAAACACCTTTGAAATGCAGTGATAAACACCCCTAAATAAATTAGTATAGTTTTAACATCTACATTAGATCAAACATTTTTATAGGTGCGAAATTTGTTAACATTTCTGTCAAAAACACATAATTAAACAACTACGATAATATATAAATAAGATTATGGTAATGTAGATAAATTACAAAATAATTTATAATATAAGAATAATTGAATAACAAAAATTATATCATTTCGACAAGATCAACTATGTTAATGTCCCTTTAGAAGTTTTAATTGCATATCATCGCTCCTCTTGAAAGTTACCCAAGTAAAATATTTTTTTAACCCCTAAACTTTTAAACATCGATCAATTACAACCGTCTTAATTATTAATCTAAACAACAAAAATAATTGTTTTATATATAAATAATTACTGTTAGTCTTAATTTGATACAACATGTTCAAGAATATCAACCATGGAGGATGAAATTAACCTGTAAATTAATTTCAAAGTAATTAAAAAGGAAGAAACCAATGTCTTTGCACTTCAAATTCATGATGGCTCGCATCCATCAAGCAATTATCAGCTGACTGCGGATTGTGGACAACCAACCTTTTGAGTGTTGTATGGGTACAAATTAAGGTTTGCTGATGCTATCATCATCACCTTTAATCTCTCGTTGGCCTAGCAATTTTCTGGACACGCCTAAGCCTAACTCATAAGACCACTTCTAAGCAACGCTTCCTCGCGCCTTAAGAGGTAGAATACTTCAAGTAGTCCGTACGACCCCCTGATTTTCTCATTGCACATTCTAAGTGCATGGTTGAGGGTATTATTTGAGATGTTTTTCAAAGTGTTTTTCTTGTTGATAAATGTATTAAAATGCTAATTTTTTAACTTTTGAAAGAGTTTGATTCTCTTATAGTCTCATGTTTGAGTCCTAAGGTTGTTAATATGATGGTCACTATAGGCTTATATGATCATTAACTTTAAGATCGATGGAATTAGTTGAGTGCAAATTGACAAAAACAATCACATTAATAAAAAAAAATCAAAATGATGTTTTTTTTATATTTAAAAATTATTTTTGACATCAGCAAATTAAAATGATATAAAAACATCAAATTTGAAATAAAAATAAATAAATAAATTTAATTTTTTTTCAAAAAGATTTTTGAAACACAATTCCAAACACCCTCTGACAAAGGTTAAAGTTTTTCATTAGGGTTGATCTCTATCTGCATAATTTTTATATATATTTTTAAAAATCAGACTAGGCCTGTCCCAAACTAAATGGGCCGACCCAGCCCAGTTGGGCCAAAAGGGCCCACCTCTGCTGGACTTGGGCTGGGGGCGAGAGCAGGTCCAGCCCCAGCCCCAGCCCAAGAGTTAAAAAAAGAAGCACAAAACGGTGCGCTGTATCTTTCGTTTTGAATTATTTACGCAGTTACTGTTCATGTAACACATGAATAGTAACATGGTTGACCGTGACGAGAGGGTCAACGACCAATATCGACGGGTAGAGGAGGGCGAAATGATTTTTCCTGTGGTGGCGACGTCGGAAATGGTGCTCTGTGGTGGCCGGTAGGATCGTCGGAATGTTGTAGCTGGTGTTGCTTACGCGGGGGCTTGATGCGGCTGCTGGAGGTCACAACGTAGCTTATGGCGTGGAGGAGAAGTTGCCGGTGATGAGGGGGATGATGATGGTGCTCTCTGAGAGCTGCCAATGACTGTGGAGAGAGAGGGCAACAACAATTACTGTAGAGAGAGAGAGAGACCGTTGGTAGTGTTGGGGAAGAAAGACAAAGAGAAGGCTGTGTGTTATTGCCAGCTTGGTTCGTTCAAAAAATTCCATGCACTCGTTGTCTTTCGGTGTGTTAATGCTTAGAAAAATTCATGTGTGTTAATCCCATGCATGAATGTTGCAACTGAGTTTTTTGAAAAGCATCTCACATATGCTTTTCATTACCTGCGACTGGAACATATTTTTAGGTGGGACCCACAGTTAAAAACTGAGGTCCTGTTTGGTTAAAATCACTTTTGCCTCTGCGGCGAGCCTCAATCGCAGGTCACACCGCAAAGCCAAACACCCGCTTAAAGATTTAAAATTTGAAGCGGTTCTACTCTCTTATTCTGATCAAGAAATTGTCATTCGTTAACCAAGACCATTGCCTAGTTATGAATCATCAAGGGATATTAAAAAAAGAGGAGGAATTAAACGGAGAGTAAAAAAACATGAAAACAGAACTCAAGAAACAGAGTTTGTCTCTGTACCCATATAAAGAACTCAAAAGAATTTCAATACAAATTACTTGTCTTTGCATCTAATATTACAAAAAAAATAATGATCGCAAGGAAAATGAACAGTTCAAGAAGGATAAGATTTATGTTCATGCTCAATTATAGGCACCGTCCGAGAAACAGCCGCTGTAGGAGCCCTGACATGTCCAACCATCGATACTTGAAGAGCTTCTTCTTCGTAAGCTCTTCTCTCCATCTCCTCCATTCTTGCTTTCTTCTTTACCTGAAAAAACATTGCCACAAAAAGCAACCCCAGTAAGAACACACCCAATGCAGTCCCAACTGAGCTCCCAACCACCACTTTCCACAAGCCGATCTTCCTTTTTATCAACTGCATTGATGGTGGCGGCGCCGGCGGTGACTTGATCACCAAACCGTAATGCCCATGCCGTTTGGCTACACAAACAAAAAGTGATTCTGGGTCTTTAATTATCACCCTGCCATCATTTTCAAAACTAGCACACAATAGCCTAAATCCATTGGCAGTAGTTGATGCATTGCTGAAGTCTATAGTAATTGGTTTTTCTCCGGCATGAATTCCGATCTCAAAAGAGTCGCTAACATTCACATCACTACCAGAATTGTAAGCTAAAAGGCCTAATATAGGTGACACGAGTTGATATCCTGACAAATCATAGTTAGCATAATATATAGGGGACCAGTTAAGATCCAGGTTTTGTCTAACTACCACGAGTCTCTCAACACATGGCTGCACAGTTACACCAATACCCAGATGGAATTCCTTAACTTGAGCACCGTATCTTCTTAGACTGCCACACCGAAACCTCACTGCATCGACTTTGATGCCGGAGAAATTTGCCGGCAACTGTACAGTCTGCACCTTACCTGTCTTGAAGCGTACGCCACTGGACTTAAGCGCGTAGTCTCTGATGAGTAGATCAAGTAAACGAGCTGATTTGATTCCTTGAGCTTCGACTCTCGCTGAAGTTAATGAAAGAAGAATTATCAACGTGAGAGAGAAGGGAGAACCCATCTCAGAATTATGAGATAGGTTTAGATGGAGTTGTAAGGCAATGCAGTGTGGTGCTTGTTTGTTTTTTTGGTGATGATTCTTGTGGATAAATAAAAAAAAATCAGAGCTTTATTTCTGGATCAGCTACTCTCTTTACCTGCGGGTGTAACAGAAGTGAAGTTGCGAAGAGGAAAGGTTGAGCTGCTTAGGAATATTTATGACGAAATGAACTTTTGGAAGATTAAAGAAGAAGCGAAAAGAAACGAAAAAATCCTTTTATTTTCTGCTTTCTATATAGTAGAGAGAATTCAAGGAATCAGAGTTAGGTGGTCTC
Organism: Salix caprea; assembly: GCA_964035475.1. Taxonomy (NCBI): domain Eukaryota; kingdom Viridiplantae; phylum Streptophyta; class Magnoliopsida; order Malpighiales; family Salicaceae; genus Salix; species Salix caprea. The sequence continues at coordinate 7,984,539 of OZ037759.1, read as the reverse complement.
GACAGTTTTGATGCAAAAGAGGGTTCATGCGAAGGTGGCAATTTCCACGTAGTCTTGTCAATTTCATTTTATTTTTATTGAAATAATTAAAATATTTCATATCAATTAAAAAAATAACAATTTTTACCTCGTTTAAAATTATATTCATTCCGAAAATTGCACCCATTCTTGTTAATCGGCTTACCCCTATTAAACCTCTCGCAAATTTAATATGCTAACTAAAGTTGGGTGTTTTTATTTTTTTAAAACTCTTTTCCAACTTGTAATAGTTTTATTTTTATTTATGATATTATTATGTTTTAAATTATTTTTTGATTAGTTATTAAATAAAATTATTGAGATATTTTAAAAATATTTATAGGGTATTGTTCTATAATAGTGGCAAATGCTGGTGTTTATTCTTTCAATTAGGTTTTTTGTTTTTTATTGTAAACAAGGTTGAATAAAAAAGTTTACCGAGATAGCGAGTAGTGGTATCTCTTGTTGGAACGTAGTGTAGAGTTTAGACTCTAAAAAGTAAAAAAAAAAATACACCTTAAAGGAAATATATGTTTTGAGTTTTTTTGCCCAACCCATGCATGCATTTTGGTGTCAAATTACCTCAAATCAGCGGTGATATGAAATCAGTACAACAGCAAATATTTTGTTTGTATTTCGTGGATGGTAATTGTTGATGAAATTATTTTTAAAAATAATTTTTGTTTAAAAATTATTAAAATAATATTTTAATATATTTATAAATAAAAAACATATTCAAAAGTTCGGATAAACTTGTGAGGTGTCAAAGTGGTCTAAGCATCAGGTGAGAAGGTTGGGGAGAAATGATTGGGGGCGTGGACTGATGATGGCACCCGGTGCCAAAAAGGAAAGGGCGTGCTCAGGCTCGTCCCTCGCTCCCATGCTCTGATTGTGTTGATGACATGTCCCCCACCCCAACAGCTTTGTGGGTCTCATGGTAGCCTGGCTAGTCATGACATTCCAATATTTTGAACTTAAAAAATATTTCTCATTAAAAAACCATTTTCTTGTCAAAATAAAATACATGAATAATAAAAATACTAAATTTGCTAGTAATGCCGCGTTGCTAGCTTACAAGTTACAACAACCGAGATCACGCTTGGTCACGAGCGTCTGTGACAGTTGATAGTTGACTTTTCAAAATCTAAAGAGACTGAGGCTTAGAACATATTAATTGGCCCATAAATAAAAAGTGGGTCACGAAAGACGATAGACCTAGGTGAGAGCCCATAATAAAGTTTCAAAACTGAACTCTTCGTCCTTGCCTCTTCAAAGCGAAGCAGAGAGAGTGAATGGAGAAGAAGAGCAACAGAGACAGAGACGGCGAGATGGGTGGTGGCGCAGCCCATAACAGACCCTTTCCTCCTCCCGGTCGGGCCCACCCTCCACCTCCTCCTCCTCGTCTCCGCCTCGAACCTATCGATCGTGAAAAGGTCTACCTTTGCCTATGCAGTACTGTTTGTTCTCTCCTACAATAATGCTTATTTTTTATGTTGTGGACTGATATTTGTTCTTTTTATTTGTTGAAAATGCAGACTTGCCCTTTATTGCTTCGAGTTTTCACTAAGGTACTTGCAAATTTTTTTTAATGGAGATTTCGACGTTGATTTTTAGTGTTCTATAATGCTGAGAAAGGTGTTTTTCTTTTCCTTTTCATTTTCTCTGCTCAAAGTAATTTAAAACTACAACTGCATGCATAGTGTGTTTTCTGAAATGGGTTTTAATTTTTTTTTTTAAATTCTAGGGTTTAGTTGTTTAGCATCTCGTTGTGCCTTATGATGAGGTCCCTGTCAAAGCTAGTTAGCAATAGCAGAAGGTTTGTATTGTCTTCGGGTGAGAATTGTACCACCAATGTAATTGGATAGAAGGCTTCATATCTTATTTTATCATAACTACATATTATAAATAGGCATAAAGCCTAACAACCCTGGAATTCAATGATGAAATGAAGGACACGTCCTAAGACAAACTAATTGAAATAACAGGAAAGTAAATAACAAACAGTAAATGGATTAGAAAGTGGCCACGTCTTCTATGACTCGTTCTTGCACCCTTCCATGACTTGTACTCAAGCTGCACCGTTCCCATGACTTGCACTCAACTGACATACATAGGATTCTTCCTTACTGTTTGGTCAGATCTCCATGGCCTATCAACACTCACCTCTTTCACAGGATCCATGTCCTCAAGGTCCATGGCTTGAAACTTGTCCTGTAATTCCACAGTGTTCTCCCATGTTGCATCCTCTACAGGTAGTCGACTCCATTTAATCAAACTCACCTCAATAAACTTTGATCCCTTCTTAACCCAACATCTGTCCAGTATAGCCTCAGGCTCCATAATAAAGTCTCCCTCATCAGTAATAGGTAGTAGGTCATTACTGATTGCAGATGCCTCTCCCACCTTTTTCTTGAGTAAAGAGACATAGAATACAAGATGTATTCAAGAACCTCTGAAAGCAGGAGTTTAAATGCTACCTTGCCCACTCATTTCTCAATCAAATAGGGCCCATAAAAACAACTAGCCAGTTCTGGTATGCTCTCATACAAACCATCTATTGTGGATATGGTTGTAGCTTAAAAATAAAACTAGATCTCTTTGTAACTGGATGTCACGCTGCTTGGAATTAGCCATTTGCTTCATACAGTCACTAGCTCCCAGAAAACTTTCCTTTAATTGTTGTAGCAAGGTATCTCTGGAAGCAAGGTTTTGATCTACCTCATTGACTGGATAGTGTCCCACATAGTATTGTGGAATGGTTGAAGGTAGCACCCCATACAAAGCCTGGAAGGGCATCATCTCTATAGATGCATGATAGGCTGTGTTGTACTAGAATTCTGCCTATGGAAGAAAAGAACTTAAATCCATTAAAGTGGCTTTTGATGAACCAAGCAATAAAGATTATATTCCATGCATCTGTTAACAACTTCTGATTGGCCATTTGTCTGTGGGAGGAAGGCAGAACTCATTTTTAGTTGTGTGCCTGACATTTTGAGAAAATCTCGCCAGAAATTACCGAGCAAAATAGGGTCTTGATCACTGATAATGGATGTAGGCATGCCATGAAGCTTAACCACTCCTAAGAATTTTGCAGCCACCATCTTTGCTGTAAATGGATGAACCAACATAAAGAAATTTGCAGATTTACTGAGACGATCTATCAAAGCTAAGATAATATCCTTGTCGTTGGATAATGGCTGTCCTTCAATAAAACCTTGGTGTAATTTCCTCCCCAACTTGGCTTGAAATGGGCAACGACTGGGAAAGACCCTTAGGTGATAGTGTTTCTGCCATGCTCCGTTGGCAAACATCACAAGAGGACACATAATTGTGAACCGCTTGATATATAGAAGGCCAATAAAATTGTTAGGCAAGATGTTTAAATGTACTGAGCGCTAGCCACCAATCTAAGAGTCATGGAATTCTTTGAGAAGTTTGCTTAACCATAGTGGAGTTAGGATGTACCATCACTCTTTTTGTAAAGGACCAATCCATTTTTCCACGTGTATGGGGCTCTTGGATTTGCAGCAGCCATATTTTTTTTTAATTGTCCATATAAGGAATCTCAATAGCCGCAACCTTAATCTCTTCTCATATACGTGCCTGCAAAATAGATAAAACATCATGAGTGGGATTGCCTTCTACCCTTGAAAGAGCATAAGTTGCATTATTTTCATGGCCCTGCTTGTAAAGTATTTCATAGTCAAAACTCATTAATTTTGCCACCTATTTTTGTTGTTCAATCGTGACCATGCGTTGCTCTAATTGGTATTCAAGGCCATGTTGATCCATTTGAATATTGAATTTCCAGTGTGGACGCTAGACTTGTATTGCTTCAATGGTTGCTAAATCTCTTTAGCATATGTAGATCAAGACAACTTAGAAGTTCCCAAGGCCCAACTCATGAAGGCAATAAACCTCTTTGTTGAGTTGAAACTGCATAGTAGCTGAAACATCAGATTTTATAACAAAGGGTTCATCAAAATTAGGCATGACAAGGATAGGAGTGGAAGTCATAGCTTGTTTGAGAACATGAAATGCACCCCCCTCCTCATACGTATTCTCAAATTTTCCTTCAATAAATTGATGAGAAGACTATCTATTATTCCATAGTTGTGAACAAATTTCTTGTAGCATCCTTTGAGAACTAAGAAATCATGCTAATTCTGAAATGTTAGTAGGCTAAGGCCAATTAAGCATGGCTTTAATCTTGCTTTGATCCCACTTGTACATCTTCAAGAGTAATGATGTGACCCAAGTATTCAATTGTTGTTGACCTTAACATTTTAAAAACTTTTTGAACATGTTCAAGATGCATGGTCCAATCAGGACTATAGATTAAAATGTCACTAAAAATACCCAGCACAAATTTACAAAGATAAGAATGGAAGATGGAACTCATAATGGCCTAAAAAATAGAGGGAGCATTGTAAAGGTCAAAGGGAATAACTAAAAACTCATAATGACTGTTATGGGTATGAAAAACAGTTTTAGGAATATCTAGTAGGTGTACTTGTATCTTATGATAGCCAATTTTTAAGCTCAATTTTGTGAAGTAAGAAGCCCCGTGAAGTTCATCTAACATATCATATTCTGTAAGAATGGGAAATCGATCTTTGATTGTAATAGTATTTAGGGCCCTATAATCAATTAAAAAATGTACCATCATTCTTTTTAACTAAAAAACAAGTGAAGAAAAAGGAATGATACTTGGACGAATAAGGCCAAATTGGAAGATGTCTTGAACTTGCTTTCCAATCTCATCTTTTTGAAAATAGACATACCTGTAGGGTCGCGCATTGACCGATTCAATCCATTAAACCTCTCTAGTTGGTGGTAATTTTGTAGGCTCTTGAAAAATGTAAGTAGCACTTTCTTAAGTGAGTAAATACAAATGGCAAATATAGAGCTTCCTTGCCTAAATTCTTTGGTTATAACTTTTAATGATACAGTTTGAATAGAATTGGCATTTGTGTGTTGTAGCATCCTCACTTGATTCTCCCATTTAACTCCATTGTCATCGTCTTTAATTTGCAAACCACTAAACCTAATTGTTCCAACCATTGTACTTCAAATATCAAGTCCAATTTAGTTAGACGTAGAGAATAAAAGGTAGGAGAAAAAGAAAGACCCCAGAGCATGATATGCACATGCTCAAACCTCAACTTGCACAGGAAATGGTTCAATAAGAACCATGAGTAAGTGAAGTAAATTGGCCACTTTATCATTAATAAAATTGTGAGTTGATCTACTATCAATAAGCACCATAAATTCATGCTTCCAAACTTTGGCCATGACTTGTATGGTCGTAGGAGCCGACCATCTAATCAAGGCATGCAAGGAGATCTCGAGTTCATGCTGGAGCTTCAATGTGTTCCCCTCTAATAGTTCATTAGTAACCGTTTCACATTTAATATTGTTGGTGCTAGCACTCCCCTCAAGCAAGAAGAGTTAGTGGCCCATTGCACTTATGACCCACAATAAATTTGTCATCACAATTAAAGCACCCGAAGCTCTCTTTTTTTGCATTTTTCCGCACATCAAGCGCTTCATTGTGGATGATGAATTAGATCTTGTGGAGTAGGTAGAGTAAAATGATATTGATCGATTAGTGGTGGCCGTGTAGATTTTTATTGGCACTGGAGCTGGTCATCACGCATGCGTGCCAATCTAATAGCTTCTTTCAATGACCGTGGCTTACACATTCTGATCCTCTCAGTTGTGACGAGCTTGAGACTCCCCTTAAATGTTCCTACCAGTGCTTTTTGTGTCCACCCATGTTCTCGGTTTCCAAGCCTTTCAAACTCCTTTTGATAATCTCGCAAAGTGCCCATTTGTCTAACCTGAGAAAGCCTCATTGAAGTCATCCTGTGGGTCTGAATCGAGCCCACAATTCCTTGTAATTTTTTTTCCATGTCACTGCTCGTCCTTCTTCCTTGTATGCATGATGTAGCCATTGCCCCCATTGATATACTTCACCCTTAAGATGGAATGATGCCAATGAAACTTTCTGCGCGTCAGCGGTGCCTCAAAACTCGAATAATTGGTCCACACAATTGAACCATTAAGTTGAGCTGTCGTTGGAGAACCGTGGAAATTCAAGCTTAGCCATCTTAGATGAAAACACCTTTCGGCCCTGGTCCATTTCTTCTTTAGTGGTGTAGGAATGATCTTGTTCATTGGTGTTGTGGCTAAAACCTTCCTTTGAGAACAAGGCTGCAGCTATTGGGTTGATTGTTTCTTCCAATTGGTGTATTTTATCAGTAACTCCCAACTCCATTTTATTAATGCCATCCTGTAGTCTGCCCAACCCCACCTCTAAGTTTTGGATACGCTCCTTGTTAGTCACCATTGTCCCTAGCTCTGATACCACTGATGAAGTCCTTGTTAAAGCTAGTTAGCATTATCAGGTAAAGCTAGTTAGAAATATCAGAAGGTTTGTATTCTTTTTGGGTGAGAATTGTACCACCAATGTAATTGGATAAAATGCATCATATCTTATTTATCATCACTACATATCATAAAGAGGCATAAAGCCTAACAACCTTGGAATTCAATGCTGAAATGAAGGACACGTCCTAAGACAAACTAATTGAAATAACAGGAAAGTAAATAACAAACAGTAAATGGATTAGAAAGTGGCCACGTCTTCTATGACTTGTTTTTGCACCCTTCCATGGCTTGCACTCAACTGACATACACAGGATTCTTCCTTACTGTTTGGTCAGATCTCTGTGGCCTATCACCTTATTTTGAAATTAAGGCATTTGGTGATGTATTAGTATAATGGAGAATTGAAGTGATGCAATCTGTGTAGGTACCAGGGTCGTGAAGCTGTGGATTCCAGTGAAAGTTCTAGGAATTGATTTAAATGTAGTGAAAATCCCCTTAGGAAACTGAATAATAAAACTCATTGGAATTGGTTCGTGAGATATATTTCATAATTTTTAGAAGAATTTTGATATTAGGTATTGGTGATGGTAGCTTTCCCCTCAAAAAGAAGGCTCTAAAAGAACTGGAGGCAGGTAGTCAGTCCAAAGAGCATTATTTCTTCAAACCAACAATGTATTTAGTTTTGGATGATTATATTGTAGTGCAAAAGAATCTGCTTTGCTATTACCTTTAGAATGAAGGGTTTTCCCCAATTTCTTTTTCTTCCCCTTCTTCTTTATCGAAGCTCTTCAAGGATCATTCTTATTCAATTTAGAGTTAGTGTGAGCAATCTCACCATTGAATTCATAAGAAATAGCTCGGAACCTGGTCAGAGATCAGTAATAATACAACCAATTTTTTGAATTTTGATTTATTAATGAATAGATACCACAAACGGGTTGAAATAATCAAAATAGTATCTGACCTCGTGAATAAGCAATGAAGCTTGATGGAATCACTTACTAGATTGATGAATTCACTTTTTATCTGATTTTCATTCTAATTTTCTGCAGATTGGAAGTCATCACAAGCCAGAAGATTTTGCTGTGAGAGGCAAGGAACCAAAAGATGAGGTTCAAATTTATACATGGAAAGATGCAACACTTCGCGAGTTAACTGATCTTGTATGCTGGTTCTTATCCTTCCTCTTCACCCCCTTTCAGAATAATCGATGGATAAAGAAAAAGAAAAAAACAAAGACCTTTCCATCTATGGCTGAGAGCAATTTTATCTTCTGTGTTGTTAATTCTAGTTTTTCTTTATCAGGTCAAAGAGGTTGCTCCAGAGGCAAGGAGAAGAAATGCAAAGCTGTCGTTTGCTTTTGTTTATCCTGATAAAAATGGCCGTTTTGTGTTGAGAGTGGTATGTGGTACTTTTTCAACCAACGTATTTATTTCCCTGAATCCCCTATTCTTTTCCTAGTTCTGAACTATCTTATGCCATGTTTTACCTGCCAGAGTTCTGGGCATACACCCCCACTCATTAATTGAAACTAATCGCATTCTACAAAAGTTACTGTAAACACACATGTATAAAGAAATTTCCCAATTGTTTAGAAAGTTGTCTACCTCATCGCTTTCCACTTTTTTTAGGTGGGGATGACACATTCAAGTGGGAGACGACCAGATGATCTCAAGGCATTGGCCGAACTCAATTTCCAGGTAAAACTAAAATGTCCTAGTTTGCAGAATCATTAACAAGCTTAATATTGGGTTTCTCATTGCATTTGTTCCATACTGTAGATCGGAGATTACTTGGATGTAGCAATCATGTGAGGTGGAAGAATTTTTATGAATGGAGATCAATGCTATTGTGTATCTGATTTTCGAAAAGCTGGCATTTATTAGAGTTTCAAGGTGGAACAGGTGTCCATGTCCTTCATTTTGCTTGTGTTTGGAATATTAATGCCCGAGGGATGTTACAATGAACTTCTGTAAGAATGTTAGTTTTACAATGTTATCATATAATGGTTTGTTATACTGGATTAATTCCAATGCTATGTTGTGGCCTGGATCTAATTTTTTTTAAATGTAAAAAAAAATTGTCCGACCGTGAGGATTTTGTTTGGTATTGTTAATCTAGTTGATTAAACTAAAACTTGAAAATTCTCGACTTGAATTTGTGTTTTTTAAAACTATATTCTTAAAAAAATTTCTATCATGGTCTTAAATTTAAAATAAAACATTTAAACAAAGTCTCATGTGATTAAAGACAAAAATATTAATAAAGTTGCGCTCTCCATTCCGGCATTGTTATGCTTACAAACTGTTGGCACCAAGGAAATGGATCAACTCGTGAAAACATTAGATTTGTCAGCTTTTGGTATTGAAAACATTAGATTTGCCAGCTTTTCAGTGTTCTAATTCATTATTCCAACAAACACTCGGCGGATTATAGAACTCAAAACAAACGAACTGCTCTCAGCTTCTAATTAACAAGCCTGTGATAGGTCGGATATATAAAACATGTACATACTTGCATATACAATATAAGCACAGTCACTAGGATACAATCCAGTGTACACAGCATCTGAAAATTTCTCCTTCACAGTTGCTGGCCAAATGCCCGTGTAAGGCTAACTCTTCTCTTCGCTGCCAAACTTACAAGTTAGTAGCAGTTGTGCTGTATACCCCGCAAAACGGAAAGTTCCTGCGTCCAATAGCCATGAATATTACCATGACGCACAGCATATTTTCTCTTTGAGGATGAAGACTGGAATCAAATTTTGAGTCCTAACTATTTATATCAAGCATGGGACACTTACTAGTTTAAGCAGGATGGAGGGCAGGTGGTATTTAGCTCTAATCAAGCTTCGCTTCCTTCTGGCAGTGTAATCAAGCGTGTTTTTGAATCGTACACCAACTCAGTTGAACAGCTGAAGCAAAATATTGCAGCAACGTCACTAATCAAAGTCACAAGGTCCCTTGAGCAATGTGGTCAGCAAATAACATGGAACTTACTTTGAGCATTTAAGGTTGTTCGTGGTTCCACCACTTGAAATAGACAATATGGTTCCAAAGAAGGAGCCATTCTCCGTGCCACAGTTGGGACAGGGGCCCTATAAACATGGCATTGATCATCAGTAATATTGCAACGTGCAGCTTGTTGGCACCATGTGGCTGCTGCTTATCAGAGTCTTAGGAAAGAGATATTAGCTCAGATTTTACCTTCAAGATCAAAAAGTTTTTCACAATCGCATTTGTTAGTGTCAGAGCTAACCAGACAATGAGGGGCACAGCAGCAAACCAAGTGAAAAGGAAACTGAACGGCTCTGGGAGCTGCAACTCATCAATTAACAAAATCATATAAAATATCAAAGATCAATTGAAGCTCCAAGTATGACTTTATTTTATGTTTTAAACTTTTTGACAGGCCATTTGTAAGTTAAAAAGTATCTCTCTAATATGAAAGAAAGACGAGCAATCAATCCAGTCCCACTGGTGATCAGTGCTTTAATCATAAAGTCTTGAGAGGAAATTGTGATTTACCTCCAAAAGATAAGTGATTTCAAAACCAGTGAGATCATCCAGGAAGAAAAACCTGTCAAAACAACCCAAAAGAAAATTATTTCCCACCAGTTGCTGGTAAAATAGATCAAAATCTTCAAGTAAAACTTTTGCCATGATTTGGAAGGAGGCTCCTTCATTTACAAACAGTACAAAAACAGAAGGAAAGGGAAGGCTTAATTAATTATTTACTGTATTTTTTTTTATCAGATTGTACCCAAGAGCTTTAGTTCTTTCAAGAGACAGAAGAGTACTTGTTACTTACAAGCCTAGTGCAACAACAGTTGCCGGGACGTTCAGCAGGAACATCTTCAAATAGTCAACAGACAGGTCACTGTAAACCTGTGGGAAGAGAGTTGGCAGCACATTTTAGGTTAAATCCTGCTTGTCGTTAGGAACATATGCAGAGACTACTTGTCCAGAATACAGAGTTAGTGCATGGTCATCGCCCAGAATTAGGAGCAAAAGAAGCGAAGGGGAAATAATTATAGACAAACGCACCTTTCTACTACGAAGACTGCATCTTGGACCTTCAACAACTATCTCGCTGCCTTCTGTCTGTATGGCAATTATGACAAACATTTTATATTTAGAGCTAGTAGCGTAATCCCAATTTAAGCAGCATCATTTTGTAATTGGAAAAATGTAGTAAATTGATCTGAAATGGCTAAAAGTATAGAGGACGATGAATGATATCTGAATTCTTTCAAAAAAATTGTTTGCATTCTGTCAAGAACAGATATATTCTTGCAAGTTGAAATTTAACACTGGTGTGGTGATGGTTGTGGAGAAGTACGCAGAGACATTAAAATAGCATCAATAACCTTTAATCTGAGCTTCAGTTTATCAAACTCTTCATCACTCATGATTGGATTCCCTGATACATAAGCAAGAGAGGCTTCAAGAAACTTCTGTTCATCAGAACCTGTGATGCATTATAGAAATACAGCAAAAGCCATTAAAAGGAAATAGATGTTATAAAAATTTCCAATTCAGAAGGACTAGTTCCATAAACAAATAAGGCTGCAGGGACTTGATTAAGAAAAGTCCATACTTAGCATAACCACGCTGCTTCCTTGCCACATCAGTTCCTCCTTGAGATTATCAAATTCCTCATTTGACATTATAGCTTTCCCCTCATAATAAAATGCCTACAAAGGGCACAAAAAGTGAACTTCATCAAACCTCTTCCTTGTACAGTGATATTTTTCATTTGAGAGAGAAGAACACAGAGAACAGAAAGGAAAATACTGATTCTCCCTACTTGTAGCGCTTGTAGAAAGTCTTGCTCCATTTCACCCACTGACTTCTTGCCTTTCTTGTCCAGGCTACAATATTGCAGGATTTTACCATCATCCATGTCATCTTCTTGGACTTGATCTGAAAAAGAATGATGGGGGTCAGCAAATTCTCCTTTGCCTTCTTGTTTGTTATTTTATATTGATGACTCAAATTGAGTTTCGTTTATTACCGAAGCACCAAATCAGAAGAAATTTCATTAAACAGCGTAAGAAAAAATAAAAATAGCAGATCAATTAATCTCTAATAGAACAAGCAAACAAATCACTGCGATCAAACAAAACTAAGATAATTGTCAAAATTCAGAAGCAACAGGCATGGTTCAGAGAGAAGATAACACAAACCAGCTTGTTGGTCAGCAGTGGCCTTGGTAGGAAGTAAAAGCATTCTTCCGCGAAGAGTAGACTGTTTTCCATCGAATTGAACTCTGATAGAGCAAGATGGAGATGACAAGGATGAAGATGAAGAGATGATTGGTTTTTGAATAGGAGCAGTGAAGACTCGAGGAGATGTCAAATTGAATGCTAATTTGCTAGCCATTGAAACAGAAGGAAAGAAGAAGAAGAAGAAGAGTATGGTTACTGTGGTGTGGTTTCTGGTGAGAGTTTGTATCGTTGATTTTGGTGAGGGGGATGTCGGTTTTGTGATGGTATTTTGGAGGCAGGGAAATAGAAAATGGATAAGGCGATGAGTAAATGTGTGGAGGGAAATGTAACGGTTTTTTCAAAAGATCAAATACTTCGTTTTTGTTTAGCCAATGAAGCTAACAAAATCTGCCATGTCATTACACGTGCATGGCTGGTATGATTACGTGCTCTTATACGCGGAGTGATGGGCTCTTTCGTGGGCTTTTGTTTGCACATGGGCCATGGATGGTGGTCTTGATCCTGGCTTGGTTGTAAAGGCTACGGTGACGTACCTTTTGTCTGGGTTGGGTTGACCGCTTTCGGCCTCAGCTGTGCTTCAACTTAAGCCCATCCTCCTCCATTGCGAGCCTATCCATAGACAAAATTATAGACTTTATTAATTAAATTAAAACAAATGCAGCTCTCATCTCACAAACAATACACTACTCATGGTAATAGTATTCTTTTCCTAATTTAATTTATTTATTAGAGATTAAATTTATTATTTATTATGGTTTGTTTTCCTTGTGATTTTTTTATAGCCCGTGTTACTGGTTTTGCAGATTGATTTAGTTGATTTAGTTTTTTTTTATTTGTAATTTTTTATTCTTTAATATTAAATTGATTGATAGTTAAATTTCATGATTTGTTTCAATTTAATTTCTATTGGGTTAACTAGGTCTCATGATCTTGATCACGAGTTTTGTGGGTTAACTTGAGTTGATTCAAGTTAATTTATTGTGTCATTTATTTTATATAGATTTTTATTTTATTTTTTAACAATGTTTTGATTAGAAATTATGCTTCACAATTTATTTTGATTTGCTTTCATTGCGGTTATCCTAATCTTATTAACAAAGTCATGTGTTTGACATAGTAACTTAAGTTCCTTTTTTTTATATTTTCTTTTCATGCAGTTATCTCAGTTTCATGACCTAGATTGTGAGTTTGGTAAGTTAATACATATTAATTCAGGTTAATTTTTTAATTAATTTTTTAAATTTTATCATTCAACATTAAATTCATTAAAAATTGAGGTTCATAATTTATTTTTTATAAGGCTATTTTGATTTTATGAATTTTATATGTTAACTCGAGGTGACCTATTTTTCTTTATCAATTTTTAATTATTATTTTTAGTTATACTATATTTTTAGTGGTTATTACCAAGTCATTTTCCACCGTTTCATTTAATAATGTATTGTTCCACACTTCCACTATAACTGAATTGAAAAATACAGACCTATATATTAAATCTAGCTTAAAAACCTGAATGAATCAAACCCTCGTACAAGAAGAGTTAACAATTATGATTTGCGGTCGTTTTAACTATTTTCACTAAAACTGTTAATCGCATTTTTTGAAGGGTCTGTGCATATATATGTTCTTGTTAAAACAATATCTCTCTCCATTTTTCTCAACGTAGTAGCACATGCTGTCAATGGAGTGAACGTAACGCATCTGAGGAGTGGAAGAAATTAAAAAAGGTACCGATCGAGTTCCCTTCTGTGCACTCGTACGTGCTCTTAACCCTCCAGTCAACCAATCTTGCATATGCTAACTGAGCCTGCCTTGGCTGTGTTACGATTCTCTTCACGTGAGTATCCACCCAAATTCAATGTCTTCTTCAGTACCCAAAGAATCAAATCGAATCCAGTTCGCATGGAGAATTAAATGAAGTTGACAAATTAAGAGACCTAGGGAATCGAAGTCTAGTAATCAACCACCTCTTGGACTTTCTGCTTGGATCGCAGTTAGCTAGTGCTGCAACAGCAGAGTCGGATATGGATCTGCTGCTAATATATATATCAGCGCAATGCATGTAATGGACGTGTCGCCTTAATACCACACTGGCAGGAAGTTATCAGGACTGGTAGAGGTGCTCTACAATATCCCTAGCTCTAACCCTCGTGCTTTGACCCTCCAGTCAACCGATCCGGCATGCTCATTCAGCCTTTGGTTTCTGTTAAAGACGAGTCTGGTGTAGTTTCTCATCACGTGATTAACCGACCCATCGGCCTCACTGTCTCTATCTCTGATCTTTGTCCCTGATCAGAAAATTTTCCATAAACTTATATAATGAGGTCACCGATTCCTCAAACTGAACCATTCTATCAAACGATTCTGTGTTCGCAAGAGATTAGTTTTTTATAATATATATCAAGAGTGCTATTGCTTTATAATGGTGACCTCATCATTCCTTCTGCCAAGAGTTGAGAGTCTGTCAAGCAGTGGGATTCAATCAATCCCAAAAGAATATATTCGGCCCCAGGAGGAGCTAACTAGTATTACCAATGTCTTCGAAGAAGAGAAGAAAGTCGAAGGGCCTCAACTTCCAACCATTGATCTGGAGGGAATTGAATCCGACGACAGAGTGGTCCGTGAGAAATGCAGGGAAGAGCTGGTCAAGGCAGCGAAAGAGTGGGGTGTTATGCACCTCGTTAACCATGGAATTCCTGATGATTTGATTGATCGTGTCAAGAAAGCTGGGAAGGCTTTCTTTGACCTTCCTATTGAGGAAAAAGAGAAGTACGCTAATGATCAGGCTTCTGGAAATGTTCAAGGGTATGGAAGCAAGCTAGCTAACAATGCTAGTGGGCAGCTTGAGTGGGAGGACTATTTCTTCCATCTTATTTTCCCCGAGGACAAGCGTGACAACTCCGTTTGGCCCAAGACACCCTGTGATTATACGTAAGTTTTTTTCTTTTTCTTTTTCTGAGCCAATTAATACTTCTCTTTTATTTGTTAATTGCCTGCTACTCAGACTCAAGATCCATGCATGCCCTACATGGGTTCGTACCCGACAGTCACATTCACGTCCAACTTCGCCATGCATTCCAATTTCTCCAGTTTTTACTTACCAGGAAATAGTTAGTAAAGTCAAAATATTTCCATGTAATATCATCTGATCCGAACTTACATTTTAAAATCATTAAATTGTCTACTCTGCAGTGAAGTCACTAGTGAATATTCAAGGCTGCTGAGAAGTTTAGCAACCAAAGTTCTTTCAGTCCTGTCACTTGGCCTGGGATTGGAAGAAGGGAGGCTAGAAAAGGAGGTCGGTGGTCTGGAAGAGCTGCTGCTCCAAATGAAGATCAACTACTACCCCAAGTGCCCTCAACCGGAGCTAGCTCTAGGGGTTGAAGCTCACACCGATGTAAGCGCGCTCACTTTTATACTCCACAACATGGTGCCTGGCCTGCAACTCTTTCATGAAGGCAAGTGGATAACGGCGAAATGCGTCCCCAACTCAATCATCATGCACATTGGCGACACTGTTGAAATCTTGAGCAATGGAAAATACAAGAGTATTCTTCACCGGGGGCTTGTTAACAAGGAAAAGGTTAGGATTTCCTGGGCAGTTTTCTGCGAGCCACCGAAGGAGAAAATCATCCTCAAACCACTGGCAGAAGTTGTGACTGAGGCTGAGCCACCGTTGTTCCCTCCCCGCACCTTTGCTCAGCATATCGAGCACAAGCTTTTCAGGAAGACCCAACATTCTCTCCTTCCCGGAAAAGCTGGTTAATGGCAGCACATCGTGTTCATCATGCTATGGCGTTGAAATGGTTTCGTCTATGAGATTAGTAAAAATAAAAATAAAGTTTCACCTGTGATTTTTAAGGTGAACGTGTAAGGCCATGAATGTGTCTGTCCTTTTTCAATTAATTGCGATGCGTTTGATTGAATAATAAAGATCTGATTTGTATTTCTTACTGATGGAAGTGAAAAATTTAATATATTAATATTAAATTTAAACCTCGGAGTACCATTAGATTTCATAATAAATTGATTATTATAGTAGTGACTGGTTGTTGTTTTCATGTTGCAAGGTGGGACAAGAAGCGCAAGTTCGAGGACGATAAATATTGTTTTCTTTTTAACTTATATATATATATATATATATATATATATATATATATTAACAGTTTATTAATCTCATTTTGTTTCGGCCTATACCGTATCAGTCAAAAAACAAGACAAAATAATTATTGTTATCGGTTCATACCGGATATTTTGACTAAATACCGGCCAAAACACATCAGAATTATACCGGAAACGCCGTTTCAACCATGAAAAAAAATTAAAAAATAATTGAATTAAGTGAGCACCCAGGCACCCCTTTCCCCAAATCAATTTCACTCAAAATCTCCCTACACTTCTCTTCCTCAGTCCTTACCTCAATAAAAATCTCAATCTATCAAATTCCTAACACTTCTTCTTCACTTTTCAATGTCTTCATCGTGCAACGTCCTCACCCAGGCCAATGCTCCTCTCTCCTAGACCAACGCATAAACTCACCAAACATTGCTGTTGGTGACTTGCATGAGCTATCAATCACAGAGCTTCGAAGCCATTAAAGAGGAGGGGGAGTAGGAGGAGTTTGAAGATATGAAGCTTCTTTTCTGATGTGTTGTGTCTTCGTTGAAAAAGTAGGAAGCTTAGTGCCCGTTTGGCAACGTATTTGTACCTGTGTTTAGAGGAAAAGCTGGTTCATAGTATTTGGTAAAGGGTGCACCAGTTTTTTGGACTGTGAGACCCATAAAAAACTGAGGCCAAGCCTCAGTTTTTGAGAAGCAACTCGCAGCTGCTCTCACGAAACGCATGCATCCGTGGGTCTCTCTCTTCTCTCTCTCACTGTGGCACAGTCTCCTCAACATGCATCCACTCCTGCAGAAAATTAGGCTAAAAATTGGCATATTGTTTCCAACAGCCATGCATTAAAGAAGACTCTTGGCCCCATGTTCTTCTGGTAGAGCCCCACCTCTCTGCTCATTGATTCTATTTATTCTATTTTCTCATGTTAAGGTAGGTTTATGGTTTTTTCATTTTTATTTTAAATAATAATAAAACAGAATAAATAATATTAAATATTGGGGGGGGGGGGGGGGGGATTGGTGTGTGTGGGTGTATATTTTGAAAATGATGTAACTATATTAAAAATATTTGTTTTTTTTAATTAAAAAATACCTCAACAAGAGAGTAAAAAATTATATGTAAAATTAATAATTATTCTTTAAAGTAAAAAATTTTAAAAACAATTTATATATATATATATATATATATATATATATATATATATATGTGTGTGTGTGTCTTTTAACGTAATTTCACAAGTTGACAGCAATATAAAAAGCATGATAACCAAACACACAAAACTATTTTTTTTTCAACCTCAAACTCAACCACAGTTTTAACCAAACACTTCACTGCTTATTTTTAACCACAGTAAAAACACTTTTTATGAAACTGCTTCTTTTCAACCTCAACCGTAACAGCAACCGCAATATCAAACACACTCTTAATCTTGTAACTTTTGTTGGGTTGGAGTTTATGTGGTAGTGGTTGATCCAGGAGTTATAAGGACTAGCAAATAGGAGATTGACATGTGGATCAAGCTTAGCCAAATCTAAAGGATTTCAATTGTTTTTTTTTTCTTTTTTATTTCTTCTCATCCGTGGCTATTAATAATATATATATATATATATATATATATATATATATATATATATATTGTTTATGAGATATATTGAAAATGTGAAAATCAAAACAATAAAAATAAATAAATATATATTATAAAAAAATAAAATTATTGTCAACTTTGATTTTATAAAAAATAAAAATTATATTTAATTTTTTTTGTTTTTATAAGTTTTTTCATATATATAATAAATTAATTATATATGAATAATACAATCCCGAAACAGCGCGCCAAAACGCTCCGAAACAGAAACGTTCTGTACCAATAAAAAAAAAAAACAACTGAAACGGTATTGACAACCTTGATATTAACATATTAAAATAATAATAATAATAATAATAATAATAATAATAATTAATTTCAAACTAAAATAAAATTTTAAGAATTCTTAAATATATGACTGGACAACAAAAATACAAAAAATATTATTGTCTTTATTCATAATTCTACATGAGCATTGAATTTAGTTTTTACTAGATCAGCTATATTGCATATCAGGTCATTTTTTTTAAATATAAAATAGTATTTAGTTATTGCTAATGTATATATTTTCTAGGAGAATTGTATGAGAGTTAAATATAATAATTTTATAAATATAAAAGCAACTCATGTAATCTTTTAAAATATAATTTAATTAAAAATAATAATCTGAAATGACATCTTGTTTTAAAATTGTTTCTTCCCCTTCTGATATTGGTCGTTAAGTGGAAGAATTCGGTGTTTCAATCTCCCAGTTTACACCAAGTCTGTCTGTCGAGACTTTTTCCTCCGAATGGCTTCCACATATCTACACAGTGTCCACTATTCAGAGCCAAGTTCATGCCATTCAGAGGTCTCCTGATGACTCGGAGAACGACTCTCCCCTTCCTTTTCCGGCTGCCGGAGCCGGCGTTGAATTTTCAAAAGCCTCTGATCATCTCGATCGATTGCCAAAAAGAGTCCTTACTCCATTCCCGGATAGTGGATGCCAAATAACACTCTGATAATTCCGAATCCCATTTAGAAAACCCGCTGTGCAGGGTCTCTTCTTAGTTTCAAGGATAAAACAATTGTCTACACTGTTATGCAACAACGTCTTCCTGATAGAAAACCGTTTAGCAGACATCCTAGCACAATCAAGATCTTTTATGATAATCGTGCTGCCATATTTTTTTTCAAGAACAATAAAAATAAAAGTAGAAGTAAACATATTGATATCAAGTATCTTCGTGTGAGAGATAATATTAAAAGGCATGAAATGTTTATTGAGCATATAAATATTGAATTAATAATTGTGGATTCCATGACTAAAGGTTTACCGGTAAAGCTATTTAAAAATCATATGAAGCATATAGGATTAATTAATTCATTTTGAACTTAGTCTTAATTTTTGTATATAGACATCAAGTTATCGTAATAAAGTTTTGTGCACATTTATTATTTTATCCAGAAGATTGGACCCGAATAACTTATAAAAGGTTTATTCATAAAATTTTAACTACCCATATAATACTTCTTTAGGGTATGTTATATATGTAATACATAGAAAGGACTACTTATTATGTAATGGTCTCACCGCCATAATTCATGTATAGTATTCCTTGTATAAGTAAGAGGGTTTTATGATTGGTTGAAATAAATAAAACAATGACCATATTAAAGAATATAACATAATAGAGAGTGTATGTGTCATAGGGGCCAAGTGGGAGAATATAAAAAATAATCATTATGCCCCTGATGACACCACACTCATGATCTGACTTATTCCAATTCATTGATAATGGGGATTAATTGTCTGATTTTCTCTTTGATGAAAGAAGAAAATCAGCTAACAAATTAATGAGAGGGGTTCTTGATTTACTTTAAATAATAATCATTGTACTTGTTAGAACTTGGAGATTTGATGGTAGATGAACACGGGAAAAACCAGATGAACAAGAGAGAACAGAGGGAGACGCAATGTGTGGAAAATGAAAGTCAATTTTCTTGTATATTTCCTTATAGTTTACAGCATATATATAAAGCAAGGGAATGTACAAGATCCGAAGATCAATGCTAAAATATCTCTATACAATCAATATGGAATCCCTAAACTATTTCCAGAATATAATTCTTAATTGCTGCACAATCAAAATGGAAAGTTGCCGTTGGCAACTATATATGGAATGTTATCGTTAATAGTACTCCATCTACAATTATTGATAGATATATATTAGAAAGTTTCTCTTAGAATTTTTTATTGTTATTTTAAAGTTGTGTTCCTGCTGCATTGTCTGATTTTTTTGAAATTTAAAGTAAAAATAACTAGAGATTTTTTTTGGTTGCTACAACGATTGGTTGAGGTGCTCGAGATCCCTCTGACCCTCGTGCTTTGACACCCCAGTCAACCGATCTTGAATCGCTAACTCGGCCTTTGTTTGCTGTGCTCACGAGTCTGTACAGTTTCTCATCACGTGATTAAGCGACCCTTCTCACTGTATCTACCTCTGGTTTTTGTCCATGAGAAAATTTTCCATAAACTTATATAATGAGGTCACCGATTCTTCAAACTGAAGCATTCTATCAAACGATTCTGTGTTCGCAGAAGATTCGTTTCATATAATATCAAGAGTGCTATTGCTTTATAATGGCGACTTCATCATTCCAAGTTCCAAGAGTTGAGAGTCTGTCAAGCAGTGGGATTAAATCAATTCCAAAAGAATATATTCGGCCCCAGGAGGAGCTAAGTAGTATTACCAATGTCTTCGAGGAGGAGAAGAAAGTCGAAGGGGCTCAAGTTCCAACCATTGATCTGGAGGGAATTGAGTCCGAGGACAAAGTGGTCCGTGAGAAATGCAGGGAAGAGCTAGTCAAGGCAGCGAAAGAGTGGGGTGTAATGCACCTTGTTAACCATGGAATTCCTGATGATTTAATTGATCGTGTCAAGAAAGCTGGCCAGGCTTTCTTTGACCTTCCTATTGAGGAAAAAGAGAAGTACGCTAATGATCAGGCTTCTGGAAATGTTCAAGGGTATGGAAGCAAGCTAGCTAACACAGCTAGCGGGCAGCTTGAGTGGCTGGACTATTTCTTCCATCTTATTTTTCCCGAGGACAAGCGTGACAACTCCGTTTGGCCTAAGACACCTTGTGATTATACGTACGGTTTTTTTTTTTTTTTTTTTTGAGACTATTAATACTTCTCTTTTAGTTGTTAATTGCCTGTTACTCAGACTCAAGATCCATGCATGTCCTACAGTCACATTCACGTCCAACTTTGCTATGCTCTCCACTTTCTCCGGCTCTTACTTATCAGGAAATGATAAGGGTGGAAGCAGCACAAGTATTGTTGGTGAAGTCAAAAATTTTCCATGTAATATCATCTCCGAACTTGCATTTTAAAATCATAAAATTGTCTACTTTGCAGTGAAGTCACTAGTGAATATTCAAGGCTGCTGAGAAGTTTAGCAACCAAAGTTCTGTCAGTGCTGTCACTTGGCCTGGGATTGGAAGAAGGGAGACTAGAAAAGGAGGTCGGTGGTCTGGAAGAGCTGCTGCTCCAAATGAAGATCAACTACTACCCCAAGTGCCCTCAACCGGAGCTAGCTCTAGGGGTTGAAGCTCACACCGATGTAAGTGCGCTCACTTTTATACTCCACAACATGGTGCCTGGCCTGCAACTCTTTTATGAAGGCAAGTGGATAACGGCGAAATGTGTCCCCAACTCAATCATCATGCACATTGGTGACACTGTTGAAATCTTAAGCAATGGAAAATACAAGAGTATTCTTCACCGGGGGCTTGTTAACAAGGAAAAGGTTAGGATTTCCTGGGCAGTTTTCTGCGAGCCACCGAAGGAGAAAATCATCCTCAAGCCACTGGCAGAAATTGTGACTGAGGCTGAGCCACCATTGTTCCCTCCCCGCACCTTTGCTCAGCTTATGGAGCATAAGCTTTTCGGGAAGACCCAAGATTCTCTCCCACCCGTGAAAGCTGGTTAATGGCAGCACATCTCCTGTTCATCATGCTATGGCGTTGAGATGGTTTCGTCTATGAGACTACTAAAATAAAAATAAAAATAAAAATAAAAATACAATCTGTGATCCCTAAGGTTGCACGTGTAAGGCCATGAATGTCTGTCCCTTTTTCAAATGATTGCGATCCATTTGCTTTATTGCGTAATGAATATCTAATTTGTATTTCTTATCGATGGGAGTGAAGATTTGAATATATTAGTATTAAATTTAAGCTTTAGTAGTTCCATTAGATTTCATAATTGATTATTATAGGAGTGAGTGGTTGCTGTTTTCATGTTTCGAGGTGGGACATGAAGCGGCAGGTCGAGGACGATAACATCTAAATTGAGATAAAAACAGTAATTTTACATCGTTTTCTAATTCCTTTTATGGATCGGATATGATGATACGGTAGAAAATGAAAGTACACCTTCTCTCGTGATTGCTGTGGAAACTTCGTTAAAGACAAGTCTGGATCCCGAATCAATAATTTCACTCAGTACGCTTGAGTGGGCGTACTGGTTTACAATATTACCTATACATTCTCAAGTGCGATACAAGCTGAAAGTAAACCACACAGCTGGAGGTGACAGCCGGGGTGGTCCGCGTGACAAGACTTCTGACAACACGAATAAGTGGTGGACCCATGCAATCCAATAGCACAGCCTCCTAATAAATGCCCCGACCACTTGCACGCGTTTAACCATTTCGGGTCTTTGACAGCGGCTTTTTTTAACTTCAAGGTGGAGCCCTCGTTGGACCATAGTTGTCAATACCATTCGGATCGCCGCTCTGGTTTTTTAATTGGAACGGAATGTTCCAGTTTCGGAGCGTTTCAGCGTTTCTTTTCGGTGTCATACTATTGATATATAATTAATTATATATATGTATATATGTGGAAAAAAAATTAAAAAACAAAATATAATTTTTATTGTTTATAAAATCAAAGTTGACGCAACAATTATTTTTTATAATATATATTTTTAATTTTATATATATATATATATATATATATATATAAAAGCTAACAGTTATAAGTTGTAAGTTGTAACGTTAAAGTTACAAACTATCTTACATTTGATTATTGATTTGTCCAGCGGACAAATCGCTGGATTGATTTGTCTAGCTGGACAACTCAATTCTATCCCACATCGCTAGATTGTGGGATAGCTTTAGAGTCCGAGGCTTTAAAGTTTCAAAACTATCCCACATCGGCTAAATAGGATTCCAGCCAAAGTGTTTTCTCTATTAATATAAATCAGGAAGTCAATAGTAAACATGCTCACCGGGACTTTTATTAGGCTCAGTGAATTTTATGTATAAATAAAAAAAAGTAAAATATTAATTTAATAAAAATAATTAAAATTCTTGAGAAGAATTTTTTGGCCGAAACGGAACGCTCGGAATGATTCTGAGGTATTCCGGCCGGAATTTTCGGAACGGATCGGAATTAAAACCGAGACGAAAACGACGCCGGTTTGTCTCGGTTTTATGAACGGAACGAAACGGAATTAACAACTATGCGTTGGACGGTGGTTGTACGGTTGAGTTCACGAACAAGCATTATTATTGTCGCGACAACGATTTTTTACGCGCTTCGCGCCCCGTCATCACCCCTGTGGTTTGTGGGGGAGACAACAGCGCGCGGTGAATTGGAGGTGATTTATAGCCGTAAAATTTACGACTATAATTATTAGGAGTAGCCACCTAGTATTAAGGTTACTAGGAACCTATTGGTCTGCGAGAGTCTAGGGTAAGGAGACTTGTTGTGCAAGGGGAAGACGCGTCACCCCCAGTGCACCCTACCTAAGGTAAGCTGCATTGTCGTTTGATTGTTTTTCTAAGTTAAAAATTTTGTACTGTATTTTCAAAAAAACATTTTTTTTTGCATGCGGGTGTACTTTACATTGTAATTTTACACCGCAGTTACAAGTTTTTATATCTACGGGTGTACTTTACAGTGTAATTTTACACCGTAGTAAAAATCTTTTTTTATCTACGGGTGTACTTTACAGTATAATTTTACACCGTAGTAAAAAATTTATTCGCGGGTGTACTTTACAATGTAAATTTACACCCTGATAGATGAAACAAAAATATTTATAATTATTTTTGACATTTTGGCAAAATTCCAACGGATAATCATAAACCGGTTACGATATCCAATTTTCGTTTCAAAATATGGAAAAGATGCAACATAATTTTTACGAAAAATATGTATGGAAAAATCATGGAATTTGGCCGTATGCACAAAAAACAAATACATTTTTTTATATTTTTGAATTTTTTGTAATAATAATGGTAGTAAAAAAAATACTTTTTTTTTTGTCAATTTGTATTTTTCAATTTTTTTATTTTTTTTATTTTTTTTTATTTTTTTGGGGGCTGGGCTGTCAGCCCACCCTTAGGGGGGCTGGGCTTCCAGCCCTCGCGGGCTGGAAGCCTACACATTGTTGGGCTGGGCTTCCAGCCATCGTGGGCTGGCAGCCCAAATATTTTTGGGCTGGGCTTCCAGTCATCACGGGCTGGAAGCCCAAACAAAGTTGGACTGGGCTCCTGTACATGTGGGCTGGAAGCCCAGCAAGACCAAGCACATGACCCGGGCACAAAGCCCGGCCCGCCTCCCTCAGCCCTGGCCCGCATGAACAGCGGGACGTGAATCACGTCCCGCTGCATGCCGACCAGGGAAGAAGACGATGAGCAGTAGTTTTTCGACTTTGACGAGAGGTGTACCTGTTAGCACATTTGGGTAGAGGAGGTCGTGGTGGTTGTCCCAGTGGTGGTGGCGTCGTCAATGGTGGCCTGTGGTGGCCGGAGGAAGCTTCCGAAGTGGCCGGAGTTTACATTGCAGTGGCTGCAACTGTCGCCGTGGCTTCGCCTGAGAGTGTGGTTAAGTTTATGGCATCGAGGGGAGGTTAACGGCGGTGATTAGGGTGGTTTTAGGTGACTGGATCGCCTTTAATGGTGGAGAGAGAGAGAGCTCGTCGGAGCTGTTTTGGAGAGAGAGAGAGAGAGCCTGTGACTGTGAAACTGGAGAGAGAGAGAGAGAGAGGGCTGACCACCGCCTGCGATGGATTTCCAGCCGTGGGTTGGCTAGAATGCTCTCCTGTGTCGTGTGTCTGTGTTCTTTTTTTTTTCTGCTCCCCCTCTCTGCGTAAATTTCTGGTTCTCCACTCCGTTTTTTTCTCGTTTCTTTTTCTTCCTCTTTTCCTCCTCTCTTTGATTCGTTTTTCTTCTTCTATTTATAGGGGCAGAGGCGGCTCTTGCCTCTGCCCCCTCTGCAAATTCCCTCTGCAAATAATTTGCAGAGGCTGCTCTGCAAATAATTTGCAGACAGGCCGTGAACCCATGGCTTCTGCAAATTTGCAGAGGCTGTGGGTTTTGGCTTTGCAATTTAGTCCTTCAATGTTTGATTGGTTCAATTGCACCCCCAATTAGTTTTAAACTTTTAATTTTATGCAATTGTATCCCCGTTAAAATTTCAACAGCAACCTTAAATGTGCGCGCCTTTTTTATTTTCGTCTCTGGTTTCCGATTGCGCGATTTAACCCTTAATTGACTGTTAAATTCTCAATTCGTTCAATTTGGCCCCTGATTTCGCATTATTGACTTAAAAATTCAAATCGGTCTCCGAAAATTCCATTCTCATCAATTGAGCCCGAATTAAATTCAAGAAATTGATTTCTCATTGACTAAGCCCTTAATAAAATTAATTTGACCAATTTAAAGTATAATTAAGTCCTTGCACTTAATTAAATCCTTCAATTGGACCTTAAATTAATTCCCGATCATAATTAAACTTTAAATTTGTCGACGATTAAATCAACCCATAAAAAATATAATTATATCGTTTAACTTGGTTTTTACACAGATTCATCCAATGATAAATTATTTTTGCCTTAAATCTGTATTTTTCTCTTTTTTAGAACCAAAGAGATACGATTGGACTCGCGAAAACAACCAAAAAATCCACATTGATTTTTCTACCCACGCCGGCTACTATTATTTTATTTTTGTTATTTTTATTTTATTTTGGGGAGTAACCCAAAAATTGGGTTACGACAATTATTTTTCTTTTCTTTTAATTGATGATATATTTATTTTAAAAATAAATTAAGCATCCCAATCCAATGCATTAAAATATATCCAAAAAATCAAGTGAAAAGATATAAAAAAAAAACCTATCTACCAAACCAACCATTTGCGTGGATTGATTAACACTTTGACCAGGTGTACCATCACCAACAGCAACACTTTGACCAGGTGTACCACCACCGCTACTTGTCCACCCCTTGTAGCCCACACTCCACCAACGCTTTGATCAGGAGTACCACCACCACCTTGATTGTTTGGTCTCAAATGCTGACGGGGATAGCCACCACGACCCCCTTCATACCCTCCACGGCCACCTTCTAAGCCACCACGACCACCATCTCTTCCTCCTCCATATCCTCCTCTTCACCACTGTTCCTACCACCATGACCACCTCTTCCTCTGCCTCTATACCCTCCTCTCTCCATTGGACAAATTGGGAGTAACTTGGTAATACACACACACACTCTTGGCTTTAAAGGATTGATTATTTATTTATTTTTATCATTGTTTAACATTGTATTTAAAAAAAATATTAAAAAGTAAAAAAATATGTATTTTTTTATTTTAAATTAAAAAATAGTATTTTTAGATATTTTAATGTATTGATATTAAAAATAATTTTAAAAAATAAAATAAAAAATATTATTTTAATATATTTCTAAATAAAAAATATTTTCAAAAATAACATTGAATTATACTCTAAATTAAATTATACTCTGTAATAAATTGTAAGTTATCCGTTACTTTTCTTCTTCCTCCCTATACTTTTCTCAATCCATGTTCCTCGAGTCCATCGTTTTAAAATTCTAATGTCATTTCTTTTACGTTGAGGTTAGATATTGTGTGGAGATATTCTGTCTTAACATTAACTATTTTAATGTTAAATCAGAAGTGTCTTGGTCAAAAAACTGGATCTAGCCGTAGAACCAGGTTTTTAATTCATTGATTTTTTAAAAATATATATTTTTTAATTAAAGCAATGCAATTTAAATTCTAGGAAAAAAATATCAACCCCGGTCTATCCTTTAAACCCAGTAGACTTGCCCCATTTCAGATTTTATAACTACACGGGAAAACAACTTGTAAAGGAGGTGTAATTAATCACCGGCAAGTATTGGTGTCGTATAGTGTTGATATAGGATCTACGAGCTGACTTGCCCGTGTATTGTGCTTGACTTTTTTCTATATAAAAATCTAATTGACTTTTTGCGTGCTGTAATTAGTTATTTTAATATTCAATTAGTAAAATTATAATAGATAAAATATATTAGAAATGAGTTTTTTTCCACCTAAAAGGAACAATGTAATCGAAACGGGAAATGGTTCGTATATTTTTTAATTGTAGATAACCTAGGTAAATTTATCTACCTATTTTTTTAGTTGTCTTTTTTTCCTAGTAATATTAGATCTGAAATATTATAAATAAAAATATTATAAATTAGATCACACAACAACTTCACACAACAACTTCACAATGGCCGTTTTGTGATCACACAACAACTTCACAAGTTTTTCCTCTTGCGCACCTGTCAAACCTTTTGCTATGATAACAGGAAGTGTATTGTTGTTGCCAATTAATACATACTTCAAATTATCAAGCAAATGTTTCAATTCTAACTCGGGGGCCTGTAAAATGGATGTCAAAAGCTTTTTATATGAAAGTACTAAATCAACAAAGACATTACCATGGGGAACGGTTTGCAAAGCCAATGTTGCTTCATGCATGTTTTGGGGAACACATGTGTGCCTCTCCATCTCCTCCAATTGGGTAAAATAATAGCCATAGCTCAAAGCTACGGTTAATCCATCCACACAATCAAAATCACAAACTTGTTGCACACACTTATCAACTTTGTCAAAACATGTGATAGAATAAATATTGCTATAAGGATATTTCATTGCATCATGAAAATTAAATTCAATCTTTTCATATCCGACCTCCATAGACGAAGTATCCTTACCACAATCAATCTTTGTATTGACAGTTTTGAAGAACGGTCTCCCAAACAATATAGGAGTACTAGAATCACAAGAATTATGCTCCATATCAAGAATATAAAAGTCACATGGAATTAGCAAGCTATCAATCTTGACTAGGACATCTTCTATCACACCAAGTGGGTAAACAAAACTACGATTTGCAAGTTGTATTGCAATGTTAGTTTTATTCAAAGGCTCTAAACTAAGAGAATCATAAACATGTTTAGGCATAACACTAACGGATGCACCTAAATCGCATAGAGCCCTTTTAAAACTAGCATTGTCAATAACACATGGGATAGTAAACGCACTTGGGTCTTTCTGCTTCAAAGGCATATTCTTTTGAACAACAGTAGATACGTCTTCTCCCATACTTACCATTTCATGACCTTTCAATTTAAAAGCTCTTTTGGTAATGCATAACTCCTTCAAAAATTTAGCATACTTGGGAATTTGCTAGATAGCATCAATCAAAGGAATATTGAGTTCCATGTTCTTGAAAACCTCTAAGATCTCTTTTTCTTTGTCTTCTTTCTTAGACCTAGAAGAACTCACAAGAAATGGTGAAATTGTTTTAAAATTGGAATTCATTGAGTGAGGAGTTACATTTGGAGTGGTTATCGTTGTCTTATTTTGTGAAGGAGGAGTAGGTTTCTTCTTGCTACTCAATTTAGTTTCTATCTCTTCTTCTTCCTCCATCTCAACTTGTTTTGACTTGTTTTCTCCAAGTTCTTTCCCACTTTGCAGCATGATTGCATTAACTAATTAATAATTGATTATAAAATATATTTGCTACCAATCTCTCATTCAAATGCATAAATTTAATACTATATTTCTCCATATAATGACTATTCTTCTGTTGAGACATTGTCTTAGTAAGAAGATCTATAAGATTCTTTTAATTAAATACTCTTGTATCTTCAGAAATTTTGTCATCTTTATGATAACTAGAATCAAATGGAATCTTGTAACTATACATTTAGATATATGATGAGAACTTGGTAACTTTTCTTGTGCAATGACTATAATGTTATCACAGTACATTGCTAGTTAATTGATGAACTTTATAATCCAAGTAGTTTTTTTTGTTGAATTAGAAGTAGAGATATATTTAGTTTCGGTTGTAGAATAAGTTTGAAACTCATTCCATTTTGCCCAAAAATTGTATGAAGTATGTCTGTTTTGTTAAATCATTTTAGTTCTTAATATTATAGTGATTGATTATTTGAATATGATTTTGAAATTCTTTTCAAAACTCATTGCACCATGGTCAAGGATTTCACAATCAATATTAATTGAAAATGAACAAACTATTTTTTTTAATTCACGTAGGGTAATGAATCCTCTCTTGATCACTAAAATAGTTTCATATAGTTTATGTTATACTCATTCCTTACATGTTTGTTACATTTGATTATGAGAATGTGTGATTAGGATCAAAGCATTACTCTCTCTATATAATAAAACTTAGTGATCTAAGTTTAAGGATCACTCAAACAATCATCACGTGAGTCTCTCCATAGATATATATGATCTCTCCGTATAGAATTCTCTTGCAGGTTAGTTTGGTGCCATTTATTACTCATTTGCATATTAGTTCTAGATATTTATCATATCTCAACTAATGGGAGCAACTGCTTCTATTCATAAAAACAAATAATATAATATGCACCAATCTCAATATTTTGATACATTATAAATTTTATAATTATAACAATTTTATGATTTTCTGTACAAAAAAATATTATCCTATGAACTTTACTCTAGATTTATTAATTAAATATTCAATTAATTAATTAAATATAATTGAATATAAAGGACAAAAAAACTTTTATTGATAATAAATCTGACTTACATGAATAAAATCAGTATTACATATAACTAACCAATTGATTAAGGGGATTACATACAGTTGGATTATTGTAATAAAGGTCAAATTGATTACAATTAGATCACATATCTGAGTAATCCTTTCCTTCAATCTTGAAGACCGATTGCAGAGGCTTATTTGAAAAGAAGGCCTTCAAATTGGTGAAAACTAGTTCATTTAATGTTTCGAGTGATTCTGGGGTGAAAATAGCACGGTGTGGAGACAAAACTACATTATCAAGTTCAAATACCTCTCTGGGAACATTAGACTCATTCTCAAACACATCAAGCCCTGCCCTAGCAATATCTCCCCTCGACAAAAACTTCACCAGCAACTCTTCATCAATGAGAGCTCCGCGTCCAACATTGATGATCACCCCTTCCTTTCCCAGTGCTTCTAACACTTTCCTGCTGATTATGTGGTGAGTTTGTTTTGTCAGGGGACAACAAAGAATGAGAGCATCATTGTCTTTTGCAAGGTCAACGACATTAGCGTGGTAAGAAAATAGAACTGATGGCTTCTTCTGTCCTGAGTTATAAGCGATGCTACAACCAATAGCCTCGAGTCTTTTTCCCACTTCAAATCCAATTCTTCCCAGTCCAATTATCCCAACTCGTTTTCTTCATAACTGCAATTACATTTGTGTTTCTTAAGAAATAATTCACCATTAATGTGCTCTATCAAATCCAATACAGCAAAGAAAATGAAACAATGCTGCCGTCCCTACATACATAAAAAAACAAAGGCAGCGATACTTGATCTTGTCATAAATGTCGTATGATAATTAATGTCATTTCCTGCATAACAAGCATTCACTTAATACCTGCATCAAAAGTTAAAATCTACTTTCTATTCCACTATAAAAGGCATGGACGTGGCAGGGGAGCAGCTTCTTTGACTTTTTTGCACTGCATCTAAAGTTGTGTGCATTGCTTCCCTTTCCAGCCCAATGTCAGACTCAATCCATCTATTAGTTCCAAATAATACCAACTACAAAACCAAGATTTGACTCCATCGATCGTTCATGAGTTCTTGGAATAAGAATATTTCTAGATATCGCTCTATACCTCATGTTGGTTTAATTAACCTTATAATTCTGATCCAAGTTTTGGTTAACTTCTTTATTAGGCTTTGCGCGCAGTCATGTGGCTGGAGCTTTTAAGGAGATTTAACCATATATAGCTCTATCAGTTCTAAACCAACTTCAAGCTAAATTATGCATTCAGTCAACAGATGAGTTTAAAGCTAAAAAGATGGTGAAAACAAGATAATAAACCTTGAAACCAAGTGGATAGTAACTTGCCACAAGCCGGCACGAACGTATCGGTCAACAGTAGATATTCTACGGCAAACGTCAATCAACGGTACCACGGCATAGTCTGCAGCATCCTCCGCAATTGCTGTGCTGGCATTAGTCATAATAATTCCACGGCCTCGACATTCCTCTAGATCAATGTGGTCAACGCCAGCGCTGGCTGCAACTATGAACTCCAAAGAAGGAAGGAGGCTGAGGGTTTTTGCACTCAGGGGAGTATTGTAGATGCAGATGAGAGCTCTAACAAATTTTGCATGGCAAGAGAGGAAGGAGCTAGCAGGTTCAGATGAATCAGCTGGATTGTGGAGGTGGAAGTGAGGCTGTAGGATTTCTTTCAGTGGCGAGTTGAATGATGAGAGACGATGCAAGAGGACTGTAGGGAGGTCCTCATTTGGCTGAAAGCATTCTTGATTTGCGTCTGAAGCCATTGTCAAAACTTGGGGGTTGATGTTATTTCTCTCCATGTTGTTATTTGTTCCTGGAATCATGGCGATTACGAGGTTGGTGCTTTTATATATGCTGTCTTTCCTCTATTTTCTTTCTTTTTTTGGGAGGCAAGCCAGGAGCCGCTGTATAAAAAAAACCCACTCCATTTATCTAATTGCATTAAAAATGATAGCAGGATGCCATTTACTTCCAAAACTCAAGGTGAGAGCATCTTCACGGGGAAGATGCTGCTAAATAGAAAGTCAATATATATATATATATATATATATATATATATATATATATATATTATTTTAGCAATTCCAGTTTCTTCAAACTGAAGCATTCTATCAAACGATTTTGTGTTCGCAAAAGCTTCGTTTCATATAATATCAAGAGTGCTATTGCTTTATAATGGCGACTTCATCATTCCAAGTTCCAAGGCTTTCTTTGACCTTCCTATTGAGGAAAAAGAGAAGTACGCTAATGATCATCAGGCTTCTGGAAATGTTCAAGGGTATGGAAGCAAGCTAGCTAACAATGCTAGTGGGCAGCTTGAGTGGGAGGACTATTTCTTCCATCTTATTTTCCCTGAGGACAAGCGTGACAACTCCGTTTGGCCCAAGACACCCTGTGATTATACGTAAGTTTTTTTCTTTTTCTTTTTCTGAGAATATTAATACTTCTCTTTTAGTTGTTAATTGCCTGCTACTCAGACTCAAGATCCATGCATGCCCTACATGGGTTCGTACCCGACAGTCACATTCACGTCCAACTTCGCCATGCATTCCAATTTCTCCAGTTTTTACTTACCAGGAAATAGTTAGTAAAGTCAAAATATTTCCATGTAATATCATCTGATCCGAACTTACATTTTAAAATCATTAAATTGTCTACTCTGCAGTGAAGTCACTAGTGAATATTCAAGGCTGCTGAGAAGTTTAGCAACCAAAGTTCTTTCAGTCCTGTCACTTGGCCTGGGATTGGAAGAAGGGAGGCTAGAAAAGGAGGTCGGTGGTCTGGAAGAGCTGCTGCTCCAAATGAAGATCAACTACTACCCCAAGTGCCCTCAACCGGAGCTAGCTCTAGGGGTAGAAGCTCACACCGATGTAAGTGCGCTCACTTTTATACTCCACAACATGGTGCCTGGCCTGCAACTCTTTCATGAAGGCAAGTGGATAACGGCGAAATGCGTCCCCAACTCAATCATCATGCACATTGGCGACACTGGTGAAATCTTGAGCAATGGAAAATACAAGAGTATTCTTCACAGGGTACTTGTTAACAAGGAAAAGGTAAGGATTTCTTGGGCAGTTTTTTGCGTGCCACCGAAGGAGAAAATCATCCTCAAGCCACTGGCAGAAATTATGACTGAGGCTGAGCCACCAGTGTTCCCTCCCCGGACGTTTGCTCAGCTTATCGAGCAGAAGCTTTTCAGGAAGACCCAAGATTCTGTCCTACCCGGAAAAGCTTGTTAGTGGCAGCACATCCTGTTCATCATGCTATGGCGCCGTTGAAATGGTTTCGTCTATGAGACTACTAAAAATAAAGAAGAAAAGTTCATTTGTGACAAATTTTCAAGGCTGACCGTGTAGGGCCATAAATGTTTCTGTCCTTTTTGAATTGATTGCGATGCACCTGCTTTGATTGAATAAAGATCTGATTTGTATTTCTTATTGATGGAAGTGAAAATTTTAATACATGGAAATCTGGATGGAGAATACGGGGACTATAAAAATGATGGGGAAACACAAATCCCAAATATAAAAAAAAAAAAAAAAGAGAAGCATCAGAAGACGCAATCAAAATGAGGGAATGAGGTCTTGGCCCGCGTGTAGTCTATTACTAAATTAATTCAATTCTGGGTTATTTTTTCCTTTTCCATTTGGACAACCTGCATACCAGTCCTCAAACTACCTCTTTCGTATAATTTTACCATTTTATATTTGTATTTGTCAGGAATTATAAGAAAGAAAAGATGGTGCTTGCTATTAGTACAAAAAGCTAAATGAGTTCGGGGATTTACTATTGATTTACTGTTCAAATTTAATATAGCACTACACATAGATATAAAACTAAGTTTTAAAAAAAATCAAATAAATTTAATCTTAGTGTTTTTAAATATTTTAATATAAATTAATGAAGAATAATTTTTTTTAAAAAAATAAATTTATTTTTCAAACGATAATGATGGTGTCAACGATAATGTTGCCAATAATAATTAATAATGATTATAATAACAGCAATAATAATTATAAAAATTTAACAATTATAAGAATAATAATTAAAATAATTCATCAATTTTATTTTGTTAAAAACTGACTTTATGGCTTTTTTATGCATAGTATTTCAGATCTAATATAACATAAACAAAGCCGGAGGGTTTCTGCACTCATGGGAGTATTGTAGATGCAGACGAGATGCAGATGAGAGCGAGAGTAGGCAATTGTCGGCTTTAATTCCTCTTCATTTCTATATTTGCACAGAAGTCCTGAAACTCATGTGAGTATATTCTCCACATCACTTCTCACCTTCTTCGATCTGTATCCACTTTGTACCTCAGCAACATTAATATTATACTGGCAGGATCGACAGCATAAATGGTGTTATCTGGAAGTGAGGACTGGTATACGTGCTCGAGATCCATCTAACCCTCGTGCTTTCACCCTCCAATCAACCGATCCTGCATGGCTAATTAACTCAGCCTTAATTTGTTTACTGTGCTAACGAGTCTGGTACAGTTTCTAATCACGTGATTAACCGACCCATCTCACTGTCTCCACCTCTGATCTTTGTCCCGGAGAAAATTTTCCATAAACTTATATAATGTGGTTACCGTTTCTGCAAACTGAAGCATTCTATCAAACGATTTTGTGTTCGCAAAAGATTCGTTTCATATAATATCAAGAGTGCTATTGCTTTATAATGGTGACTTCATCATTCCAAGTTCCAAGAGTTGAGAGTCTGTCAAGCAGTGGGATTCAATCAATCCCAAAAGAATATATTCGGCTCCAGGAGGAGCTAACTAGTATTGGCAATGTTTTCGAAGAAGAGAAGAAAGTCGAAGGGGCTCAAATTGCAACCATTGATTTGGAGGGAATTGAGTCCGAGGACAAAGTGGTCCGTGAGAAATGCAGGGAAGAGCTAGTCAAGGCAGCGAAAGAGTGGGGTGTTATGCACCTTGTTAACCATGGAATTCCTGATGATTTAATTGATCGTGTCAAGAAAGCTGGACAGGCTTTCTTTGATCTTCCTATTGAGGAAAAAGAGAAGTATGCTAATGATCAGGCTTCTGGAAATCTTCAAGGGTATGGAAGCAAGATAGCTAACAGTGCTACTGGGCAGCTTGGGTGGATGGACTATTTCTTCCATCTTATTTTTCCTGAGGACAAGCGTGGCAACTCCGTTTGGCCTAAGACACCCTCTGATTATACGTAAGTTTTTTTTTTTTGAGACTATTAATTCTTCTCTTTTAGCTGTTAATTGCCTGTTACTCAGACTCAAGATCCATGCATGCCCTACATGGGTTCGTACCCGACAGTCACATTCACGTCCAACTTCGCTATGCTTTCCGATTTCTCCAGTTCTTACTTACCAGGAAATGATAAGGGTGGAAGCAGCACAAGTATTGTCGGTGAAGTCAGAAAGTTTGCATGTAATATCATCAGATCCGAACTTACATTTTAAAATCATAAAATTGTCTACTTTGCAGTGAAGTCACCAGTGAATATTCAAGGCTGCTGAGAAGTTTAGCAACCAAAGTTCTGTCAGTGCTGTCACTTGGCCTGGGATTGGAAGAAGGGAGACTAGAAAAGGAGGTCGGTGGTCTGGAAGAGCTGCTGCTCCAAATGAAGATCAACTACTACCCCAAGTGCCCTCAACCGGAGCTAGCTCTAGGGGTAGCAGCTCACACCGATGTAAGTGCGCTCACTTTTATACTCCACAACATGGTGCCTGGCCTGCAACTCTTTCATGAAGGCAATTGGATAACGGCGAAATGCGTCCCCAACTCAATCATCATGCACATTGGTGACACTGTTGAAATCTTGAGCAATGGAAAATACAAGAGTATTCTTCACAGGGGACTTGTTAACAAGGAAAAGGTTAGGATTTCTTGGGCAGTTTTTTGCGAGCCACCAAAGGAGAAAATCATCCTCAAGCCACTGGCAGAAATTGTGACTGAGGCTGAGCCACCACTGTTCCCTCCCCGCACCTTTGCTCAGCTTATCGAGCAGAAGCTTTTCAGGAAGACCCAAGATTCTGTCCTACCCGGAAAAGCTTGTTAGTGGCAGCACATCCTGTTCATCCTGCTATGGCGTTGAAATGGTTTTGTCTATGAGACTACTATAATTAAAAATAAAGTTCATTTGTGATTTTTAAGGTTGACCGCGTAGGGCCATGAATGTGTCTGTCCCTTTTCAATTGATTGCGACGGAATTGCTTTCGTTGAATAATAAAGATCTGATTTGTATTTCTTATGGATGTTTTACTGTTTGAAACAACATTGTGGCCTATAAGGTAATGTATTGTGGATTGCAACAATGCACATACTATTGTGTCTTTAATAAGAAAATGGAACTGATGGCTTCTTCTGTCGTGTGTTGTAAGCGATGCTACAGCCAAAAGCCTCGAGTCTTTTTTCCACTTCAAATCCGATTCTTCCCAGTCCAACTATCCCAACTCGTTTTCTTCCTAACTGCAATTACATTTGTGTTTCTTGAGAAACAATTCACCATTAATATGCTTTATCAAATCCAATACAGCAATGAATATGAAGCAATGTTGCCCGTCCCTATATACAATAAACAAAGGCAGCGATACTTGATCTTGTCATAAATGTCGTATGATAATTAATGTCATTTCCTACATAACAAGCATTATAAGCACTTAAGACCTGCATCAAAAGTTAACATCTCCTTGACTTTTTTGCACTGCATCCAAAGGGGTGTGAATTGCTTCCCTTTCCAGCCCAATATAGACTCAATCCATTTAACTAGCTTATAAGTAATCATCTCAGTGAAAAATTTAAATATTTTAATGAGATTTCATAATATATTTATATTATTCTTTAATATATATTTTCAAATGAAAGCTCTAAAGTGGTGAGATTTTAAACTCGTAATTGTTGGGTCAATAAAAATCAGCACTCTATTTTTTATCAAATAGAATGAGGATGGTAAAATTCAAACTCGTGATTATTCAATCAACAAGACTCTGATACTATGACAAGAAACCATCTTACCTAAAAACTTAAATTTTTATATTATTTTTTAACACTAGCTACCTCATATTTAGCAAATATCAGAGTTATCTTTCTCTAACAAATATTTCCAAATAATACCAACTACAAATCAAGATTTGACTCCATCGATCGTTCATGAGTTCTTGGAAAAAGAATATTTCTAGATATCTCTCTATAACTTCTTTTTTTGTTTAATTAACTTTAGTCATGTGGCTGAGGCTTTTAAGGAGATTTAACCATATATAGCTCTATCAGTTCTAAACCAACTTCAAGCTAAATTATGAATTCAGTCAGCAGATGATCAGTTTAAAGCTAAAAAGATGGAGAAAACAAGATAATAAACCTTGAAACCAAGTGGATAGTCTCTGTTATAACTTGCCACAAGCCGGCACGAACGTAGCGGTCAGCAGTAGATATTCTACGGCAAACATCAATCAACGGTGCCACGGCATAGTCTGTAGCATCCTCCGCAAATGCTTTGCTGGCATTTGTCATAATAATTCCACGGCCTCGACATTCCTCTAGATCAATGTGGTCAACGCCAGCGCTGGCTGCCACTATGAACTCCAAAGAAGGAAGGAGGCTGAGGGTTTCTGCACTCAGGGGAGTTTTGTAGATGCAGATGAGAGCTCTGACAGATTTTGCATGGCTGGAGAGGAAGGAGCTACCAGGTTCGGGTGAAGGAGCTACCAGGTTCGGGTGAAGGAGCTACCAGGTTCGGGTGAATCAGCTGGATCGAGGAGGTGGAAGTGAGGCTGTAGGATTTCTTTCAGTGGCGATCGAGTTGAATGATGGGAGACGATGCAGGAGGACTGTAGGGAGATCGTCATTTGACTGAAAGCATTCTTGATTTGGGTCTGAAGCCATTGTCAAATCTTCGGGGTTGATGTTATTTCTCTCCATGTTGTTTTTTGTTCCTGGAATCATGGCGATCGCGAGGGTGGTGCTTTTATATATGTTGTCCTTCTGTCTTTCCTTTATTTTCTTTCCTTTTTTGGGAGGCAAACCAGGGGCCGCTGTAATTGCATTAAAAATCATACCAGGCTGCCATCTAATTCCAAAACTCAAGGTGAGAGCATCTTCACGGTGGAGATGCTAAATAGAAAGTCAATATATATATTTATTTATTATTTTGGCTTTTCAGTGTTTATTTTATACCAGCTATTTACTTGCATTTCGTTGCGTCTAATTTTTTTTTTCAACTTAAAAAATATTAAAAATACAAGATTTTTTTATAATAATATAAATTTGGGCAAAATAATAATTTTTTGCAGATTTTTTGAGATGCGCGAGACTCCAATAAAATATATGAATTTTAAATCGATAAAAAATTATTTGTTTAACATGTTTCAACACATTCATCATCATAAAATTATCATCTGCATTAAAAAAAGCAAGAAGATTCGGATACTAAATCATCGAATTCACTGTATTAGGATCAGTTCATTTTATAATTTCATTTAAATTAAATACAATAATAAAATAATTTGTATAAACACATGCAATAACCAAACAAAAAAAAATCATTAATTTTTCACCTACAAAAAGAAGTAAACATCATTGAAAATCCATTGTTACGTTACTATCATTACCATGACTATAGTAGTTAAAATTATCATCATCATTACTGCCCAAACAATGAAAAATATTAAATTGCCCCTAAGAATAAATAAAAAACCAAACACTTTTACAAAAGAGTAAGCAAAAAAAAACAATAAAGAAAAACAATTACTAAAATTATCATTATTATTGCGAAAAGAATGAAAAACATAAAAATATTTTGAAGAATATTTTTTTTTAACAAAAGAGCAACCAAAAACAACAACATCAAAAAAACAAAACAAAATAAATATTATGAGCAAAAACATTATTTGATGTGAAAAACAAATAAAAATAACAAAAAATACTAAAAAAAAAGAACAAAGGTAAAAAAGAATAAATATCAATTTTAAAATGAGCACCAACATAAATTAAAATTTGAAGACTAAACCGGAAAAAAAAACTCAACAAAAAGAAAATGGCAAAAACCAAAATTAAAAGCCTAAATACATATATACAAACAAAAAATAAAAGATAGTCCAAGAAGGACATAAAAAATCAAAGTAAATAACACCAAATAACAAATTAAAAGAATAAGGACCAAAATGAAAAACTAAATATATAATTAATTTCAATCAAAGGACAAAACTGCAATAAATTAAAACCCTAGGACCAAAAAAATTAAAGGGATTTAAACAAATAAAAAAATCAAAAGAATAAGGGTTGAAATGAAAAATAACATATATGATTAATTTTAATTGGAGGACAAAATTGATCCAAATTAAAACCTATATACTGAAAAAATCCAAGGAACCAAATACAAATCAAAAATAAAAAAATAAGAGCTGAAATGAAAAATAACATATATAATAAATTTCAATTAAAGAGCAAAATTGAAAGAAAAAAAAAACTTCTTATAGAAGAAATCAGGAAGAAAAAAGAAATCAAAGTTGAGGGTTTAAAATGAAACACCTACCAACATATAGGGGCGTCATGTATTTTATCACTGCAGGAGAGAGAAAATAAGGAAAAAATAAGAACCTGCCATCGCCGATCCTCCCCCCTTAATCCACTGACCCGCGCATCACCATGTAGAAGAGGATATGACGGCACATCTAAAAACATGATGGTCAAACATTTTTAACCACCAAAAGACATCAAAAGCGCTGTCTGAAAGACGTGTTCAGTAAAAAATTGTTGGCGCATCAAGCAGACTCATTTGCATTAATTCTGGAAAAAAAATATAGAATTACCCAAACACACCCTAGAGCAGGTGATAACAACGAAAAAACCAAGCATGAAAATATCATCATACCCCTAGCGTCAACCCTGTGTTTCTTGTTGTTTCTGAGGTCATTTAGGAAGTTTCATTGTTCATAAAAATATGAAAAAACATAAGTACCTTCGACATTAGCTTCCTGTTTTTGTCTCATCCCATGGTAAATTGGTTAGTTTATTGTTCATGTTCAGATGAAAAAACCCAAAATATCCCTGCATTGTCTTTGTTTTTTTGTTTGTTTTCAAGAGTAAAAAATTAGTTACACTGTTCAAATAAAAATTTAAAAAACATACACGCTCTCAAACAATCTAGAAATGACACATATGTGCCCTGAAAATGTTCAAAATACTCATGGCACCAAGGGTAAATTTTATAGGTTGAAGGTCAAAACAATAATTCTATTATTGAAATCCATAGTAATTTGTGTTTAGTGACAGATTGAAACATCGACGTGTTTTATATATTAAGTAATGTTTTAATAAGAGTGTTAAATAAAATATTATTTAGTATTTCTTTTATAAAAATACTATTATTACATATCTTGTAAAAATATCAAAATAATATTTATTGTGTTAATCTTTAACTAGTTTTTTTCTTTGATTTTTTTAAATATATTTTTGTTTTTATGAGATTATCTTTGTCTTGTGATTTGTATCATGAGTTTGACAAGTTCACTCGATTTGACTTGCATTTTTTTCTAATTGATTTTTTTTTCAATTTTATCATTTAATATTAGTTTAATTGAGAATCATATAAATTATTTTTAGACATGCTAAGTCAATCAAGTTATATTAAGTTATTAAAATAGTTATGTATCAAATATATTAAAATACAAATGAAACTTTTAAATGACTTTTTACAATTTAAGTGCACACAAGCAAAAAATAATCATATTTATATTATTTAAAAATTCATTATTATTTTGGCTCTTCTAAATGCATCTTTTTTCGAAAATGCTCTGAGCTTTAAATAATAATGTAGAAATATATTATTTTGGTTTTTCAATACTTAGTTTACATACTGTTGAGGAAGTGCTCAACAAAATGTCATTTTAACTTTTCTCTAATAAAAATATCAATCCTACATATCTTGCAAAAATGCCAAAACACTATTTATTGCAATAATATATTTTCACTAGTTTTTTATTCATTAATATTAAATTGATTGAGAATTGTCCAAGTTATTTTTAGACTTATCAAGTCAATTAGATCATATCAAGTTGTCAAAATAGCTGTGTATCAAATATATAAAAATACAATTAGCTCTTTTAAATAACTTTTTTTTATCATTAATTGCACATAAGCAAAATAAAATATTATATTTATACTATTTAAAAAGACATTAATAATTTAGCTCTTCTAAATAACAAAGATGCTCTTAGATTAAGAGAAATCACCTCATGGAAGCTTGGGTAATGGAATTGCTACCAAGTAAAAAAAAAAAATAGCATTCAAGTTTATTAAAAGGTGAAAACAATGTTCATCTAATTACAGTAGTACAATATAGATGGTAACAATATTTTTATTTTTTTCCATTTGGAAAAAAAAATTATAAGCTAATGGTTAAGGGTAGAATTGTCTTTGTAATAAGACTATTTTAGAATTTTAAAATTGATTAGGGATAAAATAGGTATTTCAGGTTTTAATTGTCACAACATGATCTTTGAATCCATGATCGGCACATAGACAAGTTCCTCCTTTAAGTTCATTACCTATACAAATTGAAACATACATACAAACTTTTTCTCTTAATTCAATTAGAGTCCTATGAAACATTTGATAGTATAATTAATTACATAATATAAATGAATTATTATAATACAGTCAGTAAATATGAAGCATTAACTAGACATAACATAATAGCATATCACTTACAAACAAAAGAGAAGATTTTAAAAGTCCAACAAAATTGACCTGCTAACAAAGCTATACGTCTGAAATGATAAATAATGAGAGGGTAAGTTCAACAGCTTAGTGAATAAATAACATTCAATATACACCTACAAGGTAGTACAACAACGAAAATATATACAAGTTTTACTTCATGCTTTTATAGGTGAGTTTCACAAGCTGGTCATAACAAGAAATATCACGAAATAAGGCTCATAAAAAAAACATTATGCGGTGAGTATGACACTCTAGTTTGAGATGATCAATAACGGTAGGTTGGTGGCTCCTCTAACCAACTTAGAGTTTAGAATTACAATGTACATAAAGATTAATACTACTATGTTAGCATGATTATTCGTATTGGTACACCATAAAGTCATAATCAAATAAAACAAAATCATTTCTTAAAGGCTTAACTCATACAATCAATCAAATGCGGAGATACATATAATATCTCATATCAAGGAATCAATTTCAGCAGATGATCGTGCATTATCATCAACGAGAGATAATAAGCAATATATATATATATATATATATATATATATATATATATATATATATATATATTCAAGAAGCATGATCCATTTCATATTAACAATTAAAATATCTTTACTATTTCTCTTGCATATGAATTATTATTTACTTACCTGACTTAAAAGTAGAAGGAACAAAAACACAAAAATCAAAGGAAATCCTACTAACGCTTAGCATGTAGAATATCAAGAGTATATGAATGCAAAAGAAGAAATACTCAAAATGTACCAAAAAAGAATGTAAAATCTATCTAGTATACTTAATTTAGGGTCTAACTCGTCACCCTATATGTTTAGGGACAAAACTTATCCTTTTCTATAAATCCAAAAATCAAATGGTCGCCTGAGATTCTATCTTCCTGCATTATTCATGCTCAATTGTTTCTCCTATAAATATTCGCGATACATCTGTATAAAATGACACTTACCTCCAAAAGGATGGGAAAATCATGGCATTGAACTCAGATGGCTGGCACTGCTTGACATTCTACCGACTGCCAGGATTAACTGGAACAGGAAGAGCTAGTGAGTTTCACGTCTACTTTTATTTGCTCGCCCTCTAGAATGTTTTGCTGCCTCATCCTGCACTATGAATTGAGTCTGTACAATGTAAGATGGAGAGACCTGCAACAGGTGTGCATGCATGTATTTGTGTGTGTGTGTGTGTGTGTGTGTGCAGGCAAGGAGATAGGGGGGAGATATATTGTTTTGATACTATAGAAAAATATTGATGTGGTCCTCAACACAATGTTGTGATACACTCCTGAGCTCTTTATTTCGAAAAGTAGAGAAAGTAGAATTACATGATCTAGATATGTATATGCCAAATGATTTTGAAGAAACACAATGTTGAAATCCAGTCTTGATGCATTCATTGCCAAGAGTGGAGACTGCTCAGTTACATGATCCTGATACATTTAAGGGAGATAATGGACAGCTACATCAGTCCTTTTGGACGGGTGATACTAAAGGTTTGTTTGAAAAGAATGCCTTCAAGTTGGCAATGATTACATCCTGTAATGCTTCAAATGATTCTGGGGTCGCGACAGAACAATGTGGCGACAACACAACGTTATCTCGCTCAAGTAATTCTTTTGGCACATTAGGCTCATTCTCAAACACATCAAGACCAGCACCACCGAGCTCCCCTCGCACTAAAAATTCCACCAGTTGCTTCTCATCAACAAGAGGTCCACGTCCAACATTAATTATCACCCCTTCCTTCCCCAATGCCACCATAACATCCTTGTTAACTATATGGTGAGTCTCATCATTCAGTGCACAGCAAACAATGAGAATGTCACTATTAGCAGCAAGGTCAATAGCATTTTCATAATATGGAAACAAAACAGATGTTTTCTTCTTCCTTGAAAAATAAGCAATGCTACACCCAAAGGCAGCCAGCCTTTTTGCTACTTCAGAGCCAATACTTCCCAGACCCAAAATCCCAACTCTCTTCGCCCCTAGCTGCGACAACAATGGATATGCATGGTTAGTACCAGCTTCTCAAATGACATAACTTTCCCAACTATTCAACTGCAAATATGTGCTTACCAAAATAAGAAAAGGATGATAATTTATTTTCTTCTTTATATAAGATTATGCAAATTAACCACAATCCCAACCCATTATTAAGGCCCTACATATGCATATTATTAACCTACAAATTCAATTGCACTACAAGATTATATGTAAACCATCAGAAATTTAACAGACCAAAGTCAAGCACTTTCTCAGCTTAAACAGCAATTTAACACTAGTTTCAACAACCCCCTAAAAGAATGAAATATCTCAAGTCTCAACTTTTTTCCTATTTACATCCGGTTGCTTCATTTCACCAACAACAAGTAGAAGGCAGGAAAGTAAGAAAACGACAAACCTTGAAACCAAGCGGAAAATCACCATTAACAGGCCAAAACCCATCTCGAACATACCGATCACCAGCAGGTAACCTCCTCAAAACACCAAACAACAGCGCCACAGCATAATCAGCCGTATCCTCAGAAAAAGCAGAGCCGGCGTTGGTGACAGCGATGTTTCTCCGACGACACTCAGTAAGGTCAATGTGATCAACACCAGCACTAGATACCACAATGATTTGTAGAGAAGGGAGGCGATTGAGGGTCTCGGGAGTTACAGGTACGGGGCCTACACAGAGGAGGGCGCGAATGGAGTGGAGGAGAACGGGAGATGTGGGTGGGGAAGTGATGGGGTCGAGGAGGTGAAAGTGGGTGGATAAGCGGTTTCCAGGAGGGAAGTCGAAGGTTGGGAAACGGTGGACTAGTACTGTGGGGGGGTCTGTGTTTTGAAAGTTTGGGTTTTCGGCAGCCATTTTTGTTGATTTTGCTAAGGTTGCAAGTTGCAGGATTGTATTTCCAAAGACAATATTGGACTAGTCTTGCCTTCGTTGGAGCGAGTGGTTCCACGATGTTTGTTTTGTTTCATTTTTTTTATATTGAAAATAATTTAAAATAAAAAATTATTTTTATATAAAAAAATCAAAACAATTAAAAAATATATAAAAATTAAATTATTAACTGAATCACCCACCAAAACACAACACTTTATTTTAAAGGGCGGAGAAGTCGAGGCACATTCACACCGTTGGCAGGTGGCACACGGCACGGCGGTCAGCAGCTGATAAATTTGACCGTCACCGCTATAAAACAAGTACATATTATATCTTGGTCCTTGTAGTTTCAGTCTTTCAGAAATGGATATTCTCTTATGATAGCAAAAATTATAAAATCCCATAAGTGGAAATAAAAAAAATATTGAGATCAAGAACCTATTATTTTATTCTAATACAAATCCATAATAGACATTGTACAATGAATTAAGTGAAAAATATACTTATTTTTTATTTTTCTTACATTATAATTTTTAATATGTTTGGAGTTTATTAAAAGTTATTTCAATGAGTTTGGTATGCATAATAAATATTTTTAATTTATTGCTAAAAAATAAGATTTTCTGTATTTTATGTTTCAGACTATACTTTTTGTGACGGGTGTTTTACCAGGTTATAGTTTTATAATATGAATATGGATTAAATCAAAGTTAAAGTATATGTGTCAAACTTTCCAGGAAGGTATTATTGATGAATATATTTTTCTCATTGCTTTATACAATAGTTATTAATTAGTTTTATTAAATGCATGCACAAGTTTTTTTGATTTATATCTAGAAGTTTGTTTTATTGTAAAAAAACACTTTGAAGAATTTTGTCTATTCATTTTTGTAATTATGTTTTGATATTTAAGATTAGATGCTTATTTTTATGATTTTTTTTCTTGAACCTTTTATGAAAGTTTCATTGTTTTTAATTTAACCCTTCAATC
The DNA here is from genome assembly GCA_964035475.1 of Salix caprea. Classification (NCBI taxonomy): domain Eukaryota; kingdom Viridiplantae; phylum Streptophyta; class Magnoliopsida; order Malpighiales; family Salicaceae; genus Salix; species Salix caprea. The sequence goes on along the minus strand of OZ037759.1, from coordinate 7,939,697 downwards.
AAGTTTATAATGTTTTTTTGTCTTAGTTCTTTTGAATTTTATCATTTTGTTAATATTTTTATTCTTTTCAATTTAACTCTCAAATTTTAATTTTTTCATTGCCTTTTCATTTATTTATATTGCAATTCTAACCCTAATTATTTTTATTGTGTTTTTTTATTATTGATTTATTGTGTTTTCTTTTTGTGATTTTAACCCTCATGATTTTTTCATGTATAATATTTTCAGTCTTATAACTTGTTTCATGGTTTAGAAATTTAACAACTAACTTTTTTAATTTTTTGGATTCAAGTTAATTTTTCTTTCTATGCAATTATTCTATTCTCATTTGTTTTTACTTTTTTAACAAATAAAATCAATGAGATGTTTTGAGAATATCGTGAAGATATATTTCTATAATATTGTCAAGCATTTATCTTTTGTATTGAATCGTTATTTTTATTTATTTATTTATTATTAGTATCTTATATTTTAATAATATTATTAAATTAATCAAGTTTATTGAACTCATTCAAATCAATTATTTTAATATTACATAAATTTTCTATTTGTTAAAAAATATTTATACATTTTTATTATTTTTCATACAATAAAAAAACTAACCCACACCAAACTAGTAGCATCTGCATATATAATTTTAATATTTGTTTAGGTTAAAGAATATAAATATTACGCGTGAGCAATTTTTTTTTTGTAAGAAAACGCCAAAACGTTAAAAAAAAACAAAAAAAAGTGGAGTCAGAAAGAAAGCAGAGAAGAGAGGTAGGAAATAAGAGGAGAGCGGGTCATGGAGAGCAACAAAAAGAAGAGAACAACATCATCATCAACAACAACAACAACAACAACAGTAAGCAAAGAGGAGGTAATAGCCAAATTGAAAGAAGATGGTGACTTCGACAATCTCCGTCTCAACATCATCCGCAAGCTCAAAGACAACGTACGATCGAATCTCTCTCTCAATCCTCCCTAGGTTTTTCTTCATTGCTTTTAATTTAATCACTGACGTTAGAATTGATGTGCCAACTCAATGAAAGAATGACTTATCAAGTAGTAGTGGTTAAGGGATCTGTTGACTAAATTTTTAAAAGGGAATTTTCTTTTCTTTTTTCATTAATAAATTTTAATGCGAAAGCAAGGTAATAGTTTAGTAATTTGGGAAAGGATGGAGGATTGGAAGGGAGATAGGATAGATACTAACCCCCCCACCCATCCAATTAGTTTTTTTGATTAGCTAGGGAAGGGAAGGAAACCAATCCTCCCCTTTTCCCTTCCTACAAAGCGAGTGTAGATGTTTAGGAGTCGATTGGTGTAATTATATTCCCTTACAATATGAAAACACTGAACTTTGTTTAGCTTTAGGGGCACTGGCACCGGCATTACATTGGAGGGTGGGATTGCAGGGTTTTTTTAGGTTTGAATCTTGACATTATGCTTTTTGATTGATCTATAACGCTTTGGCATGGGGAGTGTTTTTTTTTTGGATTTGTGTAGATTCTCATTATTAACGTCTAAAACCTCTATTGGTACCCCCACCAAACTGAACTTTTGTTTAAGGTGAAAAGCTGGATAGTCTTTGATCCTCGTTGCCACTAACTGCTCTGAAGCATGTGACAACTGACTTGGAATTTGATTAAGAAAGGCCTGATTGAAATATCTGGTGTGGTCTTGTGCTTTCTTGTTACTTCATCAGTATCTCTAAATAAAAGCTTTGACTTGCAGGAAGAGTTGCGCAACAACATTATTTCCATTGTGAGACATTCAGCAGCACTTAATCGTGCTGGTGCTGAAAGTATGACACCCCGACAGCTTTTTGATGACTTATACGACGAGGTTGGGTAAGTTTCTCATTTTGAATATGATTTCTTGGTGGGGCTAACCAATCTTCTTTGTAAGGTGGGGCTCTAGCATACCTGCACAAAATGTTTGATGTTTTTCTCTATGGTTTCAGAGATTTGGTTTTGTGAACTTTATTTTTTATTTTGAGAAATTCCAGAATTCAAGTTAAACTCTTTGCCAAAGAAATTGGAAGCTATTCAACTATTGAATTGATCCGAGTCTTGAAAATGCTTTGCATTTGATGATGGTTGCTGTGCTTTGTTTGCAATCACTAGGAACAAACTGACAAGCCAAGTTTCTGCTGGTGTATGGAAAGTCATTAGATCAGCTGATGGAATGAAAAATGAAATCACAGAGACAGTGCAATCTGTCTATAATAAATTGGTCAACCCTGAAAGGAAGGAAGATGGTGAATCATCTACTCATGGTGCAATGGTAGTCGACAATGGAACTAACTATAAAGTTCTGGTAAAGGCATCAGCTGTGTCAATGGATGATAAATTGTCTAATAGTGACCCAAATGAACCACCAGGCTTCTCTCTATCAAACAATCATCAGACCAGTTACCATGAAAAGAGAGAAGAGTTGCAGCTACCTATTCCCCGAGAAGCAAAGAAGAAAAGGCCCAACCATTCAGAGGACATGCTGGAGGTGAATGATGTTGATCTTGTCCCACCAGGCTTCTCTGCAGATGCTGAGCTGAAGGAGCCCTGTGACAGCAGTGATGAAGATCCTGATGTGCCTCCGGGATTTGGTTGACATGTCACATACCTGGAAGTTGTCCCATAATTAAGTTTGTCGCTGCTTTTCTTGGATCGGAATGATTGATGGAGACTATATGATGGATGATTTAAGGGTGGGGGTTTCTAGAGCATTCCTTTTCCCTTGTACCTGAACTGAACACAGTTTGAGGTCACGCAGTCCAGATAGTTCGGATGTTTCTCCTGCTATGAGGTTTTCTGGCATCTAATCTCCAATTTGGAATGGTTACTTGAAGGTTTCGTGGACTAGTAAGCTGTAGAAGCTTGGTACAACTTGATATTTTATCATTTGTATCTTGGATCTGGTTGAGCAAACTCCATGGAGATTATTGATCAAGTGTGGAAACACTTGTCTGCTGAACTTTGAGGATTTCATCATGGTGTTTTCTTTGTTACTGTTTCTGCCTATGATAAGTGCTATTATTCAATCAACAAAATTGTCAATTACAGACAACTTCTAGTCATGCCCTATTGCTTTCTTTTTTCCTATGCTTCTGGGACATTCTACTTTTTATGGAGCATTATTCAAAGCCCTTTCGATTCAGCTTTTTGTACCTGATGGCATGAGTGTGTGCAAACATATTGTACAGTGGTTCAGCAACTGGGTGCAAAGAAGTCAGAGATATGTCCTGTGCAATTCCTTGTTTACAGTAATTTTCATGCGCTCTATGCTCTAGTTCCCTAATATGGTATATGTATTCATGTAACATTTGGTCACGGAAGGCTGTAGTACCACTAAGTAGTTTTGTTGGATGAAATATATTATGCAATTACCCGAGAGAAAAAGGTGTTTTTGGTGGTTGCTTTAACTATTGTCGTAATCTGTATGTGGTATATCCATCATTCTTTCCGATTGGAAGGCAATTTCCTTTTGTTTCTCTGTTTGTTTTTGTTCATGTGATAAAGAGAGACATTTGAAAGAGAGTGCTTCCAGTTATCAGATTATGGCAACGATCGATTCCTTTGACATCCCTATTGAATGACTAATTTTCCCCACTTTGTGCCGGCTGGCAATCAGTGAGTTCCCCATATAATCACCCCTTTTCCATAAGTTGAGTTTCTCCAAAATCCCAAGTTTTTTTGCAACCCCAAGAAGGAGGGGGAAAGAAAGCGTATGGGGAGAAGACTGGACATTTGATCGGAGAGAACCATAAATGTAGACCACCAAAAAACGCAAGAAATACAATTCACCAATGAAGAACACAAGCAATTCAGCAATGAGCCAAGGCAGCAATCGAGGCTGGAAACAAAATCAGGCCCCGGTGCCGAGCACGAACCCATCTCCCTGTCGTTTATCAGAGCTGTTTTGCAGAAAGTCAACAGGTAATATTGCTATCCGCTTCACATTATAAGTCGCCATACCCAGTATGAATTTCATTGCAAACATGTCCAGCACTCGCATGTTGCCTCGTTCATGAAACTCCAATTTCACATCAAAATAGGCAACAAAGTCACTAAATTAAACTAATCTAACAAAATAATAATCAGCTGTAACTAAAGTTGTTCTAACACTATCAAATTGGGCACAAAATCCACAATTATAGCATTGAAGATTGTTCATCAGAGTAAAACCCTAATCTTACAACAAAGCTTTTTTACATACAGTAAGTTAACTAAAAAAAAAAAGGATTAATTTCATTGTTGCTTTATCAATTTATTGATCATCAATAATCCTCTGGTGCACGCTTACCCTTCTTAATCTTCTCGAGCTGAATCTGAGTCTCGGTGAAGATCCTCATCCTTTCCATCTCCAAATCCTTAGCAAATTTCATCCTTTGCTTCTCTAAATCCACCATTTGCTTCAACTTGTCGCTCTCTACCCTCTCATAAACCTCCCCAAACCTCTCTATTGCAAGTGCCAATCTCTTAATCCCCTCCCCTTCCACGTCCTCCTCGGCGCTCTCCCTCTCCCCTCGGTCAAACTCCTCATCTTCATCCTCCTCACTATCAGATTCCACTGCTGCTGCCGCTGCTGCCATTGCCGAATAATTCCTCCTAAAATAACCATCATCCACCGATAAAGGCCTCTTCTGAGGCAAAGCCACAGCCAGAGCCGGAGGCTGCGGCTGCGGAGTAGAGCTAACCGGAGTCCTCCGGCAAGACGGAGGCAGCGGAAGAGCCAATGGAGGAGACTGGAAGGGATGTTTCTTCCCAGATGAATTAAAATTAGACCCAATCAAATCGTCAAGACGTTCGAAAAAGGGCCAAGACGACGCCAGGGTTCCGTTGGAGGAAACGACATGAGATTTCTCGACCTTGTACTTCTTCTTAATGGTGTCGATCCGGTTCTTGCACTGGACGTCAGTACGGTGCGTTTTTTTGGTATGGCCGTGAAGCGCGTTGACGGCATCAGCAACATCTTGCCAGTCTTTTTGACGGAGATTGCCTCTGTTGAGTTCGAGATAACGGCGTCCCCAAGCATCAACAAGGGTAGCGGTGGCTTCTTCACTCCAACAATCTTCACGGATCGGTAATGGACGAGAGTGCGGTGTCGTTGACGGAGTAACAGGAGATGACTCCATCAGATCTCCCATAACAGTCGTTGATTGAGAAGATTGTGGTGGGTGGCCGTTTGGTTTGGAAATTAGGTTTTGGTGTGTTTTGGGCCGAGGAATATTAATTTGGGGAGAGAGAGGTGAGGGAGATAAAAGGGGAAGGGTGGGATGATTTCGGTGCGGCGAAGGTGACGCGCCGGACAGTACTCGTTTTGGTTTTGGACAACGTGAACAACAATAGTCCATGAGACGACGTGTCGGGTTGAGACATTTCGTGACGAGTCGGTCCGACCAAGTAACAGGATTGTTCTTCTGTGTTCAGATTTTGCTTCCCGTTAGGCCTCGTCATTATTCTGATTCGGATCCCTTGTACATTAATAGCTTGCTATATTTATACCAAGAAAAAAAACACGGGAACGGTTTATAAATTAAATAAATCCCCCGCCTCCCGGTGTTCATATGCTTGCAAACCACTCTTCCTCCATTTTAACTTTATACAGACTCTTCTTGCTCAATTAGTCATCTCAGCCATAGAATATTTTGCTGTTGAGATTGTTTTTAAAAATATTTTTTATTTATAAATATATTAAAATAATAATTTTTATTGTTAAAAAATTATTTTTGACATAGATCTAAAAATATAAAAACAAATATAAAAAAAATTCAAAAAAATCTTTCCAAAAACATTCTTATCAAGACGAATAACGGTCTTTCATTAGTTTTATTGATCTTATCAAGATGTTTGTCACGAGATTTGTTAGTTGATTCGGTCCTGATTTTAGCACATCTTAAAGTCACAAGGTATCGTTGTTTTTTCCTGATTTTTTTATTCTCTTACCATATATATTGTTCTACAGAACCGATCAACTTGTTCTTGGGTATTTGATTTCATGGATTTCTATTTCAATCACTGGTCAGTTGGTCGTGGGTTTTCCAGAAACCGGTCAACCAGTTAACCACTTGTTTGCCTTTGCAACCTTGAGCTTTTTTAGATCTTGCTTCCTTTTTCTATTTCTTTTGGTAATTCTTCTTTGTCAATCAAGAATGATTGCTTGAACATCTTTCAAAGACCCTGGATCGCACAATGCAGATGATTCATTGCCATTGGAACCTGCATAAAAAAGTGGCATCAAAGATAAAGATAGGCTTGTAAAAGGATTCCCCATCATATTGATCGCAAAAATTCCCTTTTGAATTGCTCCACATGCGCCAATTGCAATCGAATACTCGTAGAAGGGAAGTGATGGGCCACCAAGTGATAGTGAATGCACATCGACTCCGTCCTCCACTGCGGTATCCGAGCCAACATGGTTGGAAATACTTCGCACCTCCTGTTGAGGAATTGGGTAATTGAATTTTGTTCTGTTAAACAATATTCAATATTATTAAGTCTAGCTGGCATTTCTTGTTAGGTCTAGCTGGCAGCCCAGGTGGCACTTCTGTCGTCTACTGGGTTGTTAAGCATTTATTTTGTATGGTCTGTTTTCAATTCGGCATTTTCACTTTCTGTTCTTCAAATTCTGTTTCAACAGACTTTGTTTCCGTATGTATGTAAAGGCCTATATATGGGTCAATACTTATTAAATGAAGTGTGTGGTTTCCATTCCTCAATTATTGTGTGGGCAATTGTTCATTTCAATTGGTATCAGAGCTGGGTCTCGCCAGTGATCTGTTCTTGGGTTGAAATTTGGGGTTAATTGAGAGAAGGAGAGTGAAACACAGGGAGAGTGAAACACGAGTGAAACACAGTGAGAATTGAAGAAAAACACGGGGAGAGTGAACATCATGTCATCGGAGGGCAACAGCTTCGTTCAACCGGCGATTCCAAAGTTCGATGGTTATTATGACCATTGGGCTATGCTTATGGAGAATTTTCTCAGGTCCAAGGAGTATTGGGACTTGATTGAGAAAGAAATACCAACGGCAACAGGAGAATCAACAGAAGCACAGTGCAAGGTGATTACAGACATGAAGCTTAAAGACTTGAAGGTAAAAAACTATTTATTCCAAGCTATAGATAGAAATATTATTGAGACCATTCTCAATAAGGAGACGGCAAAAAACATTTGGGATTCAATGAGCTTGAAATACCAAGGTTCCACGAAAGTGAAACGAGCCCAGCTGCAGGCGTTGAGAAGAGAGTTCGAGCTTCTGGGCATGAGAGAAGGAGAAAAGGTTAATGAGTATTTTGCCAGGACTATGGTTATAGCAAACAAGATGAGATCGCAGGGAGAAAAACTGGAGCAGAATGTGATTATTGAAAAGATTTTGAGGTCAATGACACTCAAATTCAATTATGTGGTGTGTTCAATTGAAGAATCCAATAACATTTCAACAATGTCTGTGGATGAACTCCAGAGTAGTTTGTTGGTTCACGAACAAAGAATGATTGGGCAAAAAGATGAAGAACATGTTCTGAGCATCACCAACACAGAGAGGGCTAGAACAAGGGATGTATACAGGACAGATGGAAGAGGAAGAGGTCGAGGAGCTTTTAGAGGAAGGGGTCGCAGCTGGAATAGGCAGCCTCTAAATAAAGCACTTGTGGAATGCTTTAACTGTCACAAATTGGGTCACTACCAATTTGAATGTCCGCAGATGAGAAATATTGCAAACTACACTGAGTTTGCCGAGAATGAGGAGATGCTGCTAATGTCTTTCATAAACATGGAAGAATCAACAATAAGAGATAATGAGGTTGCTGAAGATGGAAAGATGGTATTAATGACCAATGTGGATGAGCCAACAACAAGAGAGAGTCTGTGGTTTTTAGACTCAGGCTGCAGCAACCATATTTGTGGAAACAGAAGCTTCTTTTCAGACTTCAATGAAGGCTTCAGGCAGACAGTAAAGCTTGGGGACAACTCAACAATGATGGTAATGGGGAAGGGCAATATCAGACTACAAGTCGGTGGCATAACTCAGGTGATTACTGAAGTTTATTTTGCACCAGAGTTAAAAAATAATTTGCTAAGTGTGGGACAATTACTAGAAAAGGGTCTTGTATTTTTGATCAAGAATGGGATATGCAAGATTTATCATCCTAGGAGAGGATTAATTATGCAATCCAAGATGTCAGCAAATAGAATGTTCACTGTCATAGCTTCAGTAATTCATCAATCTGCTGCATGCCTTCAAACTGTGATTAATGACAGTACACATCTATGGCACTGTCGTTTTGGGCATCTCAGCCTAAAAGGACTAAGAACCTTGTTCTATAAAAAAATGGTGCGGGGACTACCAATGCTTGAAGCTTCATCAAAAGTGTGCTCGGATTGTATGGTTGGGAAGCAGCATAGAGAAGCAATGCCCAAAAAGAGTCTGTGGAGAGCCTCTCAGCAACTCCAGTTGATCCATGCTGACATCTGCGGGCCTATCAAGCCTGAATCTCACAGCCATAAGAGGTATTTAATCAACTTCATTGATGATTACAGTAGAAAAAACTGGGTTTATTTCCTGTCAGAAAAATCTGAGGCATTTGATGTGTTTAAGAAATTTAAGGCTCTAGTGGAAAAGGAAACTAGTTATCTTATTTGTTGCCTGCGTACTGATAGAGGTGGGGAGTTCACCTCAACAGAATTTAATCAATTTTGTAGTGATAATGGCATAGCAAGGCAGCTTACTGCCTCTTATACTCCCCAGCAAAATGGGGTGGCTGAGAGAAAAAATCGTACTGTCATGAACATGGTACATAGCATGTTGTCAGAAAAACAAATTCCTAGGGAATTCTGGTCTGAGGCTGTTAACTGGGCTAATCACATTCTGAATAGATGCCCAACCACGGCTTTAAAGGAAGTAACACCTGAGGAAGCCTGGAGTGGTAATAAACCCTCAGTACATTACTTTAGAATTTTTGGATGTGTTGCTTATGCTCATGTTTCAGATAATCGTAGAACAAAGTTAGATGATAAGAGTGAAAAATGCATTTTCTTGGGTGTGAGTGAGGAGTCTAAAGCCTATAGGCATTTTCTTGAGATGTGATATTTGCTGAAAATGAGAATTGGGAGTGGGAAGAAAACAATATTGGGCTGGAAACTAATGTGTTAGAATGGGGTGATGAGCAAACTGATGGGTCAAATTGGGGAGATGAGCAGGCTGTCAGGACTCAAAATTATCCTGAGATGAGTGAAAATACTGAAGAACAGGATGTTAGGCAGGCTGTTAGAATTCGGGATGATCCTGAAATGAGAGAAAATATTGAAGCAGAGGGGTCATCATCTGCTGGATGTGCAAACACTGGACATGGAGAAGCAGAAAATTCATCAATTCAACCTCAAGGAAGAAACAGAAAGGAGCCCATATGGATGCAAGATTATGTGCTAGGGGAGGAGTTACTGGAAGAAGACAGGAACCTAGCAATGTTTGCTACCTTTGAAGATCCAATTGTATTTGAAGAAGCTGTGAAAGGGCAGAACTGGAGAGAAGCTATGAGACTAGAAATCAAAGCCATCACAGAGAATGACACATGGGAACTGACAACATTACCGGAGGGGGCAAAGAAAATAGGGGTGAAATGGGTGTATAAAACCAAGCTAAATGAGAAGGGTGAGGTCGATAAATTTAAAGCTCGGCTTGTAGCAAAGGATTACTCACAGCAGTATGGTATTGATTACAATGAGGTTTTTGCTCCAGTAGCAAGATGGGATACCATTAGGGTGGTTCTTGCTCTTGCAGCACAAAAGGGTTGGTGTGTGTTTCAATTAGACGTAAAGAGTGCATTTTTGCATGGGGAATTAAAAGAAGTTGTGTTTGTTGATCAACCACAAGGGTTTGAGGTAAAGGGAGAAGAACACAAAGTCTACAAGCTAAAAAGAGCATTGTATGGACTCAAACAAGCTCCTAGAGCTTGGTACAGCAGAATTGAAGGGTATTTTAACAAAGAAGGGTTTGAAAAGTGTTACTGTGAACACACACTCTTTGTAAAGACTGAAGTTGGAGGTAATATTCTTATAGTCAGCCTTTATGTAGATGATCTAATCTTTACAGGAAACAATGAAGACATGTTTGCAAGATTTAAGGAGTCAATGAAGAGTGAATTTGCTATGTCTGATCTCGGAAAAATGAAGCATTTCCTTGGTGTGGAAGTCATACAAAACCAGCATGGGACATTTATCACACAGAAAAGATATGCGTATGAGATACTGGAGAGGTTTGGAATGATGAATAGCAAGCCAGTGAACAATCCAATTGTTCCAGGATGTAAACTGTCAAGGGATGAAAAAGGAATGGCTGTGAACACAACAACATTCAAGCAAATGATAGGCAGTCTCATGTATTTAACTGCTACGAGACCAGACTTAATGTATTCTGTTTGTCTGATTAGTAGGTATATGGAGAGACCTACGGAGTTGCATTTGCAGGTTGCAAAAAGGATATTGAGATACCTGAAGGGGACAGCTGAGCTTGGAATTGCTTATAAAAGGGGAAAAGAAGAGACATTAATAGGGTTTGCTGATAGTGACTATGCAGGGGACAGTGATGATAGGAAAAGTACCTCTGGGTACATTTTCATGCTTGGAACTGGTGCAGTCTCATGGTCTTCGAAAAAACAACCAGTTGTGAGTTTATCCACCACAGAGGCAGAGTTCATTGCAGCAGCTTTCAGTGCATGTCAAGGAATTTGGTTGAGACGAGTTCTTGAGAAATTGGGGCACACTCAAAGCAAATGCACAACCATTTATTGCGATAATAGCTCAGCCATAAAGCTTTCAAAAAATCCAGTCATGCATGGGAGGAGTAAACATATAGATGTTAAGTTCCATTTCTTGCGTGATTTGACTAAGGAAGGAACTATTGAATTAATATATTGTCCCACACAAGAGCAACTTGCTGATATTATGACTAAGCCCCTCAAATTGGAAGCATTCTTGGAGCTGCGCAACAGACTTGGTATATGTTCAAGTTTAGTTTAAACTAATTGCATTACTGCAATTTAGTTTAAGGGAGGGTTTGTTGAGGAATTGGGTAATTGAATTTTGTTCTGTTAAACAATATTCAATATTATTAAGTCTAGCTGGCATTTCTTGTTAGGTCTAGCTGGCAGCCCAGGTGGCACTTCTGTCGTCTACTGGGTTGTTAAGCATTTATTTTGTATGGTCTGTTTTCAATTCGGCATTTTCACTTTCTGTTCTTCAAATTCTGTTTCAACAGACTTTGTTTCCGTCTGTATGTAAAGGCCTATATATGGGTCAATACTTATTAAATGAAGTGTGTGGTTTCCATTCCTCAATTATTGTGGGGGCAATTGTTCATTTCACCTCCCGTTCTTCATATTAGCAATAGAATCAGGAAAGCCCTGGATATTTTAAGGGACTCTGTAGTCAAATTTAACATCTTATATATACTCAAAGGAAGGAAGAGAATGTCTGTACTCCGTTGGTATCAACGGTAGCCGGCATACAGTAAGTGGTTGTAAATTCGCTTTGATTGGCAAGATTGCGATTGGATCATTACCAAAAAGCTTGTTGGACTTGCTAAAGAGCCACAAGAGTTTGTCCAAAAGGTTCTACTTTAGTTCCCGGTAAAGTCGCCAGTCTTTCAGAACGAGGTTGCAGTAGATCTTGCAGAACCTTGGATTTTGCAACATTGCTAACTGGTTTATTGTTTTTCTCAAGAACATACCTCATCCTCTTATTTTAAATTTTGAGGAAAAGTCGATCCTTGTATGTTCGACATCTTGAAAGTGGAAAAAACTGACATTTTGAGCACGAGCATTAATATTCATATATATGATATGCTCAACTTATCGGATCGTGTTTACGAACATAAGACAGCTTTCATCTTGTGTTAGTATTTTCCTGTAAATTTCTCAAAACAAATAAACTATGGCCGTTGATCGTTGTTCCTTATAAATCATCGACAAACTGTGGGACAAGATATCAAGTAATTCTGTTGGCTAGTTGCATTTTTTACATGTTAGCCTTACAGTGTTCTTTCTGGTTCAATTCATCCACTGAGCTATATGATCAGAATCAGTTGCATAAAGTATAACCATCACGGTGCAATATACAACAACTAGTATATCCAGGCCTCCATTTTTTATTTTTCAAGTTTTGAACCTGGGCATAGTATATCACAGGACAGAAGGAAAGGGGTGTAGAAGATAAAAGCATAGCAGATGTACAATATAGAAAAATTGGAGAGAAACGCACATTCAACACACACACACAGTTCTATTCACCATTTACCGATAATTAGATTTGTTTTTAATGATTGATGAAAAAATAAATGTTTGAATTTTTGTTCTGATTGGTACTGGCTAATGGCGAGACGGTATAAGAACAAGATTTGGTTGAAGAAAAGCCATGGTATTGTCTGAGAACGGGCGTTAGAAGAAGAGTACTTCAGTAGAGGATCTAAAATGGTGGTGAAGAGATTTTCCAGAGATCTACAACCTTTATAGTCGAGGATTGTCACTACATAGAGTATGAAAAAAATTAAGGAATTTATATTTTTTTTATGTAAGGTAAGATATATCAAGCCAAGGTATTATTAATAGGTGGGTCCAAGGAACCAAATTAAATGAATTTATGTTAGTGATGGGTTTTTTAGTGACTGTTGTATGCAGAAATGAGCTTCACCCTTTCCAAAAACAAGTTTAAATAGTTTATCTTAAAAAAATAGAAATGAAATCTTATAAGAAGCAATTATTATTATTATTATTATTATTATTTTGTTGGATGACACTTAAAAAAACAGTAAATTAAATTGAATAGAAAAATAAAATCTTACTAAACCTCTACTCACTTTTAAACATTTTTTTTTATTTGAGAAAACTTTATCTCTTGAAAAATACATTTTATAAGTTCAGGTGAGCGAGTAAAACCTTAGTTGTCTCATACTTTTATAAAATATACATGTTTTAACTCGAACTCGAAACTTGTTGTGCAGATTTTAAGTTTTTTATTATTACATCACGTCTATCGAGACCCATTGCGGACTAATCACCTTTAAACATCGTTAAATCATTTAAGAAAACTAAATCAACATTAAATCATTTCAGAAAACTAAATCAACTATATTTTTTTATTTCTTTTTTTAAGTTATGAATTGAAAAATAAATTTAAATTCAAAATAAAAACTGTCAAGAAATTAGTTCGTCACAGTGTGCGAAAGCTAGGTGGACTGCTGGAGAATACAGTAACGGGAAAGAAAAAGGATTCTACAAGAGAAATAAGCTACAACAGGTTAAATGTTTTTTTACTGATTGTTTAAAATTAAAATGGCATTTCTCAGGTCAGTAACAACCACCGCAAAGACTGCCATAGCTGCCTCTGCTCTACCTGCTGCCTTCGCTTTCTCATCTCTCTCTCCTTCTTCTCCAAATCCTAAACCCCCAAACCTCCTTTTTCTCTCACCATCATCTTCTCCTCTCACGTCAGCTCGCTTTGGTCTTGTAAAGAATTTGACTCGGCCTCCTTCTTCCCTTAGCATGGACACGCCAACATCAAGTCAAAAACCCATCTCACAGGTTCAGTTTCAACATCCGCCCCTTTATTTTCGTGTCATCATCTTTCATATTGAAGTCTAAAGTTTGAATCTCTAATCTTGTTTGTTTTGTTTTGCAGGATAATGGAGCCTTGCCAGAGCCCGAGTTACTTGTAAGTTGAAAATATTTCATTTTTCTGTTTCAGCTTTGATTTTGACTTTTTTTTTGTTGATTATTTTATCATTCGGGGGATTATTTGAATGCTCATTAATGTTTTGTTGTGTTCTGTTTATTGAAATTTGTGGTCTTGTTTTGATAAATAGACAGAATTCATGGTGGATATGAAGTGTGAGGGTTGTGTTAATTCTGTCAGGAATAAGCTACAAACTGTTAATGGTATGCGATGGCTCTTTATATTAATTACAGTCATTGATCAGTTATCAAATGAGGATTTTCTTGTCCTTTTAAGAACTCTTTAGCGTTGTGCATTGTTTTCTATTGTGAAAAAAAAAATCAGGAGTGAAGAATGTGGAGGTTGATTTGGCCAATCAAGTGGTAAGAATTCTTGGGTCTTCTCCGGTGAAGACTATGACTGAAGCTTTGGAGCAGACAGGTCGAAATACTAGACTAATTGGCCAAGGAATCCCTGAAGGTTGGCTAGCTCAACTAGTAGTCCTTTCATATTTAGCTTGATATCCCTTTCTTCTCAAGTTTTATTTTTTTATGCAACTCTAATATTTACATATCATCCGAGTTTGTCTGTTTTTCAGAAGTGCCTAAACTGTACCGTGTATATTAGGCACCTCACATTTATTTTTCCTGACCTGATCTCTGAACGAGGTTTCATTGCCATGTTGTGCATGAGTTCAACTTCTTTTAATTTTTTGATGGTCATTTGCCAAGTCCATTTTTCAACAGGTTCTTGTTTTTAGGTTTTAGATGCTTGTTTAGTGAGAAATTTTTTGCTTGTGTCAAGCTTGTTCTAAGGAATTTTTCTGTATTTCTTTAGAAGATGAAGTTACATGCTTGATTGTGAGCCATTACCTCATTAAGACACTTGGCAATTATAGCTGATTTTCTGAGTTCAGCAATGCTTTGCTCATTCATTTTATCTGTGGAATCTGTAATTCCTGCTCATCACTACTATAATCAGGAAACGTGATTCAGTAGGTTGTTTGTGTCATATCAAAATGTACTTACAGTTTCTGAACTTCATGCTCCGCACTTCAGACTTTTTAGTGTCTGCTGCTGTTGCTGAATTCAAAGGTCCAGATATTTTTGGTGTCGTTCGCTTCGCTCAGGTGAATATGGAACTGGCTAGGATTGAAGCCAGCTTTAGTGGAGTGTCACCTGGTAAACATGGTTGGTCTATCAATGAGTTTGGTGATCTAACAAAAGGAGCAGCAAGCACTGGGAAATTGTTTAATCCATCAAATCAAGGAACTGAACAAGAGGTTTGCATCAGCACATGCCTTCTCTGAATATGTTTTTTCTGTTATCATTTTGCCAGAAATCTTGGAGAGACAATATCAATATGATGGCACAAAGACAAATGTTTACTCCACACTTCGCTTGTGTGAATTTGATAGCTTTAAACATTTTGAATTTTATTTAGCTTATATAATTCTCCTGTAGTATTTTTGAAGTTTAGAATAGAATTTTCTTAACTGGGATTATTTTTCATCAGCCACTTGGCGACCTGGGAACATTAGATGTTGATGAGAAAGGAGATGCCTTCTTCTCGGGGGGCAAACATAAGCTAAGAGTTGCAGATCTGATTGGGAGATCAGTAGTGTTATTTGGAACTGAAGATAAATCAGATAAAGGTCTCGCAGCAGCAGTAATTGCCAGAAGTGCTGGAGTTGGTGAAAATTACAAAAAGATATGCACATGTGATGGGACGACCATATGGGAATCAAGTAATAGCGATTTTGTTGCCAGTAAAGTTTGATACTTTAAACAAACCCGCACAGGTATTTAAGCACCTTGCTCAACCATTGCAGGGTTGTTTCAATAAGTAATTTATTTGTATGTTCACCGTGAAAGAAGGATGGCATTTTATGAGCACATGCATTTGTTGCAATCGCTTCAGTTATGATACAGGATGCTTTAAACATCGAGTAGGACAGCGTCTCCTGGCTGTATAATGGGGTTTGGGTTTAGGACTTTTCAATTTGTTCGGTGCCAAGCCCATTATTTCGAGCACCCGTCAAAACCGAAGGCAGGAATTGCAAAACAGATTTCTCGTAATCTAAATAATTAGTTGATGGGATGGTGTTTCCTTCAGTTAATCCAGATCTACATTGACAGAAAAGGTCACTTTGAAATAGACCTTGAATACAAGGCAGCAGATTAGGTTTTAGGAGGCAAGAGTCCACTTCCTTTAGCCATCTCATAGAGAGCAATGGCCATTAAAACCTTGGCATCGGCTGTAATGCGCCAGAGTTTCTTGTATGGAACTACATGAACCTTGATCAGCTCGCCAGCTTCCCGTAAGCCGGTCTCTTTTCCTTGCAGCTGTGTGATAATTTCTTTACCAACGCATCCTCTATAAAGGAACACGCTGATTTCCTCATCACATCCTCCCTAACCAAGGGAAAACAAACAAGTCATGTGATGGTACTGGTCCAGGAGAAAAAAAAAGTGATTAATTAACATACTTGTCAAGTTCACTTGCTAAGCAACTTAATGGCGGGACTCCATTTCAAGAGCATATACTTTGACAAATTACATGACTAACAAATGGTAGAATTTGAATTCATTATATAAATGCAAATGCGACAATATCCAGCAATAGCTCTGACGATTTGAGCGACGGAAGTCACGGAAATGAACATACTGTAATCTATATAGACCCTTCATTATTCTAAATGAAAGTGCCAGTTCCTTTCATTTGGACACCCAGTGAGTCTCCCAAGCTCAATCTATGTTTGTTCCTAAGCCAACTTCCAATATCACAGCATATATTGAAAGCCATTTCCCGGTTATAGTCCCTCCAAAGTTTTCATGAAGTAGTACCTAATCACTAAAACTGCACCCTCATGCTAGCAAATCAAAAACATTTATAACTGAGCTTGCCCCTCATGCTAGCAAATCCACAAATTTTATACCTGAGCTTGCCCGGTCATAGCATAATGATTATCCACATTGACAGAAATCTGATGAATACCACTAGACACTTCTCAAACAATTCCCCAAGTAAATAACAACTCTTGGTTAGTTGGTATGCTTTTGGACTAATGAAAAAATACAGGTAGATAATTTTTCTTATCCCAAAATTCAAAAAAGTTTCCTGACTCGATTTGATGCTAGTGCTTCCAAACATCAGAACAAGAGAAAAGAACGAATCCCAACTTACTGGAGAAGGAAAAACTCGGCCTCCAGTAGAGGGGTCAAGGAAGGCTGTCAGGTCAACCATGTCTCCGAGCGTCAAGTGAATACCAGTCTCCTCTTCAACCTATAAAATCCATCACATTAAATACATACATTAGGAACTTTAGCAACATCTAGTTCTGATAAACTACACCAGACTTGTCTTTTATATTGCCTCGGCTCTTGATGGCCTCTACATAATTGTGTGCTTTTATCAGTGTTTTCAATGCATGGTCTGTGCTTCTGTTTTCTTGATTAACAAAATTGCCAAGAGCCTTTTTCAGCAAAAAGAACTGTTTTATGTCAAAAAAGAAAATACCTCACGAACTGCTGTCCCAACAAAATCACCCTTGTCAGCATCCAGCATCCCAGCAGGCAATTCCAAAACAAGCCTCCCTGTGGGTACCCTAACCTTAGACATGCATGAAAAATCATCAGGTTTTGAACATGGCAGCATTTCGAAAGGTGCTATCATTTTAACTTGAATCTCTTGTTCATTTATATCAGTTTGCTGACAAGCTCAAGGCAAATTATAATAAACACTAAGAGAGAGAGAAAATGAAGTACCTGTTCAGTCAGAACAGCATAAGTCTCACCCTCGGAGTCTAAGAGAATTAACACAGTTACAGCAGGTCCTCGTGCAAACACTACACCTGGAATCTAAGAATTTTTAAATCCACATTGAAAGACATGGATTATGTCATTCATAGCTCTGCAGGTGAGAAATAATAGCCTGTTGGTATGTAAAGCCTTGTATTTATGCAGCTCATGGGAAACTGAATTGATGAATTAAAATAGAATATCCACAAGCTTAGTAATGATTAAACATAATCAAAAGCCCAAAGATTTCCAGAACCATGCTCGATGCAAGAACCAAAAGTATATGGAAAAAACTACGCTTCCAAGGCATGAAAGAAGGAGAAGGTGAAATACCTTCACGCCAGTCTCCTTATTGAAAATATCTGC
Organism: Salix caprea; assembly: GCA_964035475.1. Taxonomy (NCBI): domain Eukaryota; kingdom Viridiplantae; phylum Streptophyta; class Magnoliopsida; order Malpighiales; family Salicaceae; genus Salix; species Salix caprea. Next base: position 7,921,839 of record OZ037759.1, on the reverse strand, counting down.
TTTGAATTTTAGAAAACCCATTCTCTGTCCAAACATATCCACTCCCTGTCATCAACGGCACATTAACTAAATCTAGAATAAATTAAGGATTGAGAGGGGGTAATCCTGCTAGATTACCATATTAGATGGGTCATGCAAAAACCATAATTTAAAAAACCAGGAACATTTGATTTAGAGCAGCCACTATGAAGTGCAAGAATATTAAAAATAAACTCTCCACGACACAATCTCTTTTCTTTTTAATCAATCTCTGAAAAGAGCCAGTCATCTTTGATCATGTCAAAGCTTGCAGTGCATTTTAGTTCAACAGCAAGGATAGACCTTGCTTTTAATTAAAGCTTCAGAAAAGACCAAGTCAACAAGAATATATTTTTTCCAATTTCAGCTAAACATTTATTTTCTTGAGCAGCCAAGAAAAGGAGAAGGAGAAGACGAAGACGAAGACGAAGACGAAGACGAAGACGAAGAAAGAGCTACCTGAACAAGTACTTGTTTTAATAAGAATGACCCAGTAGCTAATATCCCATTTTGAGATTCCAAGTTTTTTAGCCACTGCTTAAATAATGAAGATTCAATAGCAGTCCTGCCATTCCCCGAAAAGAAAGAGGTGAGAACTTCATTTTTTTTAATTTCTTTGATATTTTCAAAAAAGAAACAATAGAAAGACAAAGGTTGAAAATTTTGACTCGCCTGAATTGAGAATCAGAGACACCCGGTGCAGCAATGATTTGAATGGGTTGGTCGAGTTGAGTTGGCAAGGTGAGTGAGTGAGTCAGGGGCTGAGATGACTCGGATGACATGTTGCAACAAAAGGGCCTTCTTTTTTTTCTGATTTGGTTAAGTATTGAGACTGAGAGGGGTGATCCCAGGAGGAGGCTTTTTGGGACTGAGAGAAGAGACATTGGAGCTTCAAGATGGCGAACGATTCGTTGTTTTCTACACGTGACTGTCTCGTGATGTATCAAATCCCCTTTTCTCAAAGTAGAGCACTTATAATTTTTTGTGCTAGGTTTTCGGTACTGTGTTGAGTGGGCCATTTATTGGGCCTACTTTTGGATCATGAAGAAATCGAGCTGGTCTGTTTGAAGTAGACTTAATTTAAAGCAACAAAACAGGCCCAGTAGTATAAAATTAAATGTTTGTATTCGGAAACAAATCAATTTCAGGTGGGTTAAGGTAACTAGTAGTATCATATCAGTTGTTTTTTTGGAACTCATTTAAAAAATAGAAAGATACAATTAGAATAGAAAAATCATAGGTGGAGATAGTCTTATCATTTTTTTGTGGGTCATGACTTTTATATTATCTTTGAGTACCATACAATTACTAAGTAATCAAATTAACAAAACTAACCAGTTATTCATTATTGTTCAATTCAAATTAATATTTTTTTTTTAAATATTATCAGTTCCATAAAAAACATTTTTTATCGATTCTTCTTAAATTTATTAACTTGGCAATAAATTACAAAATCAAACTTAATTTTATCACGTGAAAACAAATTCAATTTATCCTAAATCGCAAACAAACTCTAATATAAATACTATATATTAACACAAAAATAATATATAGAAAAAGTTTCGAAACAAAAAATGACTGCGTGAAAATCGAGGATACAGAGAAAGGGAAAGCAGAAGAATGGGCTGTCGCCATTACTGAACGTACGAGAGTATTATTGAGGTTAATTTTATTCATAAATATATTAAAATAATATTTTTATTATTTTTTAAAAATTATTTTTAATATAGTAAATAAAAATATTTAATTTAAAATATTTTCTTTTTCTTTTTTCAAAACGCGAAGCCGTCCATTATGGACCACCTCAAAAGTCTCGCTTTCCTACTTTTTTAATATTTATTAAATATTAAATTTTACCTCCGTCCAACGCAACAATGATAATACAAAAAAAAAATCACGTACCGGTGAAAAGATAGAAATGGTCCTAGACGCCATGCCTAATTGTTTGTCTTTTTATTATTAAGAAATTGATTCTGACCCCAGAACCGGTGATCAGCCACCGATAAATTCACGAGCACACCGGACTTTAAGTTTGTCCAAATTGCGATTTTAATACAAAACGAAAGTTGTTTTTCAGCTGGTATCATAAAATTGTATCTAAAATTTTAATGTATAAAAATTGTAAAATTATAGCTAAATTTGTATGGGTAAAAAAATTATAAAATCATAAATAAAATATTTCTGAATACAATATAACATAATTATGATCATGAAATATCATTAGTTAAGGTTCATATATGACTTAAAATAATTTAAAAATATATTAAAAAACAATTTTGCCCATAGAATTTTATTAGATAAAACTAACAAATTTAAAATAAATATTCTACTAACATATTAAATAAACTAAAATCAGTTTTATTACCGTCATATTCCTCACTATTTCTAATACATTTATTAAAATCATTATTATTAAAAAGATTAATAATATTATTATTTATAATTAATTTAAAATAAAAAAATAAAAATAATTTTAAAAATTTTAAATATAAATTTTAAAGTTAATATTTAAATCAATACATACATGAGAATAATTTTTTTATTATTATCTAATAGTTTTATGAGTGCATTTAAAACTTAAAAGGGACAGGGGGCGGAAGGGACAGCCCAACAGCCATGGGCAATCAGCAAGATTTGTGGGATCGATTTTATAACCAGACCAGCACTAAATATACCAGGGAACTCAGCAGGAGATGTCAGAATGCTTCTACAGAATCCATGGTAATTGGTTAAGACAAATCATCTGCTTTCACATGAGTAAAGCACCTGAATAGTTTCCCAGGAAAAATTAATATGATGGCTCGGTACTCTTTATTTGACGGAAAACAGAGATAGCATTTTGATGCTTCATCAACTCAGATTGATAACATTGTTATAGCAAGAATTTACTATGATGATATCAACAACAGAACAAGAGACCTTCCAGGACCGGACAAATTTTAAGGATGGCTTACTAATTCTACCAACCACACATCGACTATGCTCCGCCATGGAAAATGATGTCACGATCTTATTGGAATGGCTCGCAGTGGTTGAGCCTTCTGCAAGGTGAGGCCAAACTTATCATCCATGTCCAAGTTTTCTGGCGTGACCCCATCTGGAAGCTTCCAATCAAACGACAGAAGAAGCGAACCCAACATAAAATGTAACATTCTCATAGCCAACGGTAATCCAGGGCAGATTCTCCTTCCGGCGCCAAATGGAATGAGCTCCATATCCTGGCCTCGGGGAGCAATATTCGATTCCAGAAATCTCTCCGGAAGAAATGAGTTTGGATCTTCCCACATGCTCGGGTCTCTCCCCATGGCCCAGACGTTGACCAGCACCTGTGCGTTTTCTGGAACCGTGAAGCCACCTATTTCCGCGTCTGCTCCAGCTTTGTGAGGGAGAAGGAGAGGAACTGCTGGGTGCAACCTTAAAGTTTCTTTAATAACTGCTTGCAAGTAAGGCAACCGGCCGATATCTGATTCCCCCAACAGGTTTCCCTCGCCAATCGTCCTCTCCAGCTCTGCTCGAGCTTTCAATAAAGTCCTGGGGCTGTGGAGCAGTTCCGCCATTGCCCACTCCAGTGAGCTTGAAGTCGTATCAGTCCCGGCGCCGAAGAGATCCTGTTGGACAATTGAGTCAAAAAAGGGTAGTAGCCAAGAACGTACGGGTGTTTGATGAAAAGCAAATAGATGGAGTGCACAAAGAACAGTACAAAAAATGAAAAGGCACGCAGAAGAAACAGGGTATGATAAATGAGTACTGACCAAAAAGAAGTGGTTTATACTGTTTGCATCCATCTCTTCACTGTTCTGCTCGCTGATTGTGAGAAGAGTATCTAGCATGTCATCGAGCGGGATATATCCCTTCACTTGTCTTAGCCGCATCCTTTCATTGATTAAACGATCGAAGATATCAAATACCTTTCCAAAATGAATTCCTGTGCGACGCCTTATACCTTGCGGATCTATCCGCCGGAGTATAGGGAAATAATCTGCCAGGTTCGGTTTCCCTGCCTCGTCCATGATACAGCTTATATGCTCCTTAAACTCCCTTGCAATATCTGAGCTCAAATCGGTCAAATCCAGCGACAGAACAGTATTGGACAACGCGTTAAGTGTAGCTGTGAAAGCAGCCTGGCGAAGGTCCACTGCCTCACCCACAAGGCAACGTTCTTGAACCTCGGCTAGGAGATCTTGAACTTTCTTGCGCCTAAGGTCCTGGTTCGCATCGAGCTTCTGAGGGGTAAAAATATGGGAGTTGCATATCTTGCGAAGGCTTCTCCAGCGCGCTGCAACTGGCAACCAGACCATACCAGCTTCGTGGTGATCATGAGCACGAACTGCATCGACAATGGTCCGATTACAGAAGTTGAGGTCGTGCTTCTGGAGGACTTCTTTGGCCATCGCGGCTGAAGATACGACAACAGTGGTTACTTGCCCAAGTTGTAGACTCATCAATTGACCATGAGTCTTGGCAAGCTTAGCCAATGACTTGTGGGGTTTATCACCAAGATCCAAGAGGTTCCCGAGAATTGGCAAACGCGATGGACCTGGTGGAAGCTTGCCTGATTTTCTTTTGCTTCTTCTTAAAATAAAACCGAGGGATTGAATTACGACAAAGGTCAGGAGAAAGTATAGCAAAAAACTGAAAAATAAGTCCATCTCTGTCTCTCTCTCTCACGCCAAGTTGGGAGCTGTCTGTTCTTCAATCAGTTCAATGTGCAAGATCATAGGAAACAACTAAATTAAGGGTTCACTTTTATAGCCATAACTAGTCTCTATCCTTTTCGAATTAAAGAAGAAAATAGAAGAATATTGTTATGTGCCTCACGAGATGAAGACACGCGGGCATAGGGATTTGGCTAGGTGCAGGAGATGAAGACACACGGCTTGTGGGATTGTGTAGCGGAGGAGATCGAGGCAAGATGGATGGATGACATAAGGCAGTCCGGATGATGGACAAGTGGCAGCTCATGTTATTTAATTATTGTTTATTTAATTATTATTTATTTAATTCAGTTATCATTATTTAATTCCTGCTTATGTATTAGTCACGTTCCAGTTCAGTTGTAACCAGTAACTTTACTGAGGAGTTACAGTAGCAGTTATTTACGCAACTATGTATTTAAAGACTATTATGCATTCATGAAAGTTAAGCTTGAAAACCCAAATATTGCTTTTAGCAAAGGAGGCCTGGAACCTCAACATTCCAGAATAGTTTCTAATTACAGATACAATTAAATTCATAACAAATATTTTACACCAGCCAGTCTCTGTGCATGAGAAAAAATAAAAACTTTTTTTTATTTATTTTTTAAAATATTATATCGAAATTATTTCTTCAAAATCTTGAATTGAAAAATTGATTAGGATGGATCAAGATTTATCATTATTTTTTAAAATTAAAATGGCATGATGCCATGTAAATACAACTAAGGTTCTATGGAAAAATATCAACACATCTTGTTTCGAATTTGAATGATGCTATTATATATTTTTTAATTATCAAAAGAAAATGTAAATCCTATGAAAAAAATTGAATAATAACTTCATTTTCTTAACAAAAAAAAAAAAACTTTAGAATGTATTCTATAGTTTTATTATTAGGCTGGGAGTTAACACATGTGATTTTACTTCTAATAATTGTATGGATTAGTATAAACAAATTAGTGCTAAGCTGGAAAGGATCTGCCATGTTATAATTGTATGCAGTCCATTATATGATTTGCCTCTTATTTTTTAATTGAAATCATGATGTTAGGTGAAGGTTCAGGGTGAGTAGATGAATTTAGTTTTTATTTTTATTTTTTTCAAGGAGAAGGGACACGTCTCTTAAGAAAATCATAGTCAAGGATACGTATAAAGATCTTCTCGAATAGTCACCATCAGCTGAACCAATTCTTCAATAATTCAAGGATATAACCAAACTGTGATGGATTCAGGACATGCATCCTATGCTGTCATGTTTGAAAAATAATTAAGGAAATCGTAGCACAAGTTGTTGCAAACTCCAAATTTATAGTTTAGTAGTAGGAATACACGTGTCAAAACAAATAAAATATTTTAAAAACTATATTTAAAAGTTTAGCTTCTTTTAATTTTTCTATTAAATTAAATTTATTTATTCCATTCTTTAACATTTAATTTCACGGTATTCAGATTTTTAGTTTAGCTCAAGTCTATAATTTAACAAATCACAAGCTTGAAAAACGTTTTTTTGTACTAGTAATTATTGAAAAGATTATAAACAATATAATTACTAAGAAAATTATTATTAGTCATGATGTTATTTTTTATGAAGTTGAATCATGTACAAGGGGCATGGATGATGTGAAGAAAAATATTCTAAAGGAATTAAATGATAAAAATGAAGAAGAAAAAGCCTATGGGAGATGATGCACCGCCACTTATTAATACACACCTAATGTTCAAATTAAGACTATAACATGTTAGAAAAACCCATATTGATGAATGATTAAAAGGTAATAAGATGACTTACTTATTTATCTTGCTTAATGCTTAGATTGTGATAATGCAACTTTCATATAGGTTGCTAGTGAAATTAAATTTCAAAAAAACATGAATGATAAAATTAATGTTATTAGAAACAACAACTAAGCATCCAAAAGGATTGGTGTAAAATGAATAGACAAGATAAGATTTAAATACTATTTCCTTTTTATTTTTATTATTGACCTGAAATCATGTTTTAAGTTGAAAATTGACCGTTTAACATATGAAGGTGACGTGGGCACCTTCAGTTTAAGCGAAAGACTAACCAAGGTACATGCATCTGATATGAAGGCTTGGTTGAATAGATTATGAACTACAACTGGGCGTTTCATATTTTGGCATTATTAGGTGTAATTTCTCTTTTGAAGTCGAAACATGTTAGCCCAATGATCTATCTTTTCTTTTAAATACTAGATTCTCTTTCTAGGTGTCTACTATTAGTTGTTCCAATTTAATTACATTATAGGAGGAAGTAGAAGATTGAAGATATAACCAAGGAGAGTGTCGATTATATGATTTACAACTCAGACAAAAACAAAAGCTTGAGTTTCCTAGAGCATAGTTTGTGTATCATCTTTTATTATCATAGTCTTTGCTGAGCTGTGCATCATGTGTTTCCATCTTGATAAATTCCTTTCCAAGGTACATATTTGCATGATTTGAAAAAATATACAGTAAAAAACATAGGTCAGAGCAACGGATTTTTTCATTTCTAATTTATAGATAGTTTTTTATGCAAATTCCGTTGCGAATATTTGTTAGCAATGGATTTTTTCGTTAATTGCAACGGATTAATGTATTGTTAATAACCTATATGTTTTAGTAGTGGATTTAGAGTGTGTTTGGTATTATTTTTGTTTTTATGGTTGAGGTTTTAAAATAGCAGTTTCATGAAAAACACTTCAGCTGAGATTGAAAATAATTTTTAAAATATTTGATTAAAACTTTGATTGAATTTGAGGTTAATAAAAATAGAAGTTTTTCATATATTTTCCCGCCCCCCAGCCACCACCGTAACGCACGGAAAGCAATAAATTGTTGTTTTCCATGAAACTCTGGTTCAACAATAAAATAGATGGGTTCCATGTCAAAAATTTTGCTTTTTAATATTAACTAAATACTTAATTCCTCAATTTTTTTGCAATCTTCTGTTGCACACAAAAACAAAACCCTCTTACTTACAACTTACAAGGAGAAAGGATGGCGTGTTTTTAAGATTGTGTTAGAAATGCTTGGAAAAAATAAATTGATCAAGGAATTTTTTACATTTTCTAAATTTTCTAACCATTTTCTTGGGTTTTCTCACTAAACGGTGGGCAATTCAACCTTAGATAGTGCCACATTGTATCGAATCCTATGATTATCATGATTTTCAATCGCTTTCCCGCTACTAGCTTTTATTTTCCTTTCTGCTTCTTGGCTAGTGATAAAGGACTTTAGAGTGGGAACCATAGTTTCCATTTACATATTAATTTGTTTACCTCTTTTCTTCGTTGTCTCTGGTTTTCAGTTATGGAATCTTGGACTTCTTAGTTAATGTTTTGCGTTTGTTCATTGAGTATTTTGCTCCAATGCTTTGATCTCATTATTCTCCACCGTGGCTCACCGCAGGTTTGTTTACTGTTAAATTCTGTTAATGGACAAAGATTCTTTGGCTCTGATATCAGTTTATAGATAATTAGATTGAAAAGACACGTTAAATTTATTAAATAAACATAAGTTGATTGTCTGTACGTTTATTGATTATTTGGGACTGCAAGTGGTGTTGTTTTGAAATCACATGTTTTTATTCTGATCATGACCTTAAATAGATTTTTTTTCTTAATTAATGTTAGTACTCTTTCCATTTCAATTTTCTTCTCCTTAAATATTCGATAATTTCTGAAATGGTTATAGTTTAATAATAATTATTTTTAAATATATAAATAAAATTCATAAAGGCTCTAAAATAAACATGCAAACCATCAACCATTAAAATAAATCATCCCAGTCAGACTCTACCGTCCCAACTCAGCAAAAGGCAACCGGTGTTCAAGCTATTTCTGCTCCTCCATTTTGGATCTGCCTATACTTTTCAGACCATCTTTAATCTTCTTGTAAGTTGATCTTTTCATTTCAAAGCTTCCCAGATCTGCGAATAGAACTATTTTCTTTACTACAGCTGAGATGCATGTGCTCTTGTATGGGGTTAAGGGTGTATTTGGTGACGATTTAGAGTTGTTTGTATTAGTTCTGTGAAAACAAAAAACGGGTTTTGTGAATTTTGAGATGGTTGTTGGTGGGCTGTGTTTGAATGTAGTTCATGCTGTTGTTGGAGGGTAAGATTTAGGGTCTACTAGTGTTTTGTCTGATTTTGGAGGAAAAAGAAAGATTCGATTTTTATGAATGTTGTCATCAGAATGTTAAAAAAGATTTAGTTTTGTCTGGTTTCAAGAATTCTTGTAAACCATCCAACTCTTTCTGACATTTATGCCCACAAATTAGTCAAGTGCTTCCTCTATCTCCCTCTGCCATATGTCAGGCTTTAAAAGCAATTCGTCAAAAATAGCCCCTGTTAACCACCAAAATTCACAAAGCTAACTGGAACTCATCGCCGGTTTTGTCCGAGGCGTGACACGTGTAGCTAGGTTCAAAGGCTTGGCAATTCACAGATGCCAAGGACAGGTAATGATCCAGTAAGGAATAGAAACAAGAAATGCTTGAGACTAGCTGGTCACCATGGCAGACATGCAAGAACTTCTAACAGTAACAAACGAACAGTTACTGTTGACTGAAAATTCCGACGTCATTATATTTGGTATTTTCCGCACAGTCACTTTTTTTTTGTCTCCCACTCTCCTTGTGAATTCCACTGTATTTATCCTCTTTACCGCAGCCCAGACATGAAAAACAACATCCATGTTTCATGTAGCCGACGGGACATGATTTGAGAGGTGGGCTTTACTCAATCCAGGATGAGATTGTGATTAAACTGATCCAATAAGCCATCAGATGTCTCCTTCTGTTGAACGTTCATATGGGTCCTAGCCGCTCTCTGTCACCGCCTGATAAACGCGTGTGTTCTGACAAAACCTGAACAAAAACCTGACATGTCAACAGACTTTCAGTCTCTCTCTCTCTCTCTGCGTCTCTTAAATGTGTGGGCATATACAGACAAGCTGGTACGTTTGTCATTACTGCTGCTGCTACATTGCTGCTGTTTATATAGAGCATACATATTTTATGGCTGTCAAATGAAGGGAAAGGCTAGCTTCGTAGCAGACGAGAAGATACACATTAGGCAATTTTACAGTTTCTTCCATCACTACTGTTTAATTTCTGAGTTTGAGATCAATTGTTGCTGCAACTTGCAGATAAAAATTTCATTGCAACATCTTTCTTTCACTCGACTGACTGTTTCTGTTCTGTCATGTTCTTTTGTGCCAATTTTGATTCCCATCACCATGAAATGGAGTCTCAAGCCCCACCTTCCAAATTTGCCCGTCTTTCAAACTCCAGTATGCACCTACTCTTGTATTCTCCAAGCCTTTCAATCAAACAAGTCTAATTAGCAATACCGTTCGCAATTTTTTTCATCTTTTTATTTGCTTTCATTTACAGGGACGACTAGACTTGCAAGTGGTGGGAACGTGGAGGGAAATAGGCGCCATGGTGAATCTGCGTCACCTCCAATTGGGTTAGGACTTGAGCTTGGACGTGGTACTGGGTCTAGTCAAAGACCAATAATCAGCTGCAAAAAACCTCATGCGCTCACCGTTCTTCAGCTGCAGGAGCTACAACTTCAGTCTCTTATCTACAAGTATATCCAAGCTGGATTTCCTGTTCCTTTCCAACTTGTTTTGCCTATATGGAGAAGTGTTGCTACTTCCCTTGGTGGTCTCAGTTCAAGGTTGCTGATCCAACTCTACCCTAGTCGTAAGTCCCCAACAACTCCATCATCTTCTTCTCAATCTCTGAAAAAATAACGATGCTGAATACTTGCCATGTTTTGATGAACACTTGATCGTTAACTACTATACGATGTAACTACTTTTCTTAATCTTAAAAGAGTTTTTTTTTTTTGCGGGGGTCTAGTTATGGGGTGCAGCCCGTTGTATTTGGAATATAAGAATGGAGTAGACCCTGAGATAGGGAGATGTAGAAGAACAGATGGAAAGAAATGGAGGTGTAGCAAAGAGGCTCTCCCAAACCAAAAATACTGTGACAGGCACATACATAGAGGACGACAGCGTTCAAGAAAGCTTGAGGAATCTGCTTCTCCTGGTAATTCCAGCACCAACCTTTCCATTTCTCTCCCTGGAATCAGTAGTGCTAGCGCCTGGTAGTGGTCATCTCTTTCCACGATGTCGTTTCTCTCCAAAAGTGTTTTTCATGGAGACACTCAGGGAAAACTGAAACGCTTGAAAAGATGCTTCAAGTTTTTTTTCTTATATCTTTTAATAAGCTTATCTCGAACATGAGAGTCGAGAATTTGCTGTGTGGTTTTCGGATAAGGGTAGCTGATGGGCCGGGATGTTCAGGGAGTTTTATGAATATGAGATTTTTATAAAAATAATTCTTGAATTGAAGATAAAATTGTTTATTTTTCTATTTATTTCCAAAAAAATAGAGTAATTGTTTTCGATTATATAATTCATTATGTTGTTATAAATATAAGAATTATAATAAACTATCAATATGAATTAAATTTGATTCCAATCGGGCTGTTAATCTCCCAGCACCTTCGTTATTGAATAGCTAATCAGCAACTTCATCCGTATGAAAAATAAAACCATATGCTAGGTTCTCACCTAGCATATACACATGATCGACAATAAATAAATAAATAAAAGTTATCACCTAAGCCTTGCACTGCACATGTAATGAAAATCATGATACCATCAACTCTATAATATATTTGAAGAATCTTTTCACTTTTATGTATCTATGAACCACGCAACTCAAATCTATTACAATATTGATTTAAAATTTATTTTTATCATATATAATCATTAATAATAATCATCATCGTACTTATAATTTATTACTATGATTATTATAATTAATTAATATAATTATTTATAAGTATTTAGTGGTCGGGACTTTACGACTAGGATGTTACCTATTTCTTGTAGTTTGTTAGTTACTAGTTTTTTTATTTATTTTTTTAATGTTTGGAATTGATAGGTTTGAACATCGGATCCTTGTAAACAAGGTTGATAATTATTAAGAAAATAAAACCCAACTGTAAGAATCAACAATTTTTTAGAGCTTTTAAAAAGGAAAGGGTAATTCAGTGATTACATAAAAATATTGGGGTGATTCAATTAGTATATAAAAGAATTTTAGTTATTAGAATTATATATTTATAAATAAAACAGATTGGCTTGTGAATTTTACCGAACCTCGTTTTAGCTAGTGGAAGATAATATTTATCTTAATTTTGAATGGCAAGTGCTATCCGTACTACCTCTTCTTAATAATAGAGGGAGTTTTAACTATAATTTCTTTTTAAAATTAATTATATTATAATAATATTTTTTATTTTTAATATCATGACCTGAAAATATATACTAATTAGAAATAAAAAAATATTATTTTTCGAAAATATTTTAAAAATGCAAAAACAAACAGGTATACAATAAAATTGCTTGAATAAATATCCATTAGTTTTTATGATAGAAAACTCATTTAAGTGGACATCTCGGTTCCAATCATGTTAATATCCATTTGAAAGGGTGTTGAATTTATGTTTACTTAATTTTACTAGTAAAATATATTTTAATTGATTCTGATAGGATTTCTCTAAGTGTATATATATATGACAAAAAATGATTTTTGAAAAAAAAAACAAAAACGGAGAAAAAATTGTATTGAGTGTGTTATGTTATTTCTCATGTATTATATATAAGATTAATTTTATCTTTTGATTATTCTTGGAATCTTTATTTAATTTAGATTATAAAGTGTATTATATGTGCGTGTGTGTTTTGTAATTATTTTAAAAAAAAAAAACAATAGCTTTTAGACAATTGTTTGTCTTCTTTATCTAGTTTAGAGTATGAAATGCTAAGAAAATAACTTTTATATCAATTTTTTTAATTATTGTTTTTAACATGTTTTAAATTTAATTTAATTTAATTATTTAGGCTTTCCTAATTGCAACCGAGCCATAGCAACGCATCAGGCAAAGGGGGATTTGCACAAATCGAGAACACAGTACTATTTATATCAATCCTCACACGTGTGCATAATCAAACCGTTGTTTTTTTATTTCCATAAAAGGTATCCCTAACATAGCAAAATCTAGTCAGACCACAATCACCTTTCCATTACCGACTGTCTGACTCTTACATTAAGATCTGTGCAGGAGGAATCTAATGATTTTTGTTCTCTTCCCACCCTCTCTTCACCCAAAGGCCAAGATTTCACCCCCACCCTAAATCTGAATCGTCACCGTCCATTCAGATTAGCCCTTCACCTTGCGAAAAAAACAAGGAAATATCACCATTCATCCTCACCCCTCGCTCACATATCTCATACGACACACTTCAAGCTCCAAACATTCTTCTTCTCTCTCTAAGTAGAGTCGCGCATTCTTGGAAAGAGAAGATTTTTGTAAAAACCCATTTTGCCCTTGAAGCAAAAGAGGATGGTGGAGGCACAAACATGGGCAACAAGGAGAATGAGCAACCCGAGAATAGTGGATGGCACCACCGTGTCAACCATCACCGATGACCAGGTTCTCGACATACCAGCAACCCCACCTGGTGATGTAAGAAACAATGCATATTCCACCGTGGGATCATATTTCTCTCCGAATATTTTAACATCTGTGATAATCGCATCGTGGTACTTGTCCAACATTGGTGTTTTGTTACTTAACAAGTACCTGTTAAGCTTTTATGGCTTCCGGTACCCGATATTCTTAACAATGTTGCACATGATTTCTTGTGCTTGTTATAGCCATGTGGCTATAAAGTTTCTTGAAATAGTGCCACTTCAGCATATTTTATCAAGGAAGCAGTTTATGAAGATCTTTGCTTTGAGTGCTATCTTTTGTTTTTCTGTGGTTTGTGGTAATACTTCATTGAGGTACTTGCCTGTGTCGTTTAACCAAGCTATTGGGGCAACTACACCATTTTTTACGGCTATTTTTGCGTTCTTGATAACGTGCAAGAAAGAATCTGCTGGGGTTTATTGCGCACTTTTGCCTGTGGTTTTTGGAATTGTTTTGGCCAGTAATAGTGAGCCTTTGTTTCATTTATTTGGGTTCTTGGTTTGTGTTGGTTCAACTGCTGGACGTGCTTTAAAATCTGTGGTTCAGGGGATTTTGCTAACATCAGAAGCTGAGAAGTTACATTCTATGAATTTGTTGCTTTATATGGCACCAATGGCTGCTTTGATTTTGTTACCGTTTACTCTCTACATTGAAGGGAATGTGGCTGCAATTACCATTGAAAAAGCCAGAGGGGATCCGTTTATTGTGTTCTTGCTGGCTGGGAATGCAACTGTGGCTTATTTAGTGAATTTGACCAATTTTTTGGTGACCAGGCACACAAGTGCCCTGACTCTTCAAGTGTTGGGCAATGCTAAGGCTGCAGTGGCTGCTGTCATTTCAGTCTTGATCTTTCGGAATCCGGTGACTGTGATGGGCATGGCTGGATTCGCGGTTACAGTCATGGGGGTGGTGCTTTACAGCGAGGCAAAGAAGAGATCTAAGGTCACAACTCACTGAGAGATGACATAACGATTCATTTTTATTGCCAGAATCACTGGCGAGGCTTCTTCTTTTTTCATTTATTTACTTTTGATTCAATGTTTTAATTTTTTCGTATTAGATTTTAATGGAACGAAAGAAGAGGAAAATGGATCGATTGGATTGTATAGGATGGTGGAGAAAAAGGGAAGGAGCTATGCTCTTTCACTCTTTTTTTTTTTTTTTTTTAATTGTTCGTGCTGGGAGGGGTTAAGGGGAAGGAAATTCTATCACAGTTTCCCCCGAGTGTAACTTTATATAATTGAATTTACTTCAATTGTAACACATAAAAGAACTGATGCAGTTATTCATTTTCAATTGTTTAATTGGAAAGAGCAAAGTTCTTTCTTTTCATCTTAAAAGTCTTTTGTTTCCAAGCAATTCCGTTCTTTATCCAGCGTATGTTTGTCTGTAAAAGTGGCGTTCCGTGTGTGGAGGGTTAACTTTTTTGTCTTTTGGATTCTTTCTCTTGCTTTGCATGCTTGCTTGTTGTCTTCTTCAGCTAATTTTAGCAGCAATATATATATATATATATATATATATATATATATATATATATATATATATATATATATATATATATATTAAAAGGGCGTAGGACCGAAATTATGGAATGCTTGAATCAGTAGGCGCTGAATTTAATTTGAAATACTCAGATGGACATTTTTTTTCTGTGATGTAAAATGTGACCGTTAATGCGATGGCCACTTGGCATTGGCCAATTTTTTTATATTTTATATGTGATGGAGGATGCCTTTCATATTTTCTTTTGGAAAATGTCATGCATAAAATTGAATGCTGATAGGTATGCGGACATGTGGTTGAGCCAGTTAGCAAATTTCTAGATGAGCATTGAGGCTATTAATGCATGCTCCTTTAGTCCCTACCAGAAGATGATGATAGAACTTTCTTTCTTTCATTCACAATTTCCATCTCTATTCACATGGTTCCAAGACTCCATACTGTTAATACTGTTTCCTTTTTGTTTTTACTATTGACTTGAAATCATGTTTTAAGCTGGAAATTGACCGTTTAACATATGAAGGTGACGTGGGCACCTTCAGTTTAAGCGAAAGACTAACTAAGGTGCCTTGCTGTCTGTCCCAACCACCACAGTAGTTGTGTTTGGTTATAGTTTTCTAAACTTTATAGCCAATGCACTATAATATAGGTATATGCATCATGTGGGACATGAAGAATTGCATTTACTTAAATTTTAGTGGTAGCTGGAACTTCCTTCTCAGCTCGGTTCAGCTTAAGCTTAGCAGTATGTATCGTGTTTGTTGAAGCTCAGTTTAGCTTATTAGCTTAGCAGTATGTATCGTGTTTGTTGAAGGGCAAAAGGCTGTCCTTTCCAATTCTCGCTTTTTGTCCTCGTAGCTATTATTGAACATGGTTAGATAGGGAACCATCTCTGTAGTTGTGTCCAAATGCGTTTGGCAAGTTTTCCTTGATCACAGAGAACATTTTGCTAGCGCCTGTATAGCTTGCTGCAACTTTTGGAGTGCTTCTGGACTCTAGATGCCGATATAACTACTGCACCACCTAGGATGATAGTAGTTTACTTAGGATCAATATATAATTATATATAGCGTTTTGGTGTTGGTGACTTATTATCTGTCTATAAACTTTTTCATAGCGATGGGCGAAGATGTTTTAGTAACCAAAACCATATGCGGTGGGTATTTAGAATATTCAAATGCTTTGTGCAGACCAAACTGTACCTTCTAGGCTTCTACAGCTGATGTTTCGAACTCGCACCATTTTTCGGACGAGAAGTCCGAAACAGAAACAGAACAATGTTCGACGTTTTAAGATTTGTTGGCTACGAAACTAGTACGGATCTAAGCGGGTTTGAAAATAAATTGGAGATCTAATCATTTTTACAGGCTTTGACGAAAAATTAATTTTTTAATCCTTATTTTTTATCACCATGATATGAGGCGGATGGGCAAAGCAGCATGCACAGTTCATCAAACAATAATTTTGGTTGAGAGAATGAAATGGGCCACTAACTCCCAAGTAAACAAAATGAAATGGGCTATTATAATTTTTGAAAAACTTGTCAGTATAGCGGACATGGTCATCGTTCATCATGTCACATGACAGTGAGCCGAAAATGAAACTAAAAAAGCAAGAAATGCCTCCTAGAACACTATCAATTCTGTATTCTGTATTTACCATTAACCATTTCATTTGTTGTCCACGCTACAGAAAGTGAAGGTGGTATAGATGTAAGAAGGCCTTAATGCCTGTACAACACCGGCCATGTGATAATTTTATTGGATCGGGGACAGGCATACAAAATTGTAGGAGAAAGCGGTTAGCTTTACATTAATGTGTGAGATAAGTTTCTTCCCCGGTAAACAATTAATTTCTAGCGATACGGACTCCAATGATTTCTCTGTAGAACAAAGCTGTTGATGATTCTTGTCCGAGTGTTTTGCAATGTTCAAGTGTTCACCCATCATACTCACACTACTCTCCCTGTAATTCTCAGATCTTACCGGATGCCCAAGCTCCTGTGGACATTTCAAAATCAAGTCATTACACTACGTGGAATTGGAACTGGGGAAAAATTACCAATTTCTGTCAACACACCTCCTGCTCAGTTGGTTTACAACTTCATTGGTGCCTGTATTGGTCCCATACTGAATCGGCTGCTTTCCACCAAACATAGGTTCCCTTTCTTTCAGCATCTAAGAGAAGGAAAAAAACAAATACTTTGTAGCTGGAACAAAAAGAAAATAACATGGAAAAGAGATGGTTCCTGACAGGTGCCATGCTTACCTTCTGCTCTGTTCGCAAAGGATTCAATCTATTTTCTTTTGAGCCCTTGCACCAGATAAACAATTAGAGATATTAAGCAAAGTGGAGTTGAAGATAAGGAATTTGTGTTTGATAATAATTTACAAGGAACAAGGAGAAACCTTCATATATATATAGCTTGGTTGAGGAAATTGCAATTGTGATCTATTATTTGGTTGGAGTTCAGTTTTCAGGGAGAGCTAGCAATCACAGGGGGGATTGTTAGAATCTTAGAAAATATACGAGTGCAAATTGCAAAGGCTAAGATAACAACAATGAGCGCTAGTGCAATAGAAATAGATTCAAGCATCCCTGAACCAGGAGATAGCATAATGAGTTTTTTTTACTATGAGGTCAAAATTTAAGGATTACCTTGCTGAAAAGATCTATGGGTGGATTATGTTGAAACCTCTTGTCCGTATGAAAATTAAACTCCTGTAATTAACACATAATTGTCTCAAATGATTCTGTATGCAATTAATCAATAGTCCAGTCCATATATCGCAACTGAAGCCACCGATGAATTACCATTGGAACCGTGGTTTCCCGCTTGCTATTCCGAAAAACACCCATTTCTCCTTTGCTTGAGAATATCTGCATTCAGAAGATAAGCAGGTTCACATTTAGCAATTGCTACCATAACCTTTAGAGCTTAATCCACATTAATTTCTCTATTACCTTCTTATTTAGAGGGCGAGCTTTGAATATATGTGTTGCACAACATCCATCCTGCTTTGGAGCATCCATGGTTGTTGGTCTGAGCAAAGTAGGAGAAAATTGAAAGTAAGCACTTGCTGGTAATAAACATCAAATGAAAATTGAGCATCACCTTTTTTTCATTCTAAGGCCATTTTTTTTTTTTAAAAAAAAAAGCATATTATTACCTTCTTGATTCTGTCTTAACATTTTCTGTGACAGAAATTGTACTGGGTTTGTCCAGCCCCTGCAATAAAAGAACTTCAATCTCTCCATATTTTAATAATTCTAATGAAGAAGATAATTACAACAACTACTAAAAAGAGTAACACCACCAAAAAAAACAGTTATCATCATAATATCCACAAGATTTGAGCCAGTGATGAAGACTGTTTTTTCAGCTGAAACTGTAATCATGATTTCAAAATTTATATAAACCTTATCCAAATCATTGCACTGAAACAACGAAGATGAAACTGAAGAGGTATGCTGCATTGCCCTCTCCAATGTCTTCAAGTGAAATTCCTGAGACACAATGGAAAAGGTATTTATCAACTCTAAATACTGAACAAAGACTTCTTCTCTGTTTACAGTTGGTGCAGAACCCAAATTTTGAGCACTGCACTACTTATTATAGACAGAAATAAAAATAGGCAGAAGCCAGTTCAAGCACTTACTTGAAACTCGGGCAACTTTGGAGTGCTCTTCTTTCGTAGAGGCAATGAAGGAGCCTCAAGAATCTGCAAAACAAAGTAATATGTGTGTGTATATATATATATATATTGAGAAAACACAGCAGAATTTTTTTATACAGCATCGCAAACAATTCAACTTGTATACTCACTTTTCGGTTCAATGGGTGTGCTTTGAATCTCCGAGCAGGTGCTGTCATGTGTTGCTGTTCTGTACTATCTTTGGGCCTGAGTTACAAAACTGTCAATTATCCATCCATCATGTTAAAGACAGCATCTTGGTACCTCAGAATTCGGAACAGAAGTGCATACCTCATCCTTTGAGCCCTATGTGCTGTTTCAAGGTCAGGCTCTCTTGGAATGGTGAGCCTTAGTTTTGAATGAGCAAAGATTTTATCAACACTACCATCCTGCAAGATCATGTCAAACATTAGGCAACTTTAATTAATGATTTTATCCTCTTATGGAGGTTGAATTACACAATCCTCGCTCCAATTCCAGGAAACGGACTTCACCTTTTTTCACCCCCATTGTTATGATGATTATAGGTTTTTCTTTTGTGTAGATATCAGAACATATAGCAGAAGATCATAACTAAAAACAAAAAAGATATACTTGCTTTGACACTTGATAGTTCAAGACTATTGGTCAAAAGTCAAAGCTGTCCTATCCACCCACTATATGTTAATACAAGTTAAGATTATAGCTTTTTATAAGACAATGCTTGCATACATATTTTTGTCCAGAATTTGCATTGTATTTTGGAAGTATATCCCTACCTTTGGGGTTTAGGACTTATTTACATTTCATATGCATTACTGAGGGTTGATTACAATATAAATTAGCTCAGGTCAACTGAAAAAATAGTTTTTTTAAGAGTTTGAGGTGTGAAAGATGGGAGATAATTGATCATATTTGCGATGCATATGAAATGTAACTTGAGTGCAAATTCAAGCATCAACCATTTACCTTTTTAGATGTCTTGTGGATGAATTCTGTTTGTTGCTTTCCATCACCAATCTGTTATGCAGAAGATGTAAATGGACTGGTAAATATTTCTAAAAAGGATACTAAAAACAGCACTTAAGCATTAGCTCAAGACCCCTGCACTAATTTAGAGATCAATTTCGCTCACAATCCAGAATTCACTAACATGAGCTCCCAATTGTCAAGCAAGGTTAGTCATCATAGCACAGCCACACCTTCCAAATCAACTCTTTTAATTTGATAATAGAAGGAGAACACAGGACACGGAAAAATAATTGAGGGAATATTCCTAGTAACATTCATCAATATGGCAATTACTGGTCCGCCTGTCACAAAATGTTCAAAACCCTTTCATAAATTAAAGGAGTTCTTTGTTTGTGCAAAAGCTGCATACCTTACGCAAGTGACCACCTTCCAGTTTCTGCCTCTTGGAAGAATGACTATCAACCGCAGAAGAATTGCATAAGCCTCTCTCCTTTTGACCCAGTTGTGACTGAAATCTAAAAAAAAGAGAGAGATGTAATATTAGAAAGTGACTCTATTACATTGAGAGGTCTCTGATTAAGCTTACTCTGGGATGTAAAATATTTAATAGTTGATGCACTTTTTTCTCTTAAAAAAGACATGCTACGTGCTCAAGTCAGAGGCAGTAACCATAGCATATGCTAAACACAACAACCCCCATATTTGCAAAAGTTGAGCTTTAAAATTGAATGGACCACCTGACAAAAAATCAGGGCGCATAAGACACTGTGCACAAGAAAAGGACTGGGGGCTGTTTCAAGTGGTAGCTTTATTTGAAATTTCATGAAATAAGAATAATCGACCATGAAATACTCAAAAGCATAACTCTTCATCAGCACAACAAGCAACAAGAAAAATTATCTTTGACTGGAAGTAAATTAGAACAAGAATTTTGTTACAATCACCTGGAACCACCAACTTGAGGGGGCTGATTTTGCTTAGCCAACTGACTAGCTGTAGGTTTCATCAAAGTTGAACTTCTGGGAAACGTTGTCTTGGCAGAGAACTTCACCTTGGGTTTTGATTTATCAGTAGATTTCTGATGGCAAAAGGTCAATCCTGCAAGCACAAACAATGGAAGTATTTTTGGGAAGAGAATCATATGAGATACAATCAAACCTTGAGCAAACTACTACAATCTTAGCGAGGATAGATTTCAGAGTAAGAAAACAAGTGATTAAAACTTTATGTGTAAACAAACTTTTGAAAAATCAATAATTAGGATGGTATTAAGATATGACTGAAAAAACATTGTGTATATTTAAATTAGTGACCTGTTGCTAGCTCTACTCGTTGATTTGAAACTTTTTGCAGGTTGCCACTCTGTATGTTGTTGAAGATCCCTCTGTATGTTCGTTCACATTCTGCAAAAAAAAAAAAAAAATGACTCATTACATCCACACCTCACTCAAAAAAAAATCTGGATATTTTTTCTTATAGACAGATTCTTAGCTATATAGTTTACGAGCTAGTGCTCAATTGAACTACGAGATTAAATCCAGAGCTCTGTATACTTAATCATTAATGGCCTGTTTCAAGCTAGAGAAAAAAATTCTGACAATTTTTTTGTCATTTAAGTCAATCTTGGGGTTTAAAAAGGACTGGCCTAGCTAGGTTTACTTGAAGCTCTGGTAATCACAACCTAAATTCAGCTATAGTGAAGTAAAAGATTAATGGCATATATTCTCCCTACACAAGCAAAATCATTATTACCTCTATCGTCCACTTCTATTGCAGAAACTTTTGGACCCATATCATCAATGAGCAGAGCGGCCCTATTATCATCCTCTTTAGATTTTGGAGAGGTATAAACACTTTCCAGTAGACTATCCTCTCCCAACACTAACCTCGCCACAAATGCTGAGACATAAACAAATAGATAAAAAAAATCATCTCAAATGCTTATAAAAGAGAAATCAGAGTCAAAATCCAAAATTATCATCCAGTATTGACAGCTTCTTCTATAAAAATGAAAACTTTTTTGGTAAAAAAATCATCATTCACAATTTCAGAAGTAAGAAAAATCATGAATTGAAGCTAAATAAAGCTCAGGATAACTAAACCACAAAAAAAAAAATATAATAAGGCTTGATGATAGTTATTATGAACTCAATATTTCAATAATCAATCAAACAAAACCCAAAAATGGAAAAACCAGGGCTTTGAGACTCACGAGAGGGAGGACAACTCAACGCCGAATCAAACCACCGCTCAGCTTCACGCGCCTCCGCGATCGACTCCTGGCGTGTGAAATCGAAGTACATTGCAGCATCAAACTCGTAATCAATATCAACTTCACGCGCCTCGAACACCATGAACTCCACCTCCATTTCCTCTTCCATCTCCATCTCTCTGGATCACTTTCTCTCTCCTGTCGAAAACGTCTCAGTTTCTCTCTCTATAACCGTTTTAATGAGAGGAGAGAAACGGCGTTGATTCCGTTGCAAGAGCTCTCGCTAGCTAGCTAAACTTCTCACTGTATCATCCAATGCAATAAATAAATAGCTTTAAGTAGGTATTATTTTTTTCCTTGATTTATTTTATTTGGTCGGCAGAAATAAATGAAAAGAAACCGCAGAGGCAGTGGCTTTGCTCCTCATAAAAATTATCATTTAGATTCGATTTTAACGAAACAAAACACAATTTCAAGTGTGAATTGTTTTTACCTAAACATGATTTTTTTTACAAAAAAAGAAAGAAAGATAGACTGAGAAATCTATAAAAATTGATTAAATCCAAAAAAATGAATTGCGGGAATATGATTGATATTATTTTTTAAATAATTTTTATTTAAAAATAAATTAAAATAATATTTTTTTTTATTTTTTAAAATATATTTTTGATATTATTACATGAAAATAATCTGAAATATCAAAAAAAATAAAAATAAAAAATTCAAATTTAATATTTTTTAAAAATAATTTTAAACAAAATATCAAAAAGGTCAAGGTTGGATACAACACTATAAAGCATAGAGTACTACCACATGGCAGCAATAGATAAGGTTTGAGTTTTATAATTTTCTTGGATTTATTTGTTGCTTTTTGCAACGATCCAAAAATTTTGAACTTAAGTTTATAATAAATAATATATCTTAATTCTTGGATGACGTGTTTGAAAATGAAAACACAGTTTTGTCCCTGGGGATCTGGGAGAATGGCAGACGTTGGGTTTTGAGTGGAGAGTAAAATTTGAATTTAGAGGAAGGGCAAGATGCGGAATTTAGCTGTTGAAGGGGAATTTAGTTTGTCTTTGAACATATGGATTTTTTTTTGGGTTTTAGCATATTTTAAAAACAAATGTTGGAGAAATAAAACAGTTAAAAACAATAGTGAAATACCACAAGTTTATACGCGATTAGAAAACATTAAATTTAAAAAATGAGTAATTTTTTTAATGAACATTTTTAATATCATTGAATTAAAAATTTCCGTTGATATCGATAATATAATAATTGAATATTTAATATATCCATAATATTTTTGTATTATTTGACTGGTATTTTTTTTAATTTAGCTATTCTACTGATTTTTTAATTAATTGTGCTAATTTGTATTAAAAAAATCTTAAAAAAAGAGGCGAGTGTTTAGAGGGGATCGAGATTACTGTTGAGGAGTCTTAAATTGCAGCGGATGGTCGAATTGCCCTTGTGGGTAGAACTTATTTACGAGATTTGACATTAACGGTTTTATTCGTTTTGTCCGGTAATGGGATCGACGGTAGGGTCCACTTTCAAAAATTCAAAAAAGAGAGGGACAGTGCAGAAGAGAAAGGGTAGCTAAGATAACTTAAATAAGGATGACTCCATGAATATGAATATTTATTTGTTATTGGCAAGGAAGGGACACCAATAGAAAATAACACTCCATCTTGATGCGTACTTCGCTGCTAGTTATATTAATTGTTTTAATATAAAAAATATTTAATTATTGCTACCAGTTTTTCAATAAAAAAAAAGATTAATAATGAATTTAAAATATAAAACATATTATAAGATATTTCTAAAACAAACAATGATATAGTGATATATTAAATGATATTTTTTAAAAAAATATTGAAGCAGCAACATGTTAAATCAATATAGATAGATAGATAGGTATGGGTGTAGTATAAATAGATAGATAAATAGAGAGAGAGAGAGAGAGATGATTCTAAAAAATAAATTAAGTTAAACAAATTAAATATCCAAGTCATGAGAGTAAAATAGCCTTGTAAAAAATATGAAGTTTAATTTTTAACAAAGTTAATATTGAAGAATATTTAAAAAAAAATCAACTAGAAAAAACAACCCAAAAAATAACTCGAATCAATATGAGTTAACTTGTTAAATCACTGACTTGGAGAATGAGATCATAATAAATTCATAAAAAAAAATTAAAAATAAAAAAATCAAAGTTTTACTTTCAATTTATCTAGTGTTTGAAACCATTAAAAAAACATAAATTCATGAAATTAGTATATAACTCAAAAAAACTGATATAAAATTATAAGATTGAAAACAAATTGGGTTATTTGATGGTTAAGTTAGTAATAAAAAGTGAATGGTATTTTATGAGTATGACTCTTTGTTTATTTATTTATTATTATTATTCTTAATATTAATATTTTTGACAAGTGAAAGATTTGGAGAATCAATGGTATCAATTTTGGCACCATTCATTGCTTGGTGTTGGTGAGTTTTGACATGGATGGATTGGAAAGATAAATATAGAACTTAATCAATAAGTTTGATATTATAGTGCTAATTACTTTTTAAAATATTTTTTATTTTAAATAATATTTTATTTTTAATACCATCTCATCAATACGTTTTAAAAACATAAAAAATTAAAGTGAAGAAAAAAATAAAATAAAAATTATTTTCTCACTTTAAATAAAAAAACTTGGTGTTTTTAGATTATTTTCATGCGCTGGTTTTAAAAATTTTTTTTTTAAATAAAAATTATTATTTTAATATATTTCTAAATAAAAAATAATTTTAAAAATAACTTCAATTATAGTTCTAAACATATACTAAATGAGTGCTAGTGGATTAGTCAATTATTCATGAAGAAAAAAACAAACTCATGTTTTATGGCATGCCTAAAACTACAAATACACATGTGCACATACATATCCTTAATATTCTAGAAAGACAGTGCATTTTTTATCATGTATTTCAAAAAAAAAACTGTATTAATTTTTTTTTTATAAAAAAACATCATACTAGCACAATGTTCACACTATATTTCGGAAAACATAGATTACATTTAAATAAAAATGGAATATATATATTAAGACAATCAATGTGATTAGAGAGGAAAGGAGATGAAATTAGTTATTTGATGCATTGAGTATTGTGAAATTAGACCTTTTATTAAAATCTACTTCCATGGGTTCCACAAGTAAGGATTGACACGTGTATTGAAAGAAGCTTGAATTGGATATAAGGATTGGATTCTAACAAGTTTTATTTTTTTAATAAAATATTCTTGCCAGTTCAACTTGCACTGGTGGTGGTGATTAAGACAGACATGGTCTATGCAGATATGAATATAATATAGTGGAGATGGGTCGCCATACGTGGCTGACAGCGTTGCACATGTAATAATTTAGTTTGATTAAGCTTTCGAGCAGTAACAAGCCTGACACTATCTGGTAGATAGAAAGACTTTGAAATAAAACACTAACCTTATTATTTTTATTTGTATTTGTATTTCATTAAACAAACCTACTATGGTCAACATTAAATTAAACAAAACAATGCGTACCACTGAAGGAACGAATCTTGTTAGACTCTGTACATCAAATTGACTTTAAAAGGTAGGAGCTTTTATTTATATTGATTAGAAATAAAACATGATGACTTTTATTTAGTATATAAATATTTAAGATTTTTATTTAGAGTGTTTAAGAGAATGATAACGATTGTTTTTTAAAGTATTTTTTATTTAAAAATATATTAAAATATATTTTTTTATTTTTAAAAAAATATTTTTGACATTCCATATTAAAATAATTTAAAATTAAAATAAGTTTTTTAAATTTGTTTTCAAAAACTTTACTCGAGCCACCAGCCCCCTGTCAGCAACTATGTCATTGTCAGGCCCACTGGGCTTCATCTTCCCACCTATTATGCTCTCCATACCACGCATCAATATAAACCTATTTTGGGTAGGTGCAATCTTTGGCTCATAAAAATTAGCTCCTTTTCAGTCGTGTATTTAGGTATAGCTGATTCTTCAATATTCATCTCTAAGCCAATGCTTGTAGGGTTTGTAACCCTAGCCACCATTGTCGACACCTCTCCTCTGCTCTACCACTAGATCATTTGGGTAATCTCTTCCATGATGGCCACAACAACAACCATGTTTGTCACAGATGGCATCTCATGCGTGTTTTGACCAGAACATGAACAATGATGAAGGGCGGAGATTGACCTGAAAGGAAAAATGGCCATTATCATCCCACTAAAAAATATTCCATAACCTTCTTCCCGGTCTATAAATAGAAAGTGTAAGCAAGAAATAAAAGTTATGATTTAGAGAGAGAAAATATTGAGAGAGAGAGAGAGAGAGAAAAGAGTTTTTGATTTAATCCATGTTTTGTAGTGTGGTTGGAGTTGTTTTTTTAAGTGTTTTTTATTTATAATGCATTGAAATAATATTTTTAGATATAAATGTAGGCCTAGCGCAGCATTTTTAACCTTAAAATGTGTTGTCGAGTTTTAACTTTAACATTTGCTTAAATTTGAATTTTAACGGTATGGTTGATAAGTCTAGTTTGAAGAAGCAATTGTAAAAAAAAAAAAGAAATCATAAGTTACAAGACTTTTGATTCGGCACTCAACGCTAACTCGATAAAAACTCATTAATAAAATGACTTGGAAATAAGCTTGGAAATAATTTAGACAATTAATAAAATGTCATGTGCCATACATAAATGAAGGCTAACTGCTCAGTCAATTGTCATGTCATTCGGCACCAGAAGTTTTGATTGAACGAAGAAGGAACGGAAAGGAACTACCAGTTACAATAAAGTCAGGAGAATGGGTAACCAGGGAAGCAGGCTCATCCATGGGCCCAGCCCAAGTCGTAATAACTCAGTCCAGTAGTCAAGAGTCCAGTAGTTAAGTAGTTGAATTAAAAGTTGGCCCATCAATAAATCCAAAACAGCAGTCAGGATAATTAGAGTTTGAATTGAAACAGAAGTCTAGATTTAGATAACGACCCATTTAGATAAGAGATAAGATTGTACTTACTGGTGTCCTTATAAACCGGTAATTAGTTGCAAATTTTATTATTTAAACGCTGATTAGGAATAAGCAAGCATTGGAGAATTTTCTCGAGTATTTCTTTGTTATTTGGAGGTTGTGGATTTCTCGAAAATCCATATTACTTAATAAAGAATTTCGTTGGGTCATAACATAAAATGTGTGTAATTAATTTTAATTAAAACATATACCTAAAATAACTTTTTATATAAGAAGATATCTAGTTGGGTTTGTTACCAAAAAATCTAAAATATAGTGATATTTTAATCGAGATAGAATTAGTTTATATTTTTCTCTATTTTGAGAGGTGGGGCAAGATATGTAGTATGGACTTCAACTGGAACAGAAAGATATTGACATTTAATTATTAAGAATCTGTTTGAAAGTGTGGTTGAGATTATTTTTTAAAATATTTTTTTATTAAAAAATATATTAAAATGATTTTCTTTTATTTTTTTAAAAAATATTTTTGATATAAATATATTAAAATAATCTAAAAATACTATTAATTTTATATTTAAAATAAAAAATTTATAAGCATTTTTGAAACGTTACGAAGACGGTGGACAAATGTGTGACCGTTGAGCGATGCTCTCATCGTTAAGCATCTCCAAAACTTTTGATCATTTTGATGTGCCATTCCTTCATGATGACCTTATCGTTAATAAAATTGTTTTTCCAAAAATAAATCAGTCTCGAGTGCGCGTGGCGGACGCAATAGCCCAACCACCACGCAATTATGTGATAGTTGTTCGAGAAGAGAGATGGATCTATAATTGGATCACTCAGAACACACCTGGTTTTTGGTCCCGAGATCCACACGAACTGGAGAGAAGTACGTGGCTGGCCCAAGTAAAAAACAGAGCTACATCCTACATGCCTGGAGCAGGTCCTAACCCTAAAAAGTTTTGGAAAGTGACGTGTCGTTTTTTTAACGGGGGAGCTTGCACCCTTCATTATGACAACCTTGGCGCTGCTGCATCAATCCAAGGCACGGGATCAAAGGCTGGCCATCACTTCCCTTCCCGGGCCCTGGGTCTTGTCGCTTACGGCGGTGGCTGACGGAGGAAGAGACAAACTGGGACTGTCGTCGAGTGTCGAGGGAGGGGCCACGAGGGGCCGATCATGTGCATATTCTATCGGCTGACTGCCTGGAAATTCACCGGGATCTCAAACGAACGGGGAGCATTGCTTTGAGGTCAGATTATACCATTGCTCTCCGATTGTGATGCCTTATCATATTACGACGCTCCTTTCCTTGTATAAAATTTTCATTTACGGCATCGTTAAAATTTGTGAAAAACACTGAAACATACATGTATCATTATTTTGTAAATATAAACATTGAGTATACAAGAAGCGTGTGCAACCATGATTTTGCTCGCTTATCTGGATTCATAAAGTGTGTTTTCCAGTGTATTTTCCTCATATCCAAATAAAATATAAACATTAATGATCCAAAAATAAATTTTGAGATTTTTTATTTCATAGCCTAACCTAATTAAGTGCCAACTCATGAAAAATAATAATTATGTAAGGTATAAATGCAATTTTAACAAGAAAATACCACAGCTCAAACTAAGCATTTAAAACTGCATACCCTTCCCTTCCGCACAACTAAAGCTAAGTCATGCTACAAGGAGGACAGCAATAGAAGAAAATTTCACTTTTAAGAAAATAAATTAAATTAAGATTTATCAAGTGCTGTTTTTTTTTATGTAAAAAACAATATTATTTAATTTTATATTTAATTGAAATATATTATAAACTGTACATATTTTGTCAATTTATCTCAAATCACAACAAAATAAAATAATAAAAACAAGAACAAAAAACCCTTGAGAAGGCCGTCGAGGTAAAACTCAATAGCCTCGTAAACTAAAAAAATCCCAACGACTAGAGAGAGATCCAGCCCTCACCACCTTCTCTGTAACGAAGGAACAAAAATATCCCTAAGAATGTTTTCTGAAACCTAACCACCACCTCCACCACCACCCTATTGTTTCACACCCGGATTTACCCTCAATGGATTTTTAATACGAAACCCTTTACACACATCCATGACTTTTCTAATGCAGCTAAAATGACCCGGACTCGATTGTCTCGGACCCGGTCATCCCAACACGACGAGGAAACGAAACAAACCACCACTACCAGCAGTGGAGGAACCGCCATGAGAGTTATAGTTCCTCTACAAGGCGTTGTTCAGGGTAGAGGAGGTCTCTTTCTAGGCTCAGTAATACCCTGTGCTCTTTTCTACTTCCTCCAGCTTTATTTAAGAAGAAAACACCGTGATGACCCGACTGACCAGGGTGACCCAACAAGGGACCCGAATGCGCCGTCGCCTTCTGGGTCGGCGGGGAAGCTGGCCGAGCTCCCTGGGTTTCCTCGGAACTCGTCTAGAAACCTTCTATCACCGAGAAGTCCGAGAGGACCTGTTTTCTTGTCGGGCCGGGTCAATGAAATGGTGAAGAGTGGGGACTCACCTTACTATGCTGGGTTGAAGAAAGTTTTGGAGGATCCATATGACGAAGCGGGCAATCCAAATGGGGTTATTCAGCTTGGTATGGATGAGAACAAGGTGTGTACTTTAGCTTAAAGTTTGATTTTTTTTTCTTTGGTATTGGAAGTTTGAATCTTTTGGTCAATCCTGTGTTGTTTTTATTGGCCTTATTTGTGTTTCGATAACGGGTTCGTGCTTGTTTTAGTTAACGTTGGATTTGGTTGAGGAGTGGTTCGTAGAGAATGCAAAGGAAGCAATACTGGGTGGTGGTGGTGAAGGAGAGGAGTTGAGTATTAGTGGAATTGCTGCTTACCAGCCTTCTCATGGGCTTATGCAATTGAAAGTGGTAATTTTATTTACTTCTCTCTGTATTAATGAAACGTGTTTAGGTCATTTTCAGTTAATTAATTCAGTAATAGATTGATTATAACTAGAACTTTAGCCTTCAAAGTTTTTAATTTTACATTCAGCTTAATTAGAATGGTTTTTCTTTTCTCGGATGTTTAATTTATTAGAAGACGAAAAGCGATATGGTTGGTCTTAGAAATTGAGTTTTATTGACTTGTGATAAGGTCCATTCTGTTGTTTAGCTCTAGGGTGTTTTTATAAAGCATAAGTGCAGATTCAAGTGGTTGTTTTATTTATAGCAACTTTAGCAAGCGTATACATTGTTAGTGAAATCAAAATGTACGGATGCATGTTTTTATACTACCTTAAAGCTTTACCCGGATTGAGTTTGCGCGCTGCCCTAACTAGCTCCATATTGCGGCATCATTCTTTTCCTTTTGGGCTCTTAGTGGTGTCTGCAAAATGTCTGTCCTTCCAATCACTTTAAGTGTGGAGCCCAATTATATTAATTTACTCTTTCTTTTTTGAACAATACCTGAAAGGAGATTTAGCATTATCCTTTTCTCTTATTTATGAGCTAAATAGATGTTGCATTCATGTATCATAGTGACAAGTGCTTGCATGCCCATTATCTTCAAATGTTGCTTTTCTGCTTGTGACTAGCATCTCTTTTAACTGCAGTGTGGTCACCTTTTTTGCTTTTTCCCCCCTGTCTATTTTAACTAAATTTGTTCATTTACTGCCTATCCCGCAGGCTGTGGCAGGATTTATGTCCCAGATCATGGAAAATGCAGTTTCCTTTGATCCCTCTCTGATGTTACTTACAGCTGGCGCAAACCCTGCAATTGAAATGCTTAGCTTCTGTCTAGCAGATTCTGGAAATGCATTTCTTGTGCCAACGCCATATTACCCAGGGTAATTATGAAATCTGCAATTTCAAAAGTTCTCATTTGGTTAAGTTTATCTCGGCAGAGAACTGAAGTCTGAACATTATACACAGATTTGACAGGGATGTAAAATGGCGAACAGGGGTGGAGATAATTCCTGTTCCTTGTCGCAGTGCTGACAACTTCAGTTTAAGTATAGCTGCACTTGATAGAGGATTCAACCAGGCAAAGAAACGTGGTCTCAAAGTCCGTGGGATACTGATTTCAAACCCCTCAAATCCTGTTGGCAATCTGCTTAATCGTGAAACACTTTATAGTCTTCTAGACTTTGCTAGAGAGAAGAACATACATATAGTGTCCAATGAAATATTTGCAGGGTCTACTCATGGGAGTGAGGAGTTTGTGAGCATGGCAGAACTCATTGATTCAAATTATCTTGACCGGGACAGGGTACATATAGTTTATGATCTTTCAAAAGATCTCTCTCTTCCAGGTTTTAGGGTGGGTGTAATCTACTCCTTCAATAATAATGTTCTAGCTGCTGCCAAAAAGTTGACAAGGTTCTCATCAGTTTCAGCTCCTTCACAGCATCTACTTGTCTCTCTGCTTTCAGATACTGAGTTCGTTCAGAAGTCAATTAAGAATAACAGGGCGAGGCTTCAGAAAATGTATGTCGCATTTGTGGCAGGGTTGAAGCAATTGGGCATTGAGTGCGCAAAGAGCAATGGGGGCTTTTCCTGTTGGGCTGACATGAGTGAGTTAATCAACTCTTACAGTGTGAAAGGGGAGCTTGAGCTTTGGGACAAATTGTTGAATACAGCTAAGCTCAATGTTACTCCAGGATCTTGCTGTCATTGTATTGAACCTGGATGGTTCCAATTCTTTTTTGCCAACTTGACTGAAAGGGACATTCCTGTAGTCATGGACCGAATTCTGAAAATTGTGAGTGTCTGTAAAGCAACCAGTTGAATGTTTGGTTTATTCTGAAGAATTATATCCCTTACAGATTTCATGTAGGATAATTTTACCGAAGCAGTTCGTAATTGACACTGGAGAAGGTAGAGTAAGCCTATTTAATATTTGCAAATGATCTTGGACAGTACAAGTGTATATAAGTTTCTTTTATCTAGAATATTATTAGTTTTTTCCACGCCTTCGATGCTAACATTAAGCAGGAGTACATCCATACTGTTGGTATATATTGTTTTCAATAATTCTTTCAATGTACCATGTCAAACACTTATGCAAGTGTTCAAATCTCATTTATGATTATTGTTACCTCTTCTTTTTAATGATTGAGAACTGAAATTGAACACTAGTTACATTAAAATAGCTGGTGGGAAGAAAACAATTAGGAGGAGGTACATAACAATCTCTAGTTAGGCTGTTAATTTGGTTGAGTTAAATGAAAAGGTATCCACTTGAAGGAATTCTAAAGGAGATTGGTTCTGCAGCAGGTTGGGCTTCATGAGAAAGTAACATGTGGAATGCTTGAAAATCATTACCTCTGGAGGGAACTTGCTGTGCCGCGGCCAGCACAGCTTCTATCTTTGAAGTATTTGATATATCGACAGATAAGACTCATAAGAGTACTGTAATTTTCCATTCCACTTTACAGGAGCTGGAGCAAAATGCTTCCCTGAGGCTGCACTAGAGCAAAGGATTAGACTTTTCATCCCACTTCGGTTCATACATACTTCCAGTCCCATATTTCATGCTATTCCAATCCAATAACTGATCACCATCCCTACCATGTCCATAAAACTTGAACTCTTGTAAAATTTGACATTTTCTCTACTGCAAAGAAGATACAATAAATGAATCATTTTATTGCAAAATGTTACAAATATCAGGAACAGTTTACTCTTTTAATTTTAAAATGAATAAAAAAGAATGATTTTCTTCTCCCCCCCCAATATGCAACTCTACTGTTTCTGCACAACTAAGCACGCCTCTTTCCAGCTAGCCTGCCACTTTTTTGATTGAAAGTACATATTTAATTAAACTCTGATGTTGTCCAAGAAAGCTCTATAATGCACTTTGAACACGACGATGATTCTACTCCAACCTTATGGACTCAAGGACCTGAACAACTTCAGCCATGCTTGGTCTTCTTGAAGGAACCTCAGATGTACAAATCAATCCTAACTTCATGACTTGAATCAACTCATTCTCTGAAAAACCTCGCAAGCTTTTATCAAAGCAATCTGAAGCAGAGCCAGTCTCCAACAATCTACGAACATATTCACACAAAACCACCACCTCATTTGCTGTTGGACTCTCCACTGGTTTTCTCCCGGTTACCAGTTCCAAGAGAATTACTCCAAAACTATACACATCACATTTATCACTCAATCTTAGACTCTGAGCCAACTCTGGTGCAACATACCCTACTGCATTGTGGAATTTGGTAAAACCATAATTGTCCAAAATGGGAAGCAACCTCCCCAACCCATAATCAGATAACCTGGCCTCATAATTTTCACCTAATAGTATGTTAGTGGATTTGATGTTGAGATGGAGAATTGGAGGTCTACAGTCATGGTGGAGGTAAGAAAGCGCTCTCGCTATTCCAAGAGCAATTTGAAACCTTCTAGACCAGTAAAATTCTCTATTCCCAAAACCAGTACTGGTTCCTGGGTAATTAAGCCCGTGCAGATTGTCATATAGATTGCCATTGGGAACAAATTCAGACAAAATTAACTGCATCGTTGAAGACCAGTAATACCCTTGAAATGCAACCAAATTGGGATGTCGAAGATTACCTAACAATCCAATTGCTTGCTCAAATTCATCTTGGCTTCTGATCCTACCAAGGGTCCCAAGTTTCTTCACTGCAATAGAAACCCCGCCTTCAAAAGTAGTTCTGTATACTGTTCCAATTGACCCGCCACCTATTAAACATTCCTTGTCTAGCAAAGCTTTGGTTCCGGCCTCCCAATCTTCGTACTTAGAAGGCAAAGTCTTGCTGAACAGAACCAGCTTCCCAATTATAACATTTGAATCTGTTGAACCCAATGGTGTGCTCTCAACAACAGTTGTCACGTTGTCTTTTTTCCTGCTGCGAGCCCTGATGTTCATGATCGATACCACACAGACCCCAGTAAGGATCAATGCAGCAGCAACAATCGCCACAATAACAGAGTTACTGAGCACTTTGTTTTTCTTTGATCCATTACCTGTCCCATTGCCACCTCCTGAGCAAGAAATATCCAAAGGGACACCACAGAGCCCAGAATTGTTAAGAAATGCAGCTGTGCCAAAAGCCTGGATTTTTGGTATTGAAGGAATGGGACCAGAAAGGTTGTTGGAAGAGACATTGAAATGTTTTAAGTTTGCCAACTTTCCAAGAGAATATGAAATTGTCCCAGAAAGGTTATTTTGTGACAAGTCAAGAATTTTGAGCTTTGATAGGCTTCCTAGAGTCTCCGGTATGTTACCATCTAGCTGGTTTCTATGCAAATCAAGGACTTCTAGGGAAGTCAAATTGTCAAGGGTGTTGGGAATTTCTCCATCTAAAGCATTTCCAGAAACATCCCTGAATCAAAAGATCAGAATTTTTTCTGTTATGTTTGGATTTAAATAACAATAAAAATAGCTGATAACATCTAAAACATTAAGATGGTGTTTGGACTCACAGCTCACGAAGAAACCTGCAGTAGCTTATATCTTCAGGAATTTCACCAGAAAGATTGAGATTGTGCAAATCCAAAAGAAGAAGCCACTCGATGCTTCCAAATTCAGCAGGGATTCTTCCCTGTATTGAATTGTTACCCAATTTAAACACCAAAAGCCTCTCCAAAATTCCAATCCCAGCTGGAATGCTCCCATTCAGCCTGTTAAATCCCAAGTCGATAAATTCAAGGCTTTTGCAGTTTGTAATGCCCAAAGGGATTTCACCATCCAGTTCATTACTTGAGACATCAAAGAACTCCAGACTCTCACTGCATGTTCTCATCTCTGGAATCTCCCCTTGAAACGCATTATGTGACACGTTGAAGTAACTCAAGTTTTGCAATCCAAGAATTTCAAATGGAGCCAGCCCAGTAAACATATTGCTGCCAAGATCCAAAAAACTCAATCTTTGGCATTTTGAAATCTCTTCAAGCACACTCCCAGTTAACACATTGCTCCTCAAAGACATATACTCTAATACAGGAATATCACAAATTCCAGGAGGCAATTCACCACTAAAATTATTGAAAGAGAAATCAAGTCCTTCAAGATTAGTGCAATTTGCAATTGAAGCGGGGATTGAACCAGAAAGCCTATTATGAGAAAAAGAAACAAACTTGGTCTTGTAGCAAAACTTGAACAAAGCAAACGGAATCTCCCCACTGTAACCATTACTTGACAGATCAAGAAATCTAATATTTTGCAAATCACCGATGAATTCTGGTATTGACCCAGATAAAGCATTAGAACTCAAATTTATCTTCCGCAATGTGCTTAGTTCTGCATATTCTTGTGGGATGTTGCTTGTAAATTTATTGCCAAATAATGTCAAGATTCTTAAAGATCTCAAACCTGATAATGCTGGTGACAAAACCCCCGATAAGCTTGTGTTCCACAAAACAATTCTCTGTACAAAACCAAGAGGATTGCAGAACACACCATTGTAATCACAAGGATTGCCACTTAGAACCCAATTTGCCAAGACGTTGTAAGGGTCATTGCTGATGTTAGCCTTGAATTGCAGTAAGATCTCCTTCTCGGTAGCTAGTGAAACTGTAGTAGCAGTGAATCCAAGGAAGAAAAAAATTAAGAGCAAAAGAGCATGAGAGAGACAGAATTGATACAATCTTCCCATGCTCACAGTATAAATGTTCATAAATGGATCTACCCCTTTGACATTATTGATGATGGACCCAATTGAAACAGGATCTGAGTCTCCTTGTCACTTCACTTGAACTAATTCTTGAAGCTCTTATAGTGAGAAACACAAAAGCACACTCATGATTATGTAAAGGTGGCATTTTTCAAGTTCTGGAATCATTGAAACTAAAGAAAGCACTTAAATTGGTGAACACATTTGCACGCAAAACAACCCCATTAGTTTATGGCACAAAAACAAATATATAGGGGGCTTCGCTTTTGTGGGGTTTGTGTTAAAAAATGAAACTGATGAGGCATGGGAAGTGAAGCAATGAAAATGGTGAGGAAATAGTGGTGGACTCACGCTGACAGCACCTTTCCTGGAAAAGAAGCAGGCAAGCCAATTTCATAATCCCTCTCTCTGCTTTAAAAGTCTCTCTCTCTCTCTCTAATATGGTGTTGGTGTTTGTATAGTTGCCGCCAACTGAAGAAGAACCACGTGCATGTCCATGCCTTTCTCACCATCTCTGGTCCTCAGCACATAATTATACTTGAAAAAAAAAAACTGATCTTTTTTATGAATTGCAATAAAAAAGAAAGAGAAATCTGTCTTGTTCACTGACCTGTCGGAGACCATGACCTGTAGCTGTCTGTAGTAATGCATTTATTCTCTCTCACCAACCCTGCCACCTGGCCACGCAAAAGTGAATATCCTTCTAAGGGAGTTATTAATTTGATCAAATTATGAAAGAAAATAAGGAATTACTATAGTGTAAAAGAGAAAAACAATGAGGAAAGAAAGTGAAGCAAAGGAAGAGGTCTTTGAATTTTATTTTTTTCTTTTTGGATTAGTTTTTGTATGTGTTGCTGCTTTTTCGAGGAGGCCATTGAAGTTTCCTAGTTTCCGTTTCGATGGATACAAATGAGAGGATTGTTTTTTTTATTTGTTTTTGCAGTGGGAGAGATGGGACGTGAAATGTATTCTTCCGGTGATGTTAATACATTGAAAGGAGGTGTTGCATGATAGATATTTTCTAAAAATTAAAATTATTAGTGGCTAAAAGATTTAATCAGAGCAATTTTTTAATCCATGCTTTTGCGAGGAGGATCGTTTTTTTCAAGTTTAAAAAAAATATAAAAATATTAGAAGGTCAAAATTTTGATATATACATATATAGCAATTAAATATTTTTAAATGTTGAAATATTGACATAATAAATGTTAAAATATTTTTAAAAAAAATATTAAAATGACAATATATTAAATCGACTCAATCAAATATTATTGACTTGTAAAATTCACATTTTAAGATAAAAGAACATGGTAATCTTATGAAACTTATATCAAAACAAATCACGAAGAGCACTTAATGAACCAAATATTGAAAGTAAAAAAAAATATTGAATCTAAAAAACAACTCATGTAAACTATATTGGTGATCGCTACTACACCGTGACTCAAGAAATTTTTAATCGGATGTATAAAAAAGGGCTAAGACAACGTAAGTGTTTCCAAATAAAAAAAATTATAAAACTGAAGTCTTATAGGTTTCATTAAATCATATAATTCAATAATAAATACACAAAGAAACTCGACTCTCAACTAATTTTAATGTTGAAGAATGAAGTTGAGAAAACAATTCTAGACTTGGGGCATATAATCAAGGGGTTTAATAAGCTTGATTATATTAATAACATGAAAAAAAAGGCAACTCTAATGTAAAAAAAAAAATAGCATACTTGACCGAATCTTTTATACCTGGATTAATTTATCAAGTTTGCATTGGGATGAAATTGTATTCCAAGTTATAATAGGTTTTTTAGGGGCATAACATTAACCGAGGTGGAGAAAGAGTAGAAAAAAAAACGTATATATATATATATATATATATATACACACATACACACACATACATAATTGGTGTGAAACTAAATGGAACTATAATACACACGTCGCCTATACAAGTAGTTACCACAAAGACAAACTAAAACTCACCCTATAAGACTATTTTTTGCCATCATAAATGGCCACTTAAATATGATGGGGATGTTTACACTCACTAGCCACCTTATTATTATTATTTTGTATATTATTTAAAATATCATTTTCTCCTAACATTACATGAAGATTATGGAAAGACCAAGATGAAAGAATTAATAAGAATGTGAAAAGAAAGTTGATTTAAAAAAAAAATACCCAAGGGCTTTATTGTCATTACACTATTCTTTTTTTAAAAACTCCAATAAGCCATTAGACTCAAGTAAAAAAGTATTTTTCTTTTAAAAACATTTAAGTAATTCAAGTACACCATCAAGTAGGACAAGACTAGGTTACCCCTAACTAAATCAATAATGACCTATTTATCCCATGAAACAATCCAATTAGCCTTATAAAAAATTATGTATGTTTTTCGTGTTAAGGTCAAATCTATCACTCTATTATTATAGTGAATAACAATTTATTTGTTAGGTTATAATAGTTTTTTTTACAATGCTCGATCTGTGTCAATAATATAATTAGAAGCTTATTTATGAAAATATCTTGAAGGTCTTATATGCATAGCCTTTAGATGCATATGTTTTATATGTACATCTTTATAAATTATAATTGTAGAGTTATTTTTCCAGTATTCTTCAACTTGTTGTTGGTCATGTACGAGGCTTACGAGTTTTAAGGTAACACATATAAGACTCACATGTCTTAAGCATACTTTACTACTTTCACAAATAAGTTTTTCGACAAGGATAACTCATTAAACTTGTTACCTCGAGTCATGATATAAATATAATTTTATATAAAATAATCCAAAACAAAATAGGAAGCCTACTTTTCAATCAATCTAATATTGAAGGATGAAGTCAAGAGAAAAAAAGAGTCAATCAGGAAAATGAAAAATACACTCGAGTCAATCGAGCTAATCCGTCAAACTCACAATCTGGACTATGAGATTGAAATAACTTCATAAAAAATACATTGAAAAGGAATATAAAGCTTAAATTCCAATAAATCTAATAATGAAGTATGCAATTGAAATTGAAAAAACAATTAAAAAATATATAAAAAATAATTTGAATCAACTCAAATTAACTCGTCAAATTTATAATCTAAATTATTAAACTGAGATAACTTGTAGAAAATTAATTGAAAAAGAGATAGAGCCTAAATCCCAAAAAACAATAAACCTAATGTAAAATCCCTTAAGCTTTTAGGATTTTTTTTTAAAATATGCTTTTTTAAAAAACAATATCATTACAATGTGATATTTATTTTATTATTATTTATTGAAAAAAACAAACACCTTCATGACTTTGCTAGGCTAGGATAACTTGGACCTGAACAGTGTTCCAGCTGGAGATTGAAAATGCTCACCGTTTCTACAAATTAGGCCGATTTGGATTTAATAGAGGGAGGCCATGCCTGCTCTGCTACCAGTCGTCAGTCAATTTTAGATCTATCATTTGCATTTTAATGACTCGTCCATTCTGTTTCATACATAAATGTACATGCATGCATGTACATACATCCTTGTATAAAGTTATTGCGCATCTTCTGGGCCTAACTAAGTGACGTGTCAGAAACCTCTATATACCTGTAAATCCGCAGTACCTGCTACTAACTTGTGGCAGCCACATTCATATATATGATATTTTATTTATTTCCATAAATAAAAAAGGATATTTAATCCTCTTAAGTACTTAATTAGCGGACCGGCCACTTCATGTTTAGTGTCGGTTTCAGATTTTGATTATGGTTATTTTTTAAAATAATTATTTTTGATATAAGTACATAAAAATATTTAAAATAAAAAAATAAAAAAATTTTAATTTTTTTCAAAAATACCTCTGAAAAAAAAAGGTGTGTGGGTCCTTTTATCAGAAAATTGCCATTGTCGTTCACTACCTAGCAATAAAATGGGCCGACAAAACACAGCAATTATGACCGCATGATCGCTGAAAGCTTGTGGGGTTGTGGGCCTTTGTATTTTTTTAGTTATGCCGTGTTTCATCCTTCGATCAGGTCCACGTAACGTAAACGCTTTCCATCGTGCTTTTTTCTATAATAGCATTTATAGAAGCGCGATGAAAATTATTTTTAACATTACTATATTAAAACAATTCGAAATATTAGTTTTTTTAAAATAAAAAAAAAGAGTCTTAAATTGCTACGTCTTTGTCAAACACGCTGCTGCTGCACACTTTACAGCCACCCATGCAACGCGTGTGCACCACTTATTCAACACGTGAAATTCGAACAATTGAAGGGGCTTTTTTGTAAAACTCAGGACATTCCCAAGGTTTGCTTTCAACGAGCTTGGCCAGTGCTTTGCGTTTTTTTTAATAATTTGCATGGAGTCATTGGGCTTCTATAAATCACGGTTTCATAGTGAATTTAATTGTTGCTTCAGGGTTTCTTTTAAATTATAATTTATTTATGCGTGCATGTAAAAAATACTTGGTCATATTTATTATAATTCTCATATGTTTGTAAGCACGCGGGATTGAATGTTGTCTCGGATACAACTTGGTGAAGTCATGCAAGGAGTTTTGAAGTGTCCATACTTTGTCAAGAGCTTCAGCGAGGCGCGTGGTAATAGGAACCGTGTCGCTCACCGGCTAGCGCTTGACAGGTGGAGTTTGGTGTCGGTGAAGGTAGGGATGCCATTGTATATGCTTCCCTGTCTCTGCACGTCCTGTTTGTTGGGGATGCCATTTTCTGCGGTCTAAAGACAAAAACTTGGAGCTAAAAGTTGAGGCATACACAATTTCAATGAAGACAACGAGGATGCTTTAACTCCAAGTCAAATTCGGAAAGCTCAATTCAACCCTGAAGCCCGGAACTACTTCGACAAGGATGTTTCAACTCCTGTAAAATATTCTACCATGTACATTCGAGCGATGTAATTAGCCGAGCTCGTGTTTGTGGCTCAACAAGGATCCACTCCCAATATTTACTCTTGTCACAGCGCCAATGCAATGAATGATGAGTTATCGAGCTTCACGTTCTGTGTTCTTTTGTTTAGGCAAAAGAAAAGTTCTGTAGGGCTCTTAATCCAGAATAGGGAATTCGATCCATCAGATGGACACCAGTGATTCAGAGAGTGGGGGGAAACAGTTTGTAACTAAATAACTTCGATCATTACTTTGCCGCGTGCAAGGCAACGGCATTCAATATTTTAGATGTGCATGCGGCACATGTTACCATTGTCATGTCAATAATTTCTAATACCAAAAACACAACAATTTGCTTCGTTAAAATACTATCTTTCCAAAGCAGGAAGGAGCTCAGAAATCTCTATGGTACTAATGAGTGATTGCTGCAATGGTCGAGAAACTGGTGCTTTTGCCAATTTTTAGCCGTGCCTCTACACCAAGCAGACATCCTACATCCTAAATGGCACCAAAAGGGTGCATTTACAAATAATATTTCATTTCCCGGCCTTCTTTGGGCGTAGGATTATGCTGGTCATCCTGCATATAGAATTTCTTTTAAGAATATGGGTTAAATGGCGTCTACATCCTCTCAAGCCACTTATACGTGGCGTGAGCCCAGAAACCCCTCCCCTCGGCTTCTTATACTTGGTTAGCGAAGGATCAAGAGAACTTGAAGTTCGCAATGGAAGGAATAAATACGAAAGGCAAAGCCATGGACTCACATGAACTAAATCTAAACATGACACTGATACATATTTTATGTACAATGCCACTATAGCATGGCATGGAGTTGCAGAATAACATATATTAACTTCACGGGTTAAGAACACTTCAAATTTCATTTACAGCTTTCAAGTTCTTCGCCCAAGTCCAATGTAGGCTCTTTTAAGCCAGAGCCAGACACTTAAATCATATACAATAAAAAACTTCAGAAAATATGGGGTGAAAAATGAGACTAAGGAAGTTGCTCTTACTATGAAGTTAGATGTCGGTCCTGTTCCATGTTGTCTGTAACTGCTGTATGGTGGTCAATGCTGGAGAGCAGTAACACGTTCTATGGATGAAGTTACAAGTAATATAGAGCTTCATCGCACTCAAATCATTGAGCGCTATTTCTGACAAAGATGGTATGTGGAAGATTGCTTCTCGTTGATTCAGGACTCGCAGAAGCTATGCCAATAGCGGTTCATCTTGCATGACTTTCAGCTGCCTTTTGGCATACACTGTGATGATAACTGTTGCAACCACTGCGGCACAGAAACCAAACAGTGTGAAGACTATTTGTGGAGCTGAGAGAGTGCGTCGTTCACTTGAAGCATCCGCTAAGGTCCGTATAAGGATCCCACTGCAAAACCAAAGAAGGTTCAGGAACGTTGAAGAGAATCCATGCCTGTGGTTAATAACCTAAGATTGAAACATGAAGACTGCATGAAAAGAATCACATATCTATGAGAAAGCAGCAGCCTTAGCTCCAAAGTGTGAAAGAAATTGTGTCACTACTGATAACACCATCGTGTAGTACACCACACTACCCAGCATGGTATATCCTCTCGTTGATGGGTTCCGACCTCATCTAAAGTTCAGAAAGTGAAAATGGAAAGAAACTAGGGCCAAACTCATGCCTTGCGCTCTGGTTTGACCAAGGTGAAAAGCCCCTTGGTTTAGCTGCTAAAGTCCTCCATTAAAGGTCAAAACTAATGAGCACCCTGCTCGAGTCCCCCATTAAAGATCAAAACTAGGATGCACATAATGCGAGCCATATAGCGCGAAAATGCCTCTTATATGGAGCAAAGCAAGTGTCTTTTCAAAAATGAAGGCCCCGGAAAGAATTAATAGATTTTCTTTCTAGAACAGTTACATTATAACATTGAAGAAGATGTAGATGAGGAGTTGGAGGAGTTGGAAGAGCTGGGGATGAAAACAGATTTTTGGGGATTGTGATTTAGCCTCATTAAGCTAAAAGATCAGGTTATTTGCAGTAATTATTAAAATCATTATGATGCACATTTCATTAGGGTGGTGGGGAAAAGGATTCATAAAATAATCAAGTGAGAGCAAGGGACTGAGTGTACAAGAGCTACTTTCAGACACCAATTAATGAGAGTTTTGATTGCAAGACCTTGAAATAAGTGCAAAAAAGTATATATTTCCAGTGAAGGAAGGGCATGCCTATCTCATCCTTCTGATGTCTAAGGCCAACTTGAGTTGCAACGTATATTTTCCCCTTTTTAAGGTTAAAAGGTAAAGACTTGAACCACAGACTCGTCCCATAACTGAAATGGTAATTAATCTATGAAATAATTTTCTCAATAATATTGCTTTGGGAAGAGGTCAAAACAAATAGATAACAAAGAAAAATCATTTTACTAAAACAAAAAATCACATCACTTCATTCATATCTGCCTGTCAAAAGAAGTCAGATGTATATCTGACCTGAAAATAAGAAACAAAAATATTGGACACTGTTTCATAGATATGTGAAAAAAAATCATTGTGAATACTATGAAATGTAAGAATCTAAAATGAGAAGAAAATGTTTGGAAGCAGAGGCACACGAAAATGAAATGCTTTATGCAAAGGGGAGAGGATAGTTCTTACGTATAGATTGAAACAAATATCTCTGGCACCATTCCCACCATCGATCCCAATAGGTAAGGACCATACTTAACATGCGTTGCAACAGCGCAGTAATTATAAAGAATATATGGAAATGGAGAAATCCTGATTAGAGTCACAGCTCGAAACTGATGAAACCAGTTTCCTTCACCAGCTGCTCTCAAAATAGCAGCTCTTTTTGGATAATTGTCTAACCACCCCTGTGTCACGTAATTCAGAATTACATTAGGCACACATAGAAGAGAAAACAGATATAGCTAAATTATAAACACATCTTGGCACATGGTTCATACTTGAATTTTACGAAGGAACAAAGAGCCAATTAAATATGGAAGTGATACACCCACAGCAGCTGCAGTTATTATTAATAGGAATCCAAACCCATAGCCAAATGTCATCCCAGCCACCCACATAGATGGCGATGATGGTAGAAGTAGAGCAGGGAACAACGCCACAGAGGCAAAGAGAAGAACTGCCAGTACTGGAGTGCTAAATGTTCTTGTCTCCCAATTTATGATAGGGATAATCTCCTGAAAAAATTCACCAGTCAGGTACAGAACAAATTGAAATATGCATGAATATCCCATAAATATCCAATAACCACCATGAACTTCTCGCAACACTTTCTGGTAGAGAACAGTAATGTCATAATCCTATGGTAAGTTTATAGTGGGATTGGTTGAAGAGAACACTGCAGAGCATCCATTTAGAATCAAATTAAAGAAAACAGATATCAGAAAAGGAGCATCTATTAGATGTAAGGAGTAGATCGTGTTCTAAAGCAATATTGCCTCCATTCTCAGAAAGAAGACGCTAACAATAAGAAATGACGTACATGAAACACATCAATAAGACTAAGATTTTAGAACAAAGAATACTCGGACTGAGCATATATATGTGTGTGCGCAAGCACGTGTGTGTGGTTGCAATATAACGCTACAAACATTTAAACACAACAGTATACAAGACAACCTATCTCATCAAATAAACTTAAAGGGAAAACACATATCTATATCTCATAATGTAAAACAATTCGGCAGAATCCATAATTTTTAGAGACATGCACATTAAGAAGCACATAAAACACCTCCTTTCTCACTGAAAGCCTACCCTTATCTCTGAATTTTGTGGGGGCAAAAAACACAACAAAAGCTTCAATTGCA
The DNA here is from genome assembly GCA_964035475.1 of Salix caprea. Lineage (NCBI taxonomy): Eukaryota > Viridiplantae > Streptophyta > Magnoliopsida > Malpighiales > Salicaceae > Salix > Salix caprea. The sequence continues at coordinate 7,877,861 of OZ037759.1, read as the reverse complement.
CGGCAATGTAATAAAACCCAGAATCAAAAACAAATTGCACTACAAAACCCACAAAAAACATATCAAAACTCACAAACAAAACCTGTTGATTTGTGAAAAACAACAAATTCCGAGAAACATGTGATGAGAATCATCAGTTTACAGGGAATAAATCCAAATCACATAAACATTAGCAAAACTAAAAAAACAAAATTCAGATAAAAATCAACCAAATTCCCGATCCACTGAATTCCACAACACAAACAAAATTGAAACCACAAAAGGCATAAAACTTTCTTATAAAAACTGACCTTATCCATAAAAAAGGGGCCAACCCACATGACAAAAGCAGCAGCCAATAACCCAAAAAAGGTAAACATCAAAGCCATCTTAACCCAATACCAGAACACAGACCATCCAAACCCCCAATAAAAACCACAAAGATTACACCTTTCACCAGCCCCATTCTCATCTCTCAAATTCACATAATCCCCTTCGCCATTATCTCCATCATCAATTTTATCACCCTCCATTCTCATTATTAGCTCCGGCACCACACAATCATCCTCATAAAAAGTCATTGAGTCAAAAACCCTAAAAACAGATAAAGTTTGTAACTTTCTGTTTGGTTCCCAAGAAGAATGGAGAGGGGAGAGTTTTTCAGGTGATGGTGATGATGCTCATAATGGGAAACAGAGGAGATATTCGTTGATGAAGAATAATTGAAGGAATAATCAATGAAGCATATAAACAGAGAAAGGAAACAGACGCTGCTTTGGTGTATTTTCTTTTTTTTTCCTAAGGGACCCTTTAGTTTGTAAATAGAAAATTCAAGATCCTCAATCCATTAGAAACATGACATTTCTCTATCTATTTATCATTAATGGGGTGATCGAATGGCTTAAATTTCCCTTTATTTGAAAATAGAAGGGTTATTTAATTCGATTATAAGGTTAGGGACTTGATGTAATCAAATATCTAACACGGAGGATCGATAAAGATTTTTAGTCCTTTCCGTTATTATCAGCTTTGTCGTTATAATTTTGCCTTTTTTTTCTTTTTAGCCTCGGAATTTACACATTAACCATTAAAACGTTGCCGTCTTGAGGCTTTCCAGTTACGGTTTTCTTAATGTGGTCATGTGGGACCTGGCCAGAGAGGAACGCTGTCGTTGCGGGATCCTTGTGGTACGTGGCGTGGCGTGAGTGGGTGTATTGATGACGTGGAGTGTGTGTTTGTCGTGGTGACTTCAGTGACTCTGTTGAGATTTACTTGACGTTGGGTTTATGAAAAGCAGCCAAGGCACTGCAGGAAGTGACTTGTTTTTAAAGCAACTCGAACGCAAACGCAGAAGCTTTCGCAAAGCTAAATAATTATTTATTTATTATATTTAATTTTCATGTTTATGATACAGTAGCTATATTAATAATTAAAATAATTTTTATTTATATATCATATTTAGTTATCGCAAACAAATTATGATAAAATCTTTATCAATTTATTTTATTTTTAATATATATTATTATGAAACTTTTATATTTAAAAAATAATTAAATATTTTAAAATATTGGCAAGTTTTTTTTCAAAAATTATTTTTTTATTTAAATAAAATTAAAAATTAAAATGTTGGAGAGCTTTTTAAAAGCAATTATTTAATTATACATATTACTCATATTAATTGTATAATTAATTGCATAATTATATTGTATACATAATAATTGCACTATATTTAAAATGTTATACAAAAAATAACTCTTTTAAATTGTTTTTACCATTAAAATACACATAAAAAAAATATTTATACTATTTAAAATTTTATTTTATCAATTTAACTTTCTAAAATGAATTTTTGCACTGAGTTGCTCTTATGGTAGGCTTTGGTTTTGCTTGACGGGTGGTAGTGTAGGGATAGAGCATCGAGGGTGTGACACGTGTGATAAGGACATGCCACAGTCTTGAGCATTTGGGCCAAGGCAGAGTTGTTTAACATTTTTTTTCGCTTAGAATATAATTTCTTAAAATATATTTTTTTTGATACAATGTTATTAAAAATAATTTAAAAAAAAATTAATATATTTTTAATTAGAAAATATCTTAAAATGCAATCTTTATAATACTCCAAAATAGATATTAAGTGTGTGTGTTTGGGGCAATCATGCAACCATTGTTTCATGAGATTTTTTTTTTTTTTTAGATTTATTTTATGTGTCTATAATTGTTTCGATATGTTGATATAAAATAAAATAAAATATTTTAATATATTTTAAAACAAAAAAATATTTTATAAAACACCTCAAATTTCAGAGGAGGGATATGTTGCTTAGGTATTTTATAGAATCTTACAATTATTACTAATTATATATATATATATATATATATATATATATATATATATATATAATATCATTCCCAATAATTGAGTAATACTATTCACTGTCATATATAATTATTAATTTTCTTTTAGAAAATCAAATTACTGAATTAGTTATTGGAGGCAATTTTATCTTTTTATCATGCCATAATTATCTTTAATATATTGTATGGTGTTAGATTTGTTTTTTTCATATTAAGATTACCACTAAAATAAAAAAATAATTAACGCCTTTCATTCCGAGATGTTATAATCCTTTTATTTTCTTAAAAAAACAGTGTAATTACTTTGATGTTTTAAAGATAAAAATAATATAACTTTCTTACAAAAGTTTACTGATAATTTTAGATTGGTTTTATTATACATTTAAAGGTTATTTAAGGATATTATTATAATTGATATATATTAAAGATTATTGAAAAAAATCATGGCCAACAACCTTTTTTAATTATTATTATTCCACTATATTTCTTTTCCTTAAATTCTGCCTTGTGAAATTACAGACGAACCATTTGAATTTTGTTGTCCTTTACATTTAGTTCTGTTTCGTCTTCTTCTTCTTATTATTATTTCAGAATACATTAGAGCATTACAAATATTTTTCTATTTCATTCCTAATATTTTTAATCTATAAATAATTTATCAAATTATAAATATATTTTTAATCTCAACCCCACTATGATTTCTTTTAATCTATTAAATTTGGTTTTCATTTTTATTTGTTTTGTATGAAATAAATCTTGTTTCTCAATTTTCATCTTTATGGGTTTTTTTCTATCATATTTTATCCTTGTTTTTTTTATTGTTATTCGTTCTTTGCATTTTTTATTTATATTTATTCATTGATTTCATCCTTTAAAATTAAATTATTTGAAAATTTTAAAAAATTATTGGAGTCGGGTCCAAGATTTCACGAATTATGAGTTTTAGAGATTAAACTATGTTTAAAGGCTTTGCTTTGATTTCTCCCCCACCCCTATTTTTTCAAGTTGATGTTTCCTTTTTCTTTTATCTCCTTTTCAAGTCTTGATTTTATTTTTCTTTTATACAAATTACCTTATATTGGGTTAGCCTATATATATATATATATATATTAATTTCACCCTGCTATTTTTAATTTATAAATAGTCTATGAAGTTATAGGTATCATTTTAATGTCACCCCTATGAGTTTATAATTTTAAAAAATGGTCCTCATTATTTTAATATCTATTTACTTTTATGGGGATGATTTTTTTTTTCAACTTTCATCATTTATAGGCTTTTTTTTAACAAATTTTATCCTTGTTTTTTTGTTGTTGATTTTTTTTTTCTTTTGCAAGTTTTTGTACTAATAGTTTTTTCATGATTTTATCTTTTAAAAATAAATTGATTGAGAATTAAGTTTCTCGATTAAACTTAAGGCTAAAATTTTATAGGTTGCGAGTTTTAAAAATTATACCAAGTTTTGAGGGTTTGCCCATATTTATTGGGTTTTTTTAAGTTAATGTTTTCTTATGTTTTTACCAAAAAAAAATTATATTATTTTTGTTGTTTACCTTTTACTGGGTACACCCGATTCATGACCAAGATCACCAATTTTAAGAGTTAACATGATTTTTTTTTTTTTTTTTAATTATTTTTTTCCTTGAAATTTACCCTTTAAACTTTTATTTGTATGTGATTATCCCAGTCATCTGTTTATGGTCACATGGTTTTCAAATTCACGTGATCTGATAGGTTTTTTTTTTTTTGTGTGTGTTTCCTGTTAATGTTATTTTACATCCTCAACCTACAATATTGTGTTGTTTTTTGGTCGCTCTATTTATTGTGGTTGGATTTTTTTCTTCCTCTTCTCGATTCCAAAAAAAACACTTCCTTTTATTTATCACGTGAAATAAATCTTATACAAATATGCCTTCCCCGAATCTCTCTCTTTCACAATCTCATACAAAATAAACTCTTAATCAATACAATTGACTAATTTGGTTTTTTCATTAATTAAAAAAATTAGTTTAGGGGTTTATTTCCTAAATTTGCCAAGTTCTTGTATAAAAGAATTTATGTTTCATGGCTAGCTAGAGACTTGTATTTTGGTTTGTAATAATGTAAGGGATTCCAAAGAGAGAGAAATTGAGATTGAAGAGAAGTTATGACTGTCATTTAGTGGTGTTTTTGATATATTATACACGAGACCGTTATAATTTTTATTATTTAAATTTAAAAATTGTGTTGATTAAAAAATCAATGGAGATAAAGTGAAAAAAATAGATTATTGATTTTTTTTAAATTAATGATAATGTTACATACTATATTGTACTTATAATTTGTTTGATATGTTGTTTTGGATGTAAAGAAACCACACCCTCTGAAAAACATGTTTTGTAGCTCCAGTTGAACGAGTAAAATATCAATTATCTTATGTTCTTATAAAAGATGTATATTCCAACTCGAACTCGAGATCTATTGTGTAGGCTACAAACTCTCTGCTATCATGCTATGTCCTTTGAAGACTTGATATTGTTCTTCAACCGTGTTTTTAAAAGTTCTTGAATTTTTATTTTTTTTATTTTTAGTATTTTGAATTATTTTGGTATTCTAAAAATATTTATTTTAATATATTTTTAAATAAAAAAACATTTTAAAAATTAATATTTACCGCAATTACAAACATCTAGAAAAAACAATAACGGAAGAAAAAAGCCTTGTTTGAAAACAAACAACAAAGAGAACAGGGAGTATATATATGGTAATACCATCCTACGCTATTGAAGACTCTTTGTTGGAATCTTTATTGGCCATAACTCAAAAAATGAGTGTAGTAAACAGTAGAACGCTGCAGATTCAACGCCCAGAAATCTCCCCATTTTATAACCAAAACATTTCCCACGTTCGCAAATGTTGTAATAATCACCTTTCAGTTTTGATCCCAAGTCGCCCCTTCAAATCTTTTTCAGGTCTGTAATTTTCTCTGAATGGTTTCTTTTTCGAATCATACCAGTCCCTTAAATCCTTTTTGTTTTTAATAATTCTACTATTTGTTCAGATTTGCGATCATTGGGTTTTTCAATTTCATTAAACCCGAATCTTCATTGTAAGTTTCTCCTCAGCTCTGTCTTTGTAATCCATTATTTTTTATGCTCTTTTTGGTTCGGATGCATGTAGTTGTTTATATTTGATAGGCGGAAGTTCAAGATTCTTAGTGAGCAGATGTGAGTCCCAGAAGTTCTCTGATTCTTTGGAACCGGATCCTGCTCAGAATTATGTGACCGAATCAAGTCAGGTGCTTGCAGATATTGTTTATTATTTTTGTTTTTAATTAAAATTTAGTGGGTTAGTTTGCTTTGGATATCCTTATGTTTCCAAATTGTCTAACATTGGCAAAACGATAATGTTAAAGTTCTATTAAAGTTTGAATATTTCATCACCTGCTTCTTGGCTTAGGATCTCTTTGCAGCAATCTTGGTGAGACTAACATATTGGGGTTGGGTGTGTATGGTGCTTTGGTTCACATTGCTTTCACTCATGAATAGCAAATTAGCCAATAGGTGAGTGTTAGTTTGCTTGCAATCTACTCAACAATAGTGCACAGAAGAAAGGCTGCAGAGCTCAACAGGGGCGAGCAGAGTTTGGTTCAAACCCAAAAAACCAAAACTGATCTTCCTAATTCGATTCATAGGTTTCTTTTGGGTCCTTAGATGGGATTCTAAACACTCGGTGAAGTTACACTATTTTTTAAATACTCATCTGACAATGTTTGTTTATGTCTTATTTCAGATGCCAGAGCAGAAGGAGGCTTCTATAGTGGATATGTTGAAGCAATCAAATTCCCTTTTGCCTCACGTAGTCCTTGCCAGTACTTTGTTGGCTCTTGTGTACCCCCCCTCTTTCACTTGGTTTACCACCAGGTCATTAAATTTTAATTTGAATTAATTGGTGGAAAAAATTCTGTAATAAGTTCATAACAGTGGTGGGGATTGATGGTTTAATTTTGACCACCAGTTACGGGAGCTAAACCAGCTAATGATTAAGGAAGTTTTGGTACTGCGTTTCAAAAATGTTTTTGAAAAATAAATTATTTTTATTTTTATGTTTTATTTGAAATTGAAAATATTTAGTGTTTTTACATCATTTTCATGTGTTCATGTCAAAAGTGATTTAAAAAAAATATAAAAAATCATTTTGATACATTTCTAAACGAAAAACACTTTCAAAAGCAACCGTAATTACATTTCCAAACAGGCACCGAGAAGGTTCATGCATTTTAAAAAATCAGTATAAACAGAACCAAGTAAACTTTTCCATAGGTTGTATGCACATAATTGTTCCCTTTTGATCTAGTTGCATACATAATCGTTCCTTTTGGTCTAATTTCAGGTATTATGCTCCTGCATTAGGGTTTTTGATGTTTGCAGTGGGGGTTAATTCCAGTGAAAAGGATTTTCTTGAAGCGTTCAACAGACCAGCAGCTATATTGACTGGGTATGTTGGCCAGTTTGTTGTGAAGCCAATTCTTGGATATCTGTTTGGTATAATTTCAGTGCCAGTTTTTGGGCTTCCTGCTCCAATAGGTAAGATTGTATTCACCTGATTTCCAATATAGTTGATACTGTACCGATGCTTTTGTGAATCTATGTATCAGGTGCCGGGATCATGCTGGTATCTTGTGTTAGTGGGGCTCAACTTTCAAATTATGCCACGTTTCTGACAGACCCTCCCATGGCTCCTCTAAGCATTGTCATGACATCAATGTCCACGGCTACTGCAGTTTTTGTTACCCCATTATTATCACTATTGCTCATTGGAAAAAGACTGCCTGTTGATGTGAAAGGAATGGTATCCAGTATTATGCAGATTGTAGTTGCTCCAATTGCTGCAGGCTTGCTTCTAAACAGGTGATATGCTCAATCCAAACAATTGTTTTTTTTCACTGTTGATGTGAGGTGTGCTTATGTCTCTATTTATTTGTAACAACAGGTTGTTTCCACAGATTTGTGGTGTTATTCGGCCAATTTTGCCACCACTATCAGTACTAGTGACAGCTTGTTGTGTTGGAGCACCACTTGCTATTAATGTTGACTCTGTTATGTCCCCTTTTGGCGTAACCGTAGTATTGCTGATTTTTGCATTTCATCTATCAGCATTTGTAGTTGGTTATTATTTCACTGGTTTTGTTTTCCACAAGGCATCTGACTTAAAAGCACTGCAAAGAACAGTATCCTATGAGACAGGTAACACCTTTGTTTTCAACTTGGTTATTTTGTTGTGGATCATACTCTTCTAGCTTACAATATTTTCCTTTACAGGAATGCAGAGTAGTCTTCTAGCTCTCACACTTGCTAACAGGTTCTTCAAAGATCCACTTGTTGCTGTGCCTCCAGCAATCTCTGTAAGCTAAAACTTCACATTTTCTTTTTCTTGTATTACGATTGCCTTTTCATAAAGAAATCTGGTGCAAACTGTGGTCGCTAATTTTGCAATGAACAATGATTTCTATTATAAGTAACATTATATGTAATAATCCTCTATGGTATCTTTGAGGTTGAATGTTAATGAGTTCATGCCAGAGTCTGGTCCCACTTTCTTCTGGTCACCGAAGCAACCATACAAGGGAAAGTTAACTTCCATTTTTATCACTGATTAATCCTAGACTTAGTTCTTATGTATAATCATAACAAAGGAGAGTAACTTTTTCATTATATTGCATTGATACATGACAGAAGCCTCAGCCACGGAGGCACTGCCTTTTATTCTTATTCTTCTTTTTGGATCCAGAGCATTGATTGATTGGCAAATTATTTATGTTAAACCTTTTTTCCTCTAGGTTTGCCCACGTCAATAGCAATTCAAGTTGTATCACATGCTTTTACATAAAAAGATTAGTACCAATGATTTAGATTTGGGTTGTTTTTTCTTTATATTGTTAGGTGTCGATACTCTCTTGCAGAATTCTGATAAATATCTGCTGCTTACGTGACTGCAGACAGTAATCATGTCTTTGATGGGATTTTCTCTTGTCATGATTTGGGCCAAGAAGAAAGAATGACACTTGAACTGGAAATTGCTTTTGCAAATCACAAGTATGTCCTTGTTACGTTATCGACTTGTTAGGTGATCAACCTCATAGCAGATGCAAGAATCAGCAGCAGCAGCAGCAGCATTTTACATGTGATGAATAAGAATTAGCATGCGTGTAATAGTTTGTCAATTCAGTTAAGAGTAGCTAGTGGCAGGCAGTTAGTATAAAGGGAGAGGGATCAAATTGAATAGGAATTTCTTTTCTGTAACTGCAGAAGTTCTCTCTTCTCCCTTCTCTACTTATCAATCTCTTTTCTTACTATCAATCTTCATTGTTAATGGCTTTCCTTACCAATATAAATACTTCTTGCTCACCATGATGAACAATAATAGGATGAGGGCTCTGGAGGAGCACAGCAGGGGCACAAATGAAGAAATCAGAACAGAAATTAAGATGCAAGGGACTGAATTGCACAAGAAAATAGAACAATTACAGCTACAAATTAATACGGTACTGACGACCTTGAATTCTTTCAAGGCTAATCAGAAGGAAACCATCTTCCTCGTAGGAATGGAGATATTATGGGAATTCAAGAAGGCACAGAGCAGGGTGAGACATGGCTTTGCGAAAGTTGGGACTACCTCATTTCTCCAGGGAAAAACCTTGTGGTTGGATAAGTGAAGGTTCCTTAAGATGCATTTGATACATGTTGGTCAATGAGTTGAGATTGCTTCTTTGCACATGGAGTGAAGAGTTGAGATTTAGCACGAAGGGCTCCTCCTGGTGGGAGGAAATGATTTGACTAACTGGGATGAGTTCTCAAAGGCAGTTTGTATAGGATTTGACAATCAAAACGACGTAGTGGGGAGTTAAACAAGTTAGAACAAGAAAAGAGTGTATAATTAAAATATCCAATTAATTTGTCCATTGAGCTTCACGAATAAACAATTCACGTAAAGAACAATTAGACACACATAATTATTTTTCTTTAAATAAATATTATTATCAAATTTAAACATGTTCTGTATACTTTTGGCTGGAATCAACATTATTAATATATAAATCCTTCACTATTTTACATACTCAAATCCTAATAATTTATCAATTAGAGTTGAAAGAAGTACATACATTCATGATAGAAATGTTTTTATGAATTCAACTAATTTAACATGCCGACAGCTTCCCTAGACCTTTCAAATATTTCAATGATTCATTTAAATATTTTAATGATTCATAATCTAAATGAATTATAAATTTGTTAGACCATAAATAATTTTGTCAAGTCTCTAATACCCTCACCAACCATTGAGTTTTTCATTAAAATAAATTACGAGTCATTTTTGTTGTATTAAAACAATTTCAATACCTGTAAAAGGTATCTCGTTGCATTCAAACAGCTTCAATATCTTTTCACTAAAATAGGTTATGAATCATTTTTTAGCTTTACCATTCAGGTTTATGAAGAACAAGTAAAGCTATAAAAAAAGGTAAAGTTGATTATGTTCTCTCAACACTTCTATTATTTTTACTCTTCATCATATCCCACTACAAAAAAAAAGCCCTCGCCGTTGCAAATTCTAAAGAAAGCAATTAGCAACGGCATTTGCAACGGACACCTTATTTTTATCTATATTTATATATGTGTGCTCTTAATTTTGATTTTTAATTTTTATTATTTTCTTATTTGTTAAGGTGGTAACTTTTTGAAAAAATTTGTTCTTAGATTTTAGTTTGTTCTTTCTTTTAGTTTTTTTTTTTTTATTTTCAAGTCAAATAATTTTTTTCCAGCTAATATTTTTTTTTCATTGATTTTGTTTGCTATTTTGTTATAGTTTTTAGGCTTTTTTATTCTTTGATTTAATTTTTTTTTCATTATTGATGCAATAATAATAATAATAATAATAGTTTTATTCTTTGCAACGGATTCGCCGTTGCAAATTTAATTTGCAACGGACAATTTTGCAACGGATAATCCGTTGCAAAATCCGTTGCAACATTGTCCGTTGCAAATTAAATTTGCAACGGCTACTCCGTTGCAAACCATGTTTTTTTTTTTTTTTTCTGGAATTTTAAGTTGCAACGGATTAGCCGTTGCAAATGTAATTTGCAACGGACAATTTGGCAACGGATAATCCGTTGCAAAATCCGTTGCAAAATTGTCCGTTGCAAATTAATCCGCTGCAAACCATGTTTTTTTTTTTTTTTTTCTGGAATTGGTTTAGCAACGGATAAACAATTTCCGGATGCAAATTTAGCAACGGAATTTTGCCGTTGCTAACGGCACCCTTTTTTTGTAGTGTCCTCACATGATTGTTCCAAACTTTTAATTTTACCTTTTTTTATAGCTTTACTTGTTATTTATAAACCTGATTAGGTCACAATGATAAAAATGTTTTTAAAAGAATATCAGCTCTCGTTCTTTGATTTTTTTTTATATGGATATTCTAATATTTGATTTATTTTATATACAAATGTCAATTAATTACATGGTGGAGCTTTGTATCTTGTAAATATGACCGCACAATTACTCTATCTTGTAAATTAAATATCTTCATTTATATCTGTTTCTCTTAAATTTTATTTTTAAAATTAATAAATATTATTTATTTATTTATTAGCACACGTAGCTCTCAGTTTATTTAATTACTCGTGTGCGTAATTTTTATTACTTGCACTTAAATTTTATTAACTACAGAAACACGTTGAAAAAACCTGCACACATGTTTTTCTGATAAAAAAATAAAAATATTTAAACTGAAGCAAATTACGAGGTAATATATATATATGTAGTTTGTGAAATGTCTTTTGCTTAAAATAGTACACAAAGAATCCCCTTTTCCCCGTAATGAAATTGCTGGAGTCACTTCCATCACAAAACAAAAAGGCTGGTCTAACCTCAACTAGGGTTTACTCTAATATTCTTTGGCACACTAACTTTTTGAGCTTCCAATAAGTCATCCTCCACTCGATCAACCTTCAAGAACTTGAAAGATGTGAAATGATCAGAGAAATGGGTGAAAGCGAGAGACAAAATAGCCCTCGTAGTCTTCTATATCACTTTCACTGCTCATAATCTATCGGAAATTAAATGCCACACTGCTCCTGATGTCAAATGTTTCTGGCAACGTTCCACTGCACTCTTATCTGTGAAAGAACTACGGCCACAGATATTTCACTCTGAACAGCACCCAAATTATTTGTGTGGTTTTGGATTAGAGCTGTGCGAAATGAGGGAAAGGTTTGGCTGCATTCTGAATAGACACGAAACCCCTAGAAAAGAAACATTTTACTTCTGTTCCTGATATTTACTTGTGAGGCATTTATAAACAGAAACCACCTTAAAAATCAGACTCGATCGGACATAAAAAATTACTTCTGTTCCTGATATTTACTTTTGCCCAAAATTCAGGATTCAGACAGTTTTTCAGTCACAGGAACCTAGTTTTATGCCAGGTTGTTTTGTGATTGACCAACCTGACCTCTTGATTTTGCTCACAAAATATTTCTCTGCTGACCAACTTCACCGAACCTACATTGAATTGGCTTGAGTCAGTCAATGCTGGGTGGATAAGAAAATGCCAACTGTTTGGTTCACCACAGTGCCTATCGAAATTTTAATATCTGCTGTTTTCATATTTGAGACCATCTCCTTGGTATTGTTGTTTAAAGTATTTCACATAATTCAGAGCATAATTAATCACTTGCATCCACAGACCATGATTACGATTTTATTAGACCTACGCTGTTTTAGTAGCTCTTCAAGCTGCACTGACAGGAAAAGGTAATGCCCTGCATTCCGTGTATACAAGTCACCAGAAGAACATCCCAAGATTATCTCACAGTTTCAAAGCCTGAATGTCAATATATTTTTCTGAAAGTAAAATCTCTGTTTTTCAGTTGTTGGAAGAGACAACTTTCCTTGATAATGCTATAAACTGGTTTCTAGTTCAAGCTCTGATAATATACATGCATTAACAAATGTACAGGAAGTAGCAAGCCATTATCCAGTGTTAAATGTGGTTATTTACCTTTTTTTATAAAGTAAATCGGATGAGACATGCCATGCTGTAAACCCTCGCAGTTCATGACAGAACTGGATTCTCACAAGAGCTAGAAGTCGGATGTGTTTTCTTTGGCTTGTGGTCTGGCGGGAAGGAGTTGTACAGTCAAAATGCCAGAATACTCTGTGCCGTGTTTACGATGACAGAAAACAACCACTATCTCTGGTGAGTTTACCAATCAGGGGATTAATTTACTCGGATCTTTCTTGTTGATTAGCATTCATTTTTTTCAAAAAATGAAGATGGTCCTCAACCGCAAGCTTACTATTTCCCAACAATTGTGTCCTTTGAGTTAGTAAGTGTGATAAAATAGTTTTTCCCATTTTTTATTTTTTTTGTTTCTCCGAACCTATCCATCTACGCCACCTGGATATATACCTGACTCACTATTACTAAGGTCTCCCAGGTTCTTAAGTACATGATTGCTTTTTGACTGATTGCTGCTGATGCATCCTTTCTGACCGTAAGAGTCTGAAATCCCAGAAAAGAAAGATTCATGGTGCAGATTGTTTCAACTTGAAATTATGGCATTTTGACTTGATAGAAGATTATAAGCACATAGAACTCGTTAATGATCATGCGTGATTGTAGATTCCCTGCTGTTTTGTAGAAAATCTCGGCTGATTTTCTTTTTGTCAGTTTTCTTCTGTTTTTTCCAATCCCCTCTCAACTAATTAACGAAGCATGAAGTAATTGGCTAGTAATTTCTTTGACCTTTTCTTGACTCTGTCAACTATTTGTTATTTTAAGTGCACTGCATAACACACAGTCATCCTAATATCTTCATCACAGGATAGCTTATGTAAAGCACTTGCAGTATAGCATTGATAAAATACAGTTCTCGAAGCAATCCTTTTTCTTTCTTAGGATGTGTTTGGCACAAAGTTGACGAAGGGGAACAATCACTTGTGCAGCCATTGCTCTTGTTTTGGTCCATTTTCAGGGAGAGAGAATTATGAGGACAGTTGACCATACCATTGTTACCCCTCAGAGTTGCTATTATCAGCCAGCTTTATATGTTAGTTTCTCAGTTCTCTCCTTCCCTTTTTTTTTCCCTCAAAAACACACACAAGTATTATCTTACATTGCATTCACAGCAGAGGTGAAAATAGAGGTTACACTAACAATGGAAAGGGAGTCTTATTTATTAGCAGATGCCAGGGATTGGATCAGATGTTTGATTATAGTGATACTACAGCTAGGGCTAGATGGGTTGAGGTGGGAAATTAAGATTGTTTGCAGGACAAATTAGGGTAACCATGCCTCCTTGATGTGCTCCATGAACACTTGTCTTATCACTTAGTCGCTTTATCATTGCAGCTATTCAAGATGTCAAGCTTGAGTATCGAATCAGTTGCTGAATTTATAGAATCTCTCCTAGTTTCATTTTCAGGCTTAAAAAAGAAGAAGCAAATACTAGAGTCATTGAAGTTTTAGTTGAAACATAAACTTAATTCGACTAAAAAAAGCAGAGAATCATTGGTAGTTTATTTTGCAAGTTGGCATACATAAATTTTCCATCATTTACCATGATAATCATAACAGATACTACGTACCAACCAAAATTCATTACATATTGCTAACATACTTAATTCAGCAAAGAAAATAGAATAACAAAAAGGAAGACTAATGAGAGACGGCTATAAAGAGAGTTTCTAATCTGCACTATATATATTTTGCTAGTGTTTGTGTAAGAGAAGTAGGGTGTTGGAGGAGCGATCCAAATGAGGGAATTTCTTTTGGAATTCATACATTAAGGCCAAGTTTTCCTGGTGGAGAAGACTAGCTTTCTTCCTCAGCTTCTCGTTCTCTTCGACAATACTCCGGTTCTCTAAAAACAGCTTCAAGTTCTTAAGCTCCATGTCGTTCTCCCCCCACTCCTCATATCCTGGCCTCCTGCTTTACAAAAAGAGAGAAAACGACACGAACATAAGTCATGTAAGAACCACCATACAGAAAATGAAAAATCAAAACACCTTAACAATTAAGGTTGTGTTATAAACAGATGCTGTGTTTTTGCTTTCTGATTAAGCAGACATACCTGCAGGTGAGCCCACTGACTTGCACCTTACATTTCTTTGATCTTTGCCTTCTCTTTGAAGGGTGGAAAGGAGAAGGGAACCTCTCGACTCCGTCAGTGCACATTCTCCTCTCGCTCTGATCAAAGCTGATATAAAAGTTTCTGCTGCTGAAGATATGAAAAGGATGCGAGTTGAGAGAAGAGGGCGGGTGCCTGTTCCTATAAATAGAGAGGATCGAGGATCTGTGCCATGGAAGTGTGCATGATTAGCCAGGGCGTATGGTGGGCTGCAGGTGGGTGTGCGTTTGATGGAGGGATAGATTTATCTTCTGCAGCAATGATGTCATATTGGACTCATGATTGCAAAGGGGAAGCAGCCCCTTGAATCGATGATGAATGAGGAAGCTGGTGAGAGAGATCGAAAAAGCCCAAGATCATGGAAGCTTCTATACATGCTTCTCTTTGATAATCTCCTGCATGCTTAACCTTAAAATAAAAAAAGAAGAATTATAGAGCCAATAAAACGCGAGTATTATGCATGCTAACGTAGTTGATTTGAAAGAAAATCAGAGTCATTAATATTTGCTAACTATAGTTTATGTCTGAATGGTCCGTCCGAGATGCCACTTCATAGTCATTTCAGCAAGCATCCATGGATTGTTATGTTGATTACAAGTGGCTTCTTGGCATCACCTTGTCTTACGGCCCCATTTCAAGCTAATTGAAATGAAATTTAATATATTTTTAAATAAAAATTATTTTTAAAAATAACATCAATCACGAAAATAAACAAGGCAATTAGACTTTTGGAGGTGTGGACCATTACACGGGGGTGTTGGCATCTTCATTTCGACGCTGTCCTTACTCCACTTTTATGTATCTCATCATTCTTAGTTTGAACACGAATATCTAAGAGTCAAATGTTACATTGAGGGCCTGGAAACCCCATCATCGCATCTCCTTGATGCTATTCTCTTCGTACAAATGATGCATGGCCGATGAATAAATAAAAATAAATATGTATATGCATGTCTTCTTGCTCATCAAACATTCCCGGCTCGAAACTCTTCTTAATTACATGTATTGTCGATGAAATAAAGGTTTTTTATTATTATTATTTATTTCGCTATAAATAATTTTCACCTAACTAGATTTCGCGCGTATTCCAACTACTTGCATATCTTTTGCCTTGTCCACCGAATGATTATGGTTGCAATGATAGTAAATTGTTAATGCAGGTAGATAATTAGTCTGACATGTGCAATGGCAACAGCTACAGAAGAAGACCCGCTAATTAATCAGTAAGTCTTACCCGAGCAATAATATGGAGAGAAAAGAAATCAATGATAATTGCTTGGGTTGGTATGACATTCATCATCCTCTCGCCATAATTATTTCAGTTAGAGAATAAATTAATTAACTAACTAAAGCATCTTTTTTTGAAATGGTCTAGCATTTGCAGTTTTTTTATTTATATATATTTTATTTTAGCATTTAACATTGAATTGATTATGAATTAGACTTTTTGATTTATTTTGGGTTGATTTCTATGAGGTTATCTTGATCTGATAAATTGGATCACATGTTTTGCGAGTTAATCCAAATAGACTCCAGTTTTTTTTTTTTTTTTTAAATTGATTTTATTTTTCATTCTCAACCTTTAACTACGAGTTTAATGAAAATCAAACTTCATAATTTATTTTGTTTTGTTTTTTATTGAGTTATCACGGACTCATGATCTTGGTCACAGGTTTGACAAATGAATTTGGGTTGAATCAAGTCATTTTTTGTCTATTTTCTACGAGTTTATCTTGATCTTATAATCAAAGTTGTGAGTTTAGCAGATTAATATATGTCAATTTTTTTTTGTTATTTCTTAATCACTATTTATTCTTTAATATTTGATTGATTGAAAATTATACTTTATATTTTTTTATATTTGTCTTACTCGGAGGTTATCATGATCATGCTATGTGTTATTGATTTAACAATTTAGCTTGAATTGATCAAATCGATCTAATAAATTATTGTTTTAATATTATTATTCTAAAAAAAGATGTTGTCTTCAATTTATGTTTTTGTTAACTGTATAAGTTATTTTTAATCTTATCAAATCGACCAAATCACATCGTATTAATCTCCAGAAAGTTTTATTATTTTTATTACAAAAACAATAACAATACCTGAATATTGTTTTGTATATTTAAAGAAAACATGATCAGACCTATAGCGTAACCCAAGGTTAACTATCTCGTAAATACTAGCTAATCATCATGGTGGTGTGAGAGTAGAGAGTCCAGAGAATTGAATACGGAAAATACACGAAGGTAAAACATAAACGTATGTAATGCTTGGCAGTATAGAGGCGGCACATTCAATTCTAACCCTAGCTAATCATGCAACATTTGAATGGAAGGAAGAGCCATTAATCGAAGAGAGCATGACTAGAACCACACTCACATCACCCTTCACTCATTTCACTCTCGAGGCTACGTGTATCTGTGCGCAATAGTCAACGATGAAATAAATGAAATTCTCCTCTTCTTCTCCTCCCTCTTCAAGTGCCCTAAAAACTTCCAAACCATTTGTGACGTTGCCTCTCGCACGCATCGATTATGATTGCCATATTGGTGTGTGGAGGGTATCATGGCAAATTTTTTTTTCTTTTTATGTAATTAGGGTATTCGGATAAGTTTATGCGCACTACAACTAATCCAGATCTACATATCATTGTAATCTATACAGAGATTGTAGCTGTTTTATTTTTCAGCTTGTACATTATGATATGTATACTTGAGGATATATACTTGTGTGTGTGTGTGTGGATGGTTGCTAGGAACCACGATTTTTCTTTCTTTTTTATTTTTCTCTCCTTTTGTTTTTGATGAAAACAAGAGGTTGTTTTTTATTTTTCTCTCCTTTTGTTTTTGATGAAAACAAGAGGTTGCTCTCCACAGGAAGTTACATGATTATAATAACCATATGGCAACCAAAAATGAAAAGACTGGAAGCTTAATTACTCTACGAGAATTGGGAGTTGGGGCCATGATGGCTTGCTTGCTTGACCTTTATTAGCCTCCTGCTCGAGGGTCAATGGCTATAGAGCTGGCAAAAATTGATAGATGGTAGCGGTGGAAAGTGAAGTAGCTAGGCAAAATTAATTGCAATTATATTTGCACATTCAACTTTAAAAAAATAAAATAAAATAAAAAAACTAGGTTTTTGTTTCACACTTCTAAGTTCTAACCACTAATTTTATTGCCGCCACCACAACCATGACATTTGCACCCATCATCATCATCATTTCATCACCAGCATACTGTTTACACTGCTATTTAATGTTGTAGACAAAATTATACGTGAATATTTTGCATATTTTATATAAAATAAATCCTCTAATTTAGGAGAAAACAAACTACATAAAGTTATCTACATAAGATCTTCGGAGTTCATAGACTTAAACTACTCCGACTCGATCAAACTGAGATCCTAGAACAGGAATGAATCGTTTTTTTATTTTATTTTATTTTTTCTTTCCTAAGCAAAGTGTTCCAATGCAGTCTGCAGCTCGGATCTCTCCCTCTCTGCTCTACCCTTCTTCGAAGCACACCAGGCCCAGATTGAATTGCTTTAATTCGTCCAGCCCATCAGACAGAAGGTCTGATGGAGAAAGTTTAGATAAGGCGGGATGGTAGCCCAGCCCTATATCCGTTCTTTTTTTATTTCTCTCCTCGTTCAGGTTAAAAACAAACAAAGAAGGCTAAGTGGGTGCCCAAATTATTATTTTTCGAGCATACCTTTATTCTCTTAAACTCAAGCGCTTAGCATTTTTTTTAAATAGCTCTTAATATATTTTAAAATGTTATAATAAAATTATTAAAATAATATAAACAATTATCTAGTTATTCTATAGTTTTTAAGAAGATTAGAGTTTTCATGCTAATTTAGTAAATACTTTTAAATTATTTATATATTAATCCAATATGCATATTTGTTTTAAGTTTTCTTATCAATACCGTCATATTTATTAATATAGGTGCGTGAAAATGTTTAGTTCATGATTATAATAAGTTTTAATTTATAAAACAACATTTCTAGCTAAACAAATATTTTTTTTAAAAATACATTAATGAGAAAGCAAAGTTTCTATTTACAAATATGTTTTTTAAATTGTCATTAACTTTTATTCAATAAAACATACTATTAATAGCAAAAAAGGAGCACGTTACTTGTAAGAAAACAAAAAAAAAAAGGTTTCGTGAATGATAAAAGATAATTTCCACTAAAAAAACACATTTTTGTCTACAGAATGATTTTCTTAAAAATATTTATTTTAATTATTATACAATAAAATACAAATATTCTACGCCAACGTGCCGACACTGCACTAGTGGGAGCATGGTCTGTTAAAAAAAGAACAGTAAGAAACAAAATCGATGTTCAATTGGTTTGCTCTCTTCACCTTCTCGAAACTCCGAGCCTGTTGTCCATCACAAGTTTTTCCACGGGGACTCTCTTTGTTTTTTTAGAAACCTTGGAGCGCAAATATCAACTTTCAAAAATCAAAATAACAACGAGGCTGTGTTTGTTTCCAGAATTCATTTTATGGGGAACCACTTTCTAAATTTTCCTGTGTTTGTTTGCCTTCTGGAAAGTTGGTCAACGGAAAATACTTTTCAGTCAAAGAAAAATTTGACTTGGTTTTCAGGAAAGTGTTTTCCGGAAAATTTGGGCGGAAAACACTTTCCGGAAGTTGTGAAAAATTTAGAAATATCATTATTTGCTGATTATATCAAATTTGATCCTCAAACTTTTGATTGCTATATATAATTTGTTTTGAATATTTATTTTTCAATTCCATCTCTTAAAATTTAATTTTTATATTAATTTTGGTCCTTATTTTTATAATTGCTATTTGCTTTTTTCTTATCATTTTTTTATTGAAATTTTTTATCTATCAAATTTGGTCCTCATTTTTTTTTATTGTTACTTATTTTATTTGAAATAATTTATGAAATGTTAATTATTATTATTTTAATTTATTCGCCTTTCATTTTTTTTTAAATTTTTAGATTTGATCTCTATTATTTTGATTATTATTTATTTTATTTGAGATAATTTATGAAATTATTTTTTTTTTTCAATTTCATTCTCATTCAACTTTTTAATTTGTAAGATTTGTTCCTCATTATTTTAATAAACTTGAAAAAAAAATATTAATAAATTATTTTCCAATTCATTTTCCATAACACAAATAAACACTGAAAAGTGTTTTCCAGTTCATTTTTCATAACACTGCCAAACATCGGAACTCACTTTCCAGGAACTCACTTTCCAGGAATTCACTTTCCCCGGAATTCACTTTCCAAAAAGAAACCACTTTCCAGCAAACAAACGGGCCTTAATCTTTTTTTAAAGATAAAATCACCAAAATAAAAGTTTGATGAAAGAGTTCTCACAGTGAATCCATCAAGAAATGTGCTGTAATAATAATAATAATAATAATAATAATAATAATAATAATAATTGAGACGCACCGGTGATGTTAGAGCTTGCCTCGGGAAGAAGCGTGTGAACGAAGAGTTTGGCTCTTGAAAGGGCAGGCCCCCCTCTTTTTGGAAAAAAGGAAAAAAGGAAAATACTAGAATAGAAACACACACTGGACCCACAGCAATGATCCACGGGATTTTAAATAATGACGTCATACTCAGATTAAAATTTATTAGGACAGCTAAGATTTGCTGTGCTACGATAATATGATGTAATATATGCGTTATTTGCCGACATTATCGAATAAACTAAAAATAAAATAAAATAAAATAAAACTGTGGGTGGTGCTGTCCCTCGGAAACTATCATAATAATAATAATAAAAAAAACACAGCAAGAGCGTGATTCCATGTTCTTTCTTTCTTTATTAACCTTAATGGACTCGAAAATCAGAGTTTTGGGTCACCTTTCAATCCTCCTTCTCCTCCTCCAAAGCCTCACCCTTTCAACTTCCTAAAAAATAATCTCTCATGTTAATTGAATCCCTAATTTCTTTTCAATCGTTGATTTAGAGCAGTCATTAGTGAACGAAAACAGACACGACACGCAAACAGAAACTAGAGAGCGTCGGAAAGTTTCGATTTTTTTTTCCAGGTATGGAATCTAATGAAGCTTTTCATGCTCTGCGTCAACAGATCGTGTGTTTCCTTTCGATCTTCTTATTTTGTTCCTTGATGAAAACCTTTTTCTGGAGATATCGAGCGATGTCTCTGCCGTTGTTCCCTTGTTTTGGTGTGGTAGCCGTTTGAACCTTGATCGTGAAGAATCTGAACGGTCCAGATTTTACTAGTAAATAGTATTTAAGTAGGTGACGGTTCGGATTGTCAGTAATTAATTAGAGAGGAGTTCTGGATTTTTAATTTTTTTCTGGTATCCTCTTCCTTTAAAAAGTCAATATTGTCCTCTTGGTTGAGGGATATAAAGAGAGTTACGCGGGGTCATTTGTGTCATTCTGTGGTTGCACTTTTATTGAGGAGCTTGATCTTTCCTGGTAATTCCGAATTTTCCAGGGGTTATACCCCCAGATTACTCTTTATCTCCTTAAATACCCCAATATCCCACTCACGTCTCCGTTTCTTTAGCAAGCAGTGAGAGGGTATATTGGTCAAGTGATTAGCATCATGAACCATAAAATACATAAACAACAGCTAACACCTCTGTAGTAAAATGACACAGTAATTATTAGATTGATAAAACACGCAAAAGATACGATCTCACTTTCACTCTCCTGAGATTCTTAAGTACATTGAGATTACAAGAAATTGTTTGAAAGTCCTAACCCTAATTGTTGTGTTTGGCTGATCGTAGAAAATAAAGCATGGGCTCTGAGCAAAACGATGGCACAAGCTTCCCACCTGCAGAGCCAAAGCTTTGTGTTAATGGATGTGGGTTTTTTGGTACGGCTGCTAGCATGAACCTTTGCTCCAAGTGTTACCGTGACCTTCGTGCTGAAGAAGAGCAAGTTGCCTCTGCCAAGGCTGCCATGGAAAAGACACTGAATATCAATTCAAAACAACATATTGACTCTAAGGTTGTTGTCGGTGCCACTCAAGCTGTGGTGGCGAATTCCGTGCGGTCAGATGTGTCTGCTGAAGCTTCTTCGTCAGCAGAAAATGCTGTTGCTGGTGGTGATCAGGTGCCATCAAAGCCGGCAAATAGGTGCTTTAGCTGCAATAAGAAGGTTGGGTTAACAGGATTCCAGTGCAAGTGCGGTGGCACTTACTGCGGGACTCATAGGTACGCAGAGAATCACGAATGCCTCTTTGATTTCAAAGGTGCTGGCCGTGATGCAATAGCGAAGGCAAATCCTGTGATTAAGGCCAATAAGGTGGAGAGGTTCTGATCCGGATCCTTGGTGGACTGGTGAATCTGGTATCGCTCTTTATTTGGGTCCGGTGTCTTTTCAAGGTTTGGGTTTTAACTAGGAATTTAGATTTAGCTGGTTGATGATGGTTCCTTCTTATACTGGTCTGGTGGGGTGTTTTACGGGGGATGGTTGGGGTTAGGAGGAGAGCTCCAGGTGAATGTATTCGGGGGTTGTGGATGGTTGATTCCATAATAAAATGGACCAATGGATTGATATTTGCAATTTGCTTTGTGTGGCTTTCCCTCTTTTGTTACTCATAAAAGTCCTTACCACATCAAGGTGTATCTCTACTAATTGGGCTATTTAATATTTACATGCCTTTTATTTTATTTATTGTTCTCGATTGTCAGTATCTTTGCTGTGTTTGTACTATAATATTGTGGACGCTCTGTCTGTGGCTGGATTCTCCTTGAACTCCTGCTTTTCTCCTTTCGAATGTTTTTACTATTATAATTACTGGAAGTATGGAATCCCCTGAGTGTTCAAACAAGCATCAAGCTTTATGCCACCCATTGTTGTCATTCCCCTGCACGCGCATAAATAAAGGTTACAAGGGAAAATTCTTAGAGCGATGGATGGTGTGGTGTTTACCATCTCCTTGGGATTGGTTTTGATTTGTGATATGGCCATATTGCATGGGCTAGCTCTTCTACTTCGCTCATTCTTGTGTTATGAAGGCGGTGAAGTTGCTCTGCGGTTAAATTTGCATCGATGGAAGTTTTTCAATTATTAGCAGCATGTGTTCTTAAGTGAGAAATGGCAGAATGAGGAAAAGGTTAAAGCAAAAGATTCTATTCCTGAAGCAACTAGCCGGACCCCGTTGTGTGACGAAGCACTTGCTGCGGCCGCTGTTCTAGACCCCGGTGTGACCATTGAAAAAGTGAGGATAGAAGCTTTTAAACAGGAATCTGTATGGAGTTAGGAGGAACTTTCAGGCACAATTAAGCGAATTATCGGTCTGCATACTAGCCCTCTGTCAACTTTCTTTGCAGTTAGACCCCACTGCAACAGAAACAGTGAAGATGAGAAGTTTTTGTCAAAGTTTTGTATTTTGCCTGAGCTCCTTTACCCTTTATCAATTTTGTTTGAATTCTGATTGTCCGCGTTGAAGCGAGGGTCTTGTGTCGGATCGCTTCCAGTTTGATAGCTTCCTGGAGTTTTCTCCCGCTGAAATTGCGAGGAAATGTGGTAGGCAGGGACTGTAAAGACTTGGAATAGGTTGTAGAATTGAGTGTGGAGTTGTGAGCTATCACTTTCAGAATTCCTTTTTACGATAGTATAATTGCAATGGATTATTTCCATGGCGGATGAGCGGAACCTTATGATTGTCTTATACTTCTTTTGCTGAAATCCATGGCACTGTCTTTCATCATGTGCTTCTCTCTGCAACTTGAAAAGGGTCTAACCAGACTCGCTGGCTCGTCATCTTTTCTTCTTCTTTTGAGGGATGAGTGATGGTCCAATGGGGCGGCAACCCTTGTTTTCAACAGGTAAAGTTGTTGATGTTATCGCATCATTTTTTCGATCTTGTTGTCTTGTGAACGCTAAATATTTTAATGGGGCCACCAAACTAGAGAGCATGAGCCTGATGGCAGCCTACCTTCTAGCATTCTGTAGTCCCGGTTTTTGTTGCCCAGCTGGTGCTTCGTTCATGAACAATTCTTTTCGAGGGGCTGGATTATATTTGCCGTGTCTAGATTGGAGAAAATCTATATGACAGACTAGATTTATCTTTTTAAGGCAATTTGAGAAGTACTCTTTTTAAGGCACTTTGAGGACCGCACTCAAGTGCTGAACTTTTAGAAGCTGTTTGGCATGGTGTTCACCTGTGGTGTCGCAGTTTTTGGTTTTTATTTTATTTTAAATGAATATATTTTAGTGATTTTAGATTATTTTGATGTGTTGATATCAAAAATAATTTTTAAAAAATAAAAAAAAACTATTTTAATGTATTTTAGCACAAAAAACACTTTAAAAAACTACCGCAGCTCTCCCAAATCGCCTTTAACCGAGTTGTCTGATCGACGTAAAAGCTATCCTATAAGGCCTGCGGAAGGTGCAAATAAGTCACCTATAAGGCCTGCTATGGTGGAGCAGACCCTAATTTTTCTATGTCTACAGTACTAAACTTTGATGCCATTCACCCAAACAGTGAATGGAAATCTCCATCAATCCGCCCAACCTTTACCACCTTTTTGAATGTAAAAGCGAAGCATCTGTTGGCTTTAGGCAATGTAGATTGGACCTCAGTATGAATGAGATCGCACTGCTCAGTCCGTATCCTCGGGCCATAGCCATATATTTATGCCTCCTAAATCCAGTGGCTACACTATTGTGCAGTGGGTTTATAGTGAAATTATGGTTTTACTTTGAAAAAAACATTTGAGCTGGTCTGCAAGATACATTTGTATTCTCACAGGGTTCATTGATAGAACCCAAGCTACCAAACTACTAGTAAACTAGCTCAAGGGACACTTTTGTATTTTAACATGGTTCATTTGTCATTATGCAATTATTGAGGGGCATTTTTGTCCTTTCATAAAAAAAATCTACACTAGATTTACTTTACTACCCTTGAAAGCAAACACTTAAATAAAATAAAAGGTGTTTTTGATTTTTTATATTTTCAAAAAGTGCAATGACTAACCAATGAAAAGAAAATTCTCGTACGCATATTTGCATGAAAGAATTCATCGTTTTTAAATGTTTTTTTTTTATATTAATAACTATTTGATCTTAGAGGTGATGTTTTTTATACATAAAAATAAAAAAATAAAAATGTGCTTCCAGGTTAGCATGTTAGCCATTGTATCGCCTCTGTTGAAACATGTGGCTCACTTAGAGTGACTAATTCTGAAAAAGAAAATATTTGTTTCATTGTGTTATTTGATGTGCCTCAATGTTCTCTTCCTTCTTGGAGGACACAAATTGGAAGAGGCCTACCAATATGATATAAATTTGGAAGTCTATTGGATATTATAGGAAGTTTATTAAAAGTTTTTCTACCATAGCTTTGCCCTTGACCAAATTAACTCGTAAGGATATAAGGTTGGTTTGGTTTGGTTGAATGAATGCAAAAGGAGCTTCCAAGATCTGAAGAGAAAACTTACTTTTGCTTTGGTGTTAGCGTTTTCTTCAATGGTCAAAGGATTTGTGGTGTGCAATGACGCTTATAAAAAAAAGATTGGATTATGGATTGATGCAACATGAACGAGTACTAATGCCTCAAAACAACTAAAACTATATAAAGTAAATTATCCAATACATGATCTCGAACTGACATCAGTGGTGCTTACCTTACGGATATGGAAAAATTATTTATACAGACCATAATTTCAAATATTTTCTAGCCATGAGATTTTTAAGTACTTGATGTCACAAAAAAGTTAAACATAAAATAAAAATATATATATAAGTGAAATGACAAAAGACTACAATTTTGTGATTAATTATCATCCTAATAAGGTTAATGTGGTAGCGAATTCTTTGAGCTGAAAAGGTAAAGCGGTAATAAATGATATAAAGTTTAAGGAGCAAATATATCTGGTAGAATTGAAAAGGATAATTCTACAACTAAGTGTATGGGTCAGGGGGTTACTATTACTTCAAGGCAAGATAATTGAGGCTTAGCAAACAAATAAATATATATATTAAAAAAGATCAAGAAAAAGATGAATTAGGGTATGAAAACACATTTTCAAGTTTTATTAGAGGGACATGGATTAAGAACAATGGTTAAATGAATTTATTTGACGAGGACAAAAACATTAAAGAAAGAGGTGTTGAGAAAAGCCCATGAACCTTGAATTACAATGCATCCTAGAAGTACTAAAATGTATAGAGACTTGAAACGATATTACTAGTGGTTTAATGATGTTAATGAATACATTTATATCGACATTTTTCCTAAATGTGACTAGTCGGTCCCAATTACACGAGGCTAATGATGTTAGTAGGGTTTATTAACATCGACATGATCGCCCCAAAGTGTAGGAAAAATATCAAATTGTTGATTAGCTATTCTAAGTCGGGAATAATTAATGATATCAATGATATTACATTGATTGATACTTTCACGAAACTTAATTAGTTATTTCTGATATGGAGCCTAATGATGTCAAAGGAATTTGACATCGACAATTTATGTGTATATTTAAATATGTTATATAAAGAAAACTTGATTTACTATTTTGAGGTAGAAATAATTAATGATATTAATGGATTGCATTGATATCAACATAATTTCAATAAATCTTTATAAATTTTTTATCATATTTTTTTATAAATTAAAATTGATAAATTGTCTCATAATTAGAATGTTACATGTCTAAACCATCCCTTCAAAGTCCATTTTGGACTTGGGAATTAAAAACATGTTTTACAAAAAAAACATGCTAATAAGTCTTGGTTACATGTATCATAAAATATAAGTATATAAAAAACTTACCTCCACATGACTATCTGAAAGAATCTATAATTAATTTACTAACTATTACATATCCATTTATTTATTGTGCTTTAAAAGCTTATTGGTTTTTGAAAAAAACATATGCATTGCACTCAAATTGCCATGAATTATTATAAAATATTTTTAATTCATGAGCAATAAATACACTAGAATCATTAGCATATATAAATTTTAAAACGAGAATTGATCAACTTCAAAGAATATATACTAGCCGTCAGATGGCTCATCAAACTCTTCTTGACGGGTATCAAATCGTTGAGTAGAAAGCGGGAAAAGGGTCAATCTAGTCATTTAACCCCACCACCTCGTCCTTCTAACACGACACCTGAAATGCACCGCCATGCATTGCACTCTTTCTCTTAAATTAAGCAAGGGCATTTCCGTAACGCCGTTTCCAAATCGCGAAGAATTAAAAACATGGAGAGTCAAATCCGGGACCCACAACCCATTTCTCCCTCTAAAAACTCAAAAACCTCTCCCTCTACCTTCCTCTCACTCACACGCATCCTCCTCCCCCTTTCTCTGACACTCCCTAACAACAGCGCATTTAATTTTCTTGCGAACCAAACAGAAAATCAAACCAAAGACTCCCATAAATCAAAATTACAGACTCACTCTGTCGCTCGCTCCCTCACTCTCATTGAGCTAAGATGGCCACAACGGAAGGCGTTTATAGAAATGGTAATCACAGTAGGAATTCACAGAGTACTAACAATAACAAAGTGGAGAAGCCTCTCTCTTTCAATCCAAACCCAAAAAAATCTCTTAAGTCCAAGTCATTGCCGGGCTCGGGGCTCCGTAAGAGCGCTCCTCCTTCTCTTGGCACCGCTAAAGACGATACTGGAGGTTAGATATTCCGGACATCTCTTTTAACCGTCGACATCTCGCTTTATTTGTCATCTCTTTTTGAATTTTTTTAATAACCAAGGTCACTTCTTTTTTTGTTGCGTCTTTAATTTGAATTCCCGTGTTTTTAATAATTTTCTTATTAAGTGAGTGAGTGATTGATTAAATAATTAGTTATTGTTATTTATCTATAGTTCCCGGAAGAGTTAGGGTAGCAGTGAGATTGCGACCACGAAATGAAGAGGAGATGGTAGCTGATGCTGATTTTGCTGATTGTGTAGAATTACTGCCAGAGGTTTTTTTTAGAACAAAATTGTTTAAATGCGCGTCTGATATTCATGTGACTTTTTGTCCTAGCTAACTGTTTTTTTCTCTCCTTAGCTAACTGTTTTTATTTTCTTGGTTTGGTTATAGGTTAAGAGGTTGAAACTTCGGAAGAATAACTGGGATTCTGATACATATGAGTTTGATGAAGTGCTGACTGAGTTTGCATCGCAAAAACGTGTTTATGAAGTTGTGGCAAAGCCTGTTGTAGAGGTACCGACAAATGAATTTCAAATTCTAATATTTATGTTGAAGATTTGTTCTTAGGATCATTGGTTCAGATGTCCTTAATTGGCCCCAAGGGGGCTTACTGTCACAGAATATCACTGTTTTCATAACTTCTTAATTAGGCACTTTTATAAAATAAAGTTAAAAGTTGTCAAATTAGATGGATCTCCTGTACGTATGCATAATTCCTATTAGAGCACTTGATTAATTATTTGTGATGGAACTTAGAATATAATTTTGAAACAGATGCTCAATATTTATGCTATGCTATGAACTTCATTAATTGTTTCACTTCTGTTCATAGCATTGGATCATATACATACTGATCATTAATTATTACGCTGATTTATGTTTTGCTATGGCTTTTTTTTTTACTTCATGAGATTCCGATGACTTGCTGATTTGTTATTTGCTGCTGCAGAGTGTTATGGATGGATACAATGGGACAGTCATGGCATATGGGCAGACAGGCACTGGTAAAACATATACTCTTGGGCGACTTGGAGTGGAAGACGCTTCTGCTCGTGGAATTATGGTTCGAGCTATGGAGGACATATTAGCAGATGTTTCTCAAGAGACCGACTCTGTCTCAGTTTCCTATCTGCAGGTTGGATTTTCTATGAATTGTTTTTATACGTATGATGTTGTTATTTTCTTTGTTTAGTATCTATGCTATTTATTTATTTTGGATATTTGGATTTTAGTAGATCCAAGTGAGGATCTCTAATATTCCTGCTCTTAAAAATTGTGCAGTTGTACATGGAGACCATACAAGACCTCCTTGATCCTACTAATGGCAATATTTCTATTGTAGAAGACCCAAAAAGTGGAGATGTTTCACTTCCTGGGGCTAGCATAGTTGAAATTAGGAATCAGAAGAGTTTTGTTGAACTATTGCGACTAGGAGAAGCTCATCGTTTTGCCGCAAATACAAAATTGAATACTGAATCATCTCGTAGTCATGCTATTCTGATGGTGAATAAATTTGCCTTTCACTTTCCAGTGCTTTTGAAACTGCAGCAAACCTATTTGAAATCTTTTGAGATTTTGACAAGAAATAGACATTGAAAATGCTTTAGGTACATGTAAAGAGGTCTGTCAAGGGAAGAGATTCTATTCTTTCAAGCGAAACTGGCAACAACCCCCACATGGCTAAAAGTTTGAAGCCTCCTATTATCCGTAAGGGAAAGCTAGTTGTAGTAGATCTTGCAGGTTCAGAGCGCATTGACAAGTCAGGTTTGTTGAAATCAAGATCTAGCAATATCCTTTTCTTATATATTCCAGCTAATCATTAATGTTGAAATTTTGTTCTTATCAATACATTTCTAAATTAGCCAGCCAATTATTATTTTGGTAAATTTTTCCTTGTGCATGTTGTCTTGTGGAATGCAAAAGGTGTAGATATTGACAAATGGTTTAATTAGTTTTGCTTCTACATGGGCCATTCTTTAGGTAAATATTTCTGAGTGTCAAGCTCTCTTTTACTTGTTAAAGCCTGTTTACTCATCCAATATTTGGCAGGGAGCGGGGGACACACTTTGGAGGAAGCCAAATCCATCAATCTCTCGTTGAGTGCACTAGGGAAGTGCATTAATGCTCTCGCGGAAAATAGCTCACATGTCCCAATTCGTGATTCAAAGCTTACTAGATTGCTTCGAGATTCATTTGGAGGTAATACATTAGCACTAATGGAGTTATTTAATCTTCTTATAGGATATATTTTCCCCAACTCTGTGAAATCTTGACAGGCTCGGCAAGGACTTCACTGGTTATTACTATTGGTCCATCACCACGCCATCGAGGAGAGACAGCAAGTACTATAATGTTTGGACAAAGGGTGGGTACCAATAATTGCAGTCAATGCCTGAGCTGTGTAGCTCAGTTATTTCTTTTCTACCATCATCAACATAGAGCTCCTTGCACTTGTGTCTGGATATCATTCTTGCCATGATCTTAATAGACTTATATTAGGTATTATTAAATATACATCATTGAACTTGGCTCAGGCACAAAATCAATAATGTATTAATTGATCACTTATTAAAAAAAGTGGTTTGAGTATTTTTTAAAAGTTGTTTCCTCTCATAGGCAATGAAGGTGGAAAATATGTTGAAATTAAAGGAGGAATTTGATTACAAAAGTTTGTCTAGAAGATTAGACATACAATTGGAGAAACTTATTGCAGAACATGAAAAGCAGCAGAAAGCATTTGAGAATGAAATTGAAAGAGTAACTACTGAAGCAAAACTTCAAATTTCTGAGTCGGAAAGAACCTATGCTGTCGAATTGGAGGTAAGTGTTTCTTTAATAATCAAGTACTGTTTTGTGTGGGCAGAGAGAAAGCATGAGGGAGGGAGATGTTTGTTCATCTTTTTCAGTTAAATTTGTCCCTTGGTTTTTTTTTGTAGAATACTATCATGCCTTGTACTCTTGGTTTTCATTCTATAGAATATGTTATGCCTTGTATTTTTGAAATGCAAAATTTAAATATTGACCTTTCCAAACTTTATGCCGAGAATAATTTGTTACCAACTCATACTGAAATCATTTTGTGTTTTTGTGGTTATTTGGATGCATACATTTCTCTCTCAGGATGAATAGATGTGGGAAACAATTGACTTGTGCTGCCTATGTCTTTTTTGCCTCCTGATTTTTCTTTAGCATTTTCTCTCTTGGCATTGGGCATGTTAACTCCTTAAGTTCACTTTTTATAGAAGGAAAGGTTGAACTATCAGAAAGAGTATATGGAATCAATAAAGAAGCTAGAAGAGAAATGGACGGTGAATCAGCAGAAGCATGCTGGTGGAGAAAACATCGCTGGACTAAAAGATGAAAGTTCAAATTGGATATCTAATGGAGAGGTAATTCTGAAATTGGTCGATCCTTGTGATGCCACCTTTTTTTTTGTGTCATGATTCTTTCATGTCCTCCCTACAGCACTACTAGAGTCTTCCAAAATTCTGTGGATGTATCCAGACCCAACTGTTTGACTGACAATATTTTTTTCCTTGTAGGATTCCAGGGTAGCTGATATGGAGGAACTTTCTGAGATGAAAACAAAGCTTCAGAAGGAAACTCTCTTGAGGAAAGCTGCTGAAGAGGAAGTTAATAAATTTAAAAGTCAACTAGCTGAATTGAAGAAGTCAGAGGTATGTTTGACTGATTCTACCTCTCACTACCTCTTACTTTTCTGTTATCTGTATCTTTTGCTCAGGTTGGGTTCACATATAACTATACCTTATATGTTCAAGGCATCAGCAAAATCTGATATCTCAAAGCTTCAAAAGAAGCTGGAGGATGAGGCATGCCAGAAAGAAAAACTTGAAGGGGAAATAGCAATACTACAAAGTCAGCTGTTGCAAATAAGTTTTGAGGCTGATGAGGTATTCTCTCTAGGAATTTATAAATATAGCTTAGTGAAACCTACCTAATTCAGATTTCTTCAAGGAACAGTTCGGTTGAAGATTTTTTGAGAAAAAAATTGTTTCTTTCAGAAGAGATTTAGGAAACTAGTGCCTAAATTGATAGAAATCTTAGTAATTACTTAGAAACCTCAAATACAAGCATTGTAATTCTTACAGGCATGATAATTTCTTTTTGAAACCTAAACTGAGAAAATAGTTAGAGATGATGGATGGTGGCATGGATTGTAATATTAGTCATTTTAATTCATAACAAATTAGAAGGCAACCAAGGCATATGTTCTAAGTTTTCCAATGCATAAATGTTTGCACATGGATTCTATGCTAATGCCCGCCACAAGGTATCTAAAATTTTGAATGCTGACTGATATGTTTTAGACAGCTAGAAGGATTGATAAAGGATGGTATGAAAAAGTTCCTGGTAGTCTAGATTCTCTCATGTTGCAAGTTAGGCAGCCACAGAACAATGATTCGGGAAATGGAGAAAAGGCCTCCATAGCTAAACTCTTTGAACAAGGTAGCACCAGTTTTTACTTGTTTTATATTTGGTCCACATGGTAAGTTAATGGATCTGCTTTCATATTGTTGTTTTCTAACAAAATCCATTTTTTCTTCAGTGGGATTGCAAAGGATCTTGTCTTTGCTTGAAGCAGAAGATGTTGATGTGCGCATTCATGCTGTGAAGGTGGTAGCAAATCTGGCAGCTGAAGGTTTCTTTCTAGTTCTCTACCAACACTTTGCTTCAGCTTCTTTTTATGGGCTGCACCAACTTATTCAGAATTTTGCTAGTTCTGATCTACTCTCCAGTAGGGTGTCACAGACATGAGTGATTGCTGAACTTCATGTTTAATTTATACTTCATAATGCATGTCCTAGTTATATTGGTGAACATGATAGCATCTTACTCTCGAAAGACTTGTTGCTTTTGAAAGGGGAACATCGATTCTGATACTTGATCATTGCCAAGCTTCACATTTATTTTATGGTTTTTTATTTCCTGCCTACTTGATATTGATGAATAAAAAAGGTCAGTTGCCGGGGGAATTAGTTGAATGGAAGTAGATGATAGGATGATGCGTTAACTAATGGAGTAGCAAGGGACAAGACCGTTCTCCTTGACAGATTTACAGACAGTGGATTGGATGTGAAGGGCTGGTATTTTGTGATGTCATTAGATAATGTTAAGAAAGTGCTGGCCTGTTTCTAAGTCGAGCAGTTTTGGACTTGAGGAATTGATATTTGTTATACATGCATATGTTCCCAAAGCAGAAGTTGAATATAACCACAAGAGGATGTATTAGTAAAAATTATATTGAAGAAGTATGGATTAATCAATTCAGAGTTTCTATTGAAAGATGGCATTAATAAACAAAGCAAAACCAAGAGAGCTGAATCACATTTTGAATTGCACAATTCAAGCTCCAAAGCCTTCACTCATCTTTTATTGTCTTACCAAGAACTGCAGCATTGCATGTTAATGTAACGTCTCATGCACTCTTCAATTTTATGGTGCAAAATCAGATGAGTGTTTTGTACGTGTTACAGTTGTTTCTCATAATCTGTTTTACTTTGTTGTTGACCTTTTCTTGAAAGAATTGGCATTTGATAGTCTACACTACAACAAAAATATATTTCTGGAAACAGCATGATCACTTCCAGGGAAAAAAGGCCTTTCATTCTTCCTATTTCTTTTGTCCAAAATGACTGCAATCCCCATCTAATACGCAGAAACAAATCAAGAGAAGATTGTAGAAGCTGGTGGTCTTAAGTCTTTGTTGATGCTGCTTAGAAGCTCCAAGGATGAGACCATACATAGAGTTGCAGCAGGTGCAATTGCCAATCTTGCTATGAGTGGTGAGTTTTGCATCGATTATCAGAGTCGATCTATTTTATCACGGAGATCTTGGTGATACTCTGGATACATTTATCATGGGTCATTTAGATTTGGTTTTGACCTCCCTTATTCATGTTCTTCATTTATTCAATCAGAAACCAACCAAGAGCTAATAATGGCTCAAGGAGGCATTCGTTTGCTATCAATGACAGCAGGCAGTGCTGAGGATCCTCAAACACTTCGAATGGTTGCTGGAGCCATTGCAAATCTTTGTGGAAATGGTAAGCTTCTTGACCCCATTTGACAATTATTCTGATGAGTTCGCTAGTTGTCTGCATTTTAAGCTTGTCTGAAGATTTACGCAACTCCAAAAATGGATATATGATTAGAGTGTGTCGCATTACTGGGGAATAAATGAAACATTAAATAAATAAGCCTGATCTCAACTACCACTGCGAGAAATCACCCTTAAACAGACAGACAAAATCGACTGTATATGAAGTGTTTCTTGGGGATGAGGGACTTTTTATCAGTAACTTTAGCTGGTTTAAATTAGCATTTGTAAATATATAGGAATCCCAATCTTATGGTTTGCACCAGCGAGATATGATTTATATGCAAACATTTTCTTTCATTGATGAGTAAAGCAATGTTTTCCCTTGAGCTAGTTGCCTTAGCATCCATATTAACCTGAAAAACTTGAAATTGTGTAAGTTTAGCAGCTAAGTTAGTTGTTCATGCTGCTACCCGAGGCTGGTATAATTAAACCTGGTATTATAGAAATTAGCTTGATTTAGGGGTGTGTGTGTGTGATCTTATAACACTCTGTATGGGACTGACGATTCACTAAGTAATGTTAACATATCTAAGCTATGTATTTGTTGTGTGTGTGCGTGTGTGTGTGTGATCTTATAACACTCTGTATGGGACTGACGATTCACTAAGTAATGTTAACATATCTAAGCTATGTATTTGTTTTCCTCCCATAATCTAACTAAGATAAATGGGCTTGAGTTCTCAAAAGAGTTCACTTTCGCTCAAGCTTTGCACATAGATAAGTAAGCCAAGAAAAATGATGAGGCAGCGAGTGAGGTGTGAACGAGAGCTTTGCTACAATTGAAGTGCTACAACTTAATTTCCAATTTATTTGAGTTAGTCTATCAGCTGGCATGCCATTGTAAACTTTAACATAGTACTATGATGGATTATTCAGATAAGTTGCAGGTGAAGCTAAGAGGTGAAGGTGGCATCAAGGCTTTGCTAGGGATGGTTAGATGTGGGCATCCTGATGTACTTGCACAAGTTGCCCGAGGAATAGCAAATTTTGCCAAGTGTGAGTCCAGAGCATCAACTCAAGGTACATATCTTAGAAAGAGGCCTTAGTTAAGTTTGTCTGTATTTGGTTTGCTCTGCTTTTCATACAACTATGTAGTAGACCATGTGCCCCAAAATTGTTTGTGCCGTGTAAAAATCCCAAAGCCTCGCCTTGTCCATGATATATTTACATGAAGCATAACGTTGGCACTTAATTGTCCAGGAACTAAGAATGGAAGATCTCTTTTGATTGAGGATGGAGTGCTTCCATGGATTGTACAGAATGCTAACAATGAAGCCTCACCAATCAGGCGCCATATAGAGCTTGCACTCTGTCACTTAGCACAACATGGTAAATTTTTGTCTGTCCTTCTAAACTTTGAAAAGTTGATTGTCCATTGAATGTAATCTGAGATGCGAGCACTTGTTACATCACAGAAGTGAACGCCAAAGACATGATAAGCGGGGGTGCACTCTGGGAACTTGTTCGTATTTCACGAGATTGTTCAAGGGAAGATATAAGGACACTTGCACATCGAACGCTAACTTGCAGTCCCACTTTCCAAGCTGGAATGAGTCGACTGGGAATAGATTATTAATGAATTCAAAGTGGCATATTGTGTTGAAGATATACTAGAGCAGATCAACTTAAAAATTATCTCCGTGTGAAATGAGAATGGATCTCTCTTGACGAAAACAAGCAGGAAGGGTTTTAGCAAAGTAGAAGTCGTTTCAGCTCTGTTCCCGTCGAAGTTTTGTTATGTATGGGGGTGTACCTGGGTCTGTGCTGTAGACTTGGTCATCATAAGTCGAGTAAGCTTTGTTGATTATTAAGTTACCATCTTGTAAAAATCATCCCCACATATCTGGCAGACAGTGTATAAATTTGTCTGTATATATATCAAATAAACAGGGGAACACTAACATTCAAGTTAGTTACCATCTTGTAGAGAAAAAATAAAATACAATTGCGATTTATATTTTAGCAGTGACTTGTTTTTACCTCGTAATAAAAACACAAATTTCCTTATGATCCAGGATTTCAGCACTCTCATATTGTAGAGTTCCTTTATTACCAGACTGTACGATGGTGTTGTAAAACTTAGGATTGTCAATACTGTTTTGGTTGGAATGTTTCGTGTTATTAAAAAAATCAACATAAAATGACGTCGTTTTCGTTTCGGTTTTAATTCCGGTCCATTCCGGAAATACCAGCTAAATTCCGGCTGGAACGTCTCGGTACTGTTTCGGCCTTAAAATCCTCCTTATTTTAATTAACTTGTGATTGTGTTTCTAATTTTGAGATTATATTTGTTTGACTTTGTGTTTATATTGTATAATTTAAAGTTAATTTATCTTGAATTTTAATTATGCTTGTTAAATTAATATTTTAATTTTTTTCATATATATATATAACAGTACAACTCCGAAATGGCATGCTGAAATGCTCCGAAATCAAAATATTGTGTACCAATAAAAAAACAAGAACAACGACCGGAACAGAATTAACAACATTGATAAACCCTGAAAACTGGCCGGAAATTACGGTTAAACTAACACAATAGCAATGATCAAAACATCAGGCTAACAGAATTAACGCATCTCCTCAAACAAGGACCAATCAGTCATACAACCACAGTTCCACATCTCAAAGACATGGACAGTTGGAATACATGTGTTAGAAGAGCCCTCACCGGGATCCAAAGCCCGGTGATAGTTGTAATCGGTATGTGCACGCCTTGAGCTATGAGACGAAGCTTGAGGGTAGAATCTAAGTCTTGATCGTTGGATTGGTCTTATAAATTTTACATCTACATCAACTGCATGAGAAATACTAGTTGTTAAAAACAGCTGATTGTAATTTGGAAAACATGGAGCGAGAGATATTTACACTGTTTATTGGAACATTATATTGACTCTTTTGCTCCTTCACTCCAAAAACTTAACAATAGCTTCCATGAGCATTATTTTTTTTCTTCACATGATTCATTTTTTATTTTCAAATTGAATGGAGATTTTTTTTCATATTAATTGGATAGTAAAACAATCAAAACACTATTGGAAACAAAAAATCTAAACCTCACATGAAGGGGTGTTTTTTGTATTTTTATGATGATTTTTTATTATTATAATTCAAGTTGAGCAGTACTTTAATCAAATATAAAAGATAAAAAACAATTAAAATTCATAATGAAATTACAAAGATACCCTTAAAATAAAAAAGATTTAAGCTTGAGAACAAGGGGTGTTTTCAATTTTTCACCATTTTGTTTTTTAAAAAAAAGTTTTTTTTTTATTCGAGGAAACTAAACCCTCCAAAAAGCACATTTTGTGGACTCAAGTGAGTGAATAAAACCCCGGATGTCTCAGACTCTTACAAGTTACAAGAAATGCACGTCCTGACTTGAACTCGAGACCTGCTGTGTATATCCTAAGCCCTTTGCCACCACACCACACCCCTTGAGGACAAAATCACATAAGTGACAATTCTATATTTTCCTTGACCCTTTTGTAAAAGTTTTCTTGGTTTTTAATTTTATTATTCAATTCAAATTGATGATATTATGTTTTTCAATTTGATCGTTATTGTTTTAAGTTGTAATTTTTTTGACCTTTTTGTAAAAGCTATTATTCTTTTTAATTTTACCATTCAATCAAAACATTGTTTTTTTAATGTCAATTTTGATCCTTATTCATTTGAATTTTTTCTATCCTTTTGTTAAACTGATTTGTCTTTTCAGTTTCATTATTTAGTCAAATAAAAAAAACCTTGTATTTCAATTTTGATATTCATTTTTTTTATTTCTATTTTCAAATCCTTTTTGTATAGTTGATTGTTTTTTTTAATTTTATCCTCTAATAGTTGATTGATTGAGAACTGAACTTTCTAGTTTTTTCATATTAGATGCTTCAGCTCTAATGACTTGAGTTATGAGTTTAAAAAATAAACATGTTTTTTATTAAAAAAAATTACAATTCTTTTTATTTTTTATTAGATTATTCATATCTCGTAACTTGGATCATATATTTAGTGAGCTATTTTGGATTGATTTAACCCTAATTATCAGATTTTAGGTTTGTTATAATAAGTTTTTTATGCCATTTTTTACCCAATTTTAGCACTGAATATATTTTCTGTATAAAAAAAATTCAATTTATTTCAAAAGTGTTTTTAAAACGAAATATCAAATAAAGCCTAACAAAGTGTTTTTTTTGTTAGAGTTGAAAAGTCACCAGTGACGAAAGCAAAATATTCTATTCCTAGAAAAACATGACTTCATTTGTGACAATAAATTAAAATAAAGAAAGTAGTGATTTGATTGAAATTTTATGATAACTTTGATAACATAAGTTTTTTTTTCTTTACAAGTAGATAGTTTAGTGGTTGGTCTTTCGAAAGTTCAAATTAATGTAGAATTCTCCGTGAATGACAATAATTTATCATGGTTAAAGTTAATGTCAAATAAATAAATAAAGTTAATGTCACGTCTTTAATAATTCAGAGACGTTTGGAAGATGGATTTATATCCTTCTCCTACAAATTAATTCACTGCCTACTCTTATTTTATAATTAAAGCCATTAGGAAATCGATCGTGGCTGCATTAGTAATGGCTGTATCTGTTTTCTTCAATCACCTATTCCTAAAGTCGTTAAAATCTAAAATCGGAAATAAATTGCGTTGAAATCTTCACAAAAAGCCGATTATAATCTTAAATGTGTGAATTGTTTAATGTAACATAAAAATCTCACGGAAAGAAAATATAAATGACAACTATTTTATCATAATATAGTTTCTCCTGGAGGAAAAAAACAATGAAATGAAATAACTATATTAGTATATATGTTTTGCAGCCAATCGAATGACTATATATAACATTGATTATTTTTTCTATATAAAAAATATTGTTTCTTACAAGAAAAATTATAAATTTACTATTATAAGAATTTCTATTGCAATAAGGTATTGTACACGTTTATGTCAATGCTATGTTAGAGTGATCAACATACAACGTATGAAAGTATTTAAGTGATCAAGAGAAAATTCATCACCATAGATGAATTAAAAAATAATGCTCCATATAGTCACAAAATTTATGATCTTGACTCCATACAGTCACAAAATTTATGATCTTGACTACACATTGTTTTAATCAAATGTTAAAAACTAGATTGATACTAGGTATAATATACAACATATGAAAGTATTTGAGTGACCAAGAGAAAATTCATCACCCTAGATGAATTAAAAAAAATACTCCATATATTCTCTAATAGTATTGATCATGAAATCCTTGCGCAATGTGAAATGAGATTTAAAAAGAATTTCAAATTTTATTCGAAGTATAAATGACTAGAACAAATATGATTTAATAAAGTAAACACACTATGTCTAAATGTCTAAATCAAAATATTACTCATGAAGGAATAATAGTTAAATTAATAAAATAATTACTAAAACATTAAGTAAAACTACATGACTTTTCTAGTACTTAAAAGATCGTGACATGTTGTTTTACGTTAGACTTGACTTCCATATATAAATCAATCAATTTGTTGAATTAATA
Organism: Salix caprea; assembly: GCA_964035475.1. Lineage (NCBI taxonomy): Eukaryota > Viridiplantae > Streptophyta > Magnoliopsida > Malpighiales > Salicaceae > Salix > Salix caprea. The sequence continues at coordinate 7,839,015 of OZ037759.1, read as the reverse complement.
ATAAATTAAATTATTTAATCATGTTTTATTAGAGTTATAATTTTCTTAGACTAACATACTAAAAACCTAATAGGCCATACAATCAAAAAAGTATTAGTAAAAAATTAATCAAAGATGATTAATCAAATATGCATTGATTGTCTATAAATTTTAGAAATCAAGAATTGGAGTGTAAGTAATATAAAGAATTACAATCTAGACATAAAGAAAAATCAAATAAGGATTTAATTGCATAAACTTCCAATGACTATCATAAAAAAAAAATTCTTCAGGGGATAAATTGATATTTGTTTTATTAATGCATGCATCATGTTTTTCGTATAAATAGAATGATATACCTCATATTTTACTCTATCCTAGAGCACAACATAAACACACACACACACACACACACACACACACACACACATATATATAGATTGGTAGAGAAAAGAAAAAAAATAACACTCAAGACATAATAAGCTAACATTGATCAAGGTAAACAATCTCCTCTTAAAATGATTTTTAAGAGATTTTTGATCTGATATTTCACATGATAGAGATTGAACAATTGAATGATTTATGGTTCCAATAACTCAACTTTGAAAAGTTGATCAAATCCTAGAAGAAAGAACTAATTTGCAGGTAATATTCGCACAAACATGTTGTCTAACAACATCCATTGAGTTCTTTTAAAAAAAAAATTATAGTTTCTACTATTTTCATATATTTTAACGAAAACCAACAATAACACCTAGAATCTCTCTTTCCATATGTCATAGAGGAACATATTTATCCCCATCAAACACTTGTATATTTGTTGGAATGAAGCATGGCAGAGTCAAACATTAGTTGTGTGAAATTTCAATTTCTCAAAATGTTGATCGGTTTTGCGCGAAGTAAGCTTTGCATGGAAGATCATAAATTCCCTCCCTGAGTTTTTTTAACAATATTCCAGAAACTTGATGAAATAACATATCGGTAAATCTCACTGGGAGAAATGTGGATTACTACTCATCTCTGATTCGATTGAAAAAGAAAAGGAGTTCAGTGGAAGAAGAGAGATCTACAATAGTTGTATCAGCTATACACACAATACCACCAGATCTGATCAACATAGAAAGGCTAGTTTCGAAGCTAACAAAATAAAAGTGAAGTTGATTAACTCAAGCTTTACTAAAAGAAGAAAACAGTTGGCTGGATATCTTCAGGTTCAAGAACCCAATCTTTATTTTGCAAATTTGGTTGACCAACAAAAGGGAAGATAAAGGAGAGGAGGAAACAGCGAGGCATGCAAGAGAATCTGAGCATGTTTACTTTCTCATACAGCTAGTTCAGAGAATCCACAAGAGAGAGAATGCAATGCCCAGTGTTAATTAAGGTTTGCCTAGAAAAGGAGCTAGTTCAGAGAAGTGCACGTGTATACCAGCTAGCACCCTTATATATTTTCATGTCTCTCTATATCTGAAACCCTAGAAACTCCCCATAGAAAAGACATGGAAACTCTAAGCCCACACCTCTCTGCTCTTCTCGTAAATAGTTTAACACCTTCTTGCCTCCTCCTTGAAACCGTCACTACCCACCTTTTAATTGAACCTTCTTTGACCTTATCAGCTTGGCAATAAGAAATATATATATATATAGTACTCGCATTACTTTCAGTGCTCATGACACGTTCAATTAAGCCCCCTTTACCGGCTAGGAGCTCAATGGAGAGGAAGAAGTATGTAAATGAAGTTTCATATATAGGAAAAAATAATGATAACAAGATTATATATTGTAGTTCTGGAGGGAAATGATAAGAATAAAATGCACTACCCGGTATGGTTTGAAAACGGGAAAGAAAATATACGTAGAAAAACTGTCTGTCTTGGTTTGAGAAATTAAGGATAGCTTGTGTTGCTAAGTTTTTTCTTAACAAGGAGGAACTAAGGGACTTTTGCTCCCAAATGAGGCAATCATCAAACCTAGTAGGAATATTATCATAATTAAGAGTTTCTTGGTTTGAGAGAGGATGATAACTTGTGTTGCTAAGCTTTTTCTAAACAAGAATGAACTACATGAGGGACTTCTGCTCCCAAATGAAGGCAATGACCAGACCTCGTAGGAATATTATCATAAGAGTTTCTTGGTATGAGAGAGCACAGCTTGTGTTGCTAATTTTTTTCTGAACAAGAAGGAACTAAGGGGCTTAATTTTTCTCCCAAATGAAGGCATTGATCAAACCTCGTAGGAATATTATCATGAGAGTTTTGAAACATTAATTGCAAACAAATTTGATGAGAAAGCGTGGCCACTCCCATTAATTGTTGTGGCTGTTGTGTTTTCCTTGTTCATCATCTTCAAAATGGGATGATAGTTTGCATCACGTACGTGTTAACATGAAATCATACTCAAGCAATAAAGACCCTTGGGAATTTACAGTCCTTCAATCATCAATCAGCATATAATTAAGCTAATCATCAAATGCAAATTAACAGCAACTAAGAAAAATTCAAAAGGAGAAATAACAGAACCTGAAAATGCTCATGTAACAACCCAAATTCCCTAGCTAGCTACAAAGTCTGTCACTTCTTTGGTAAGCTGCAAGCGAACATGGGTAACTGAACTAGTCGATCATCTTTCTCAGTAAGGTGGGCGACCGGTAGCCCAATACGCCTCAGCTGGTAACTGAATAGAATTTAGAAGATTAGGAGGCAATCCATGAAAAAGTTGGGCGTTTTGCTCCGCCATAACCTGCTGCTGCTGTGGCTGCTGCTGCTGCTGCCCCATCGCTCCCGGCGACCCCATTTCACCCCCCTGCATTGGCATTTGTGGATCCTCCTCTTCTAGAGGGAGCCTCTCATAAGCAGCATTGCTAAATGAAGCTGCCATAATCACAACAGGACCTGAAGCAGTAAGGGTGCCGACAACACTGCCACCAACAACTTGCCCTTGCCCGCCAGCTAAATAAATAGTCAAGCCTGTAGCTGCAGGTGGAGCCGGTAGAGGCAAAAATGATCCAGCTAGAGATAATATCTCAAATCTACCATGTAAAGTCACTATTGCACCTGGTGAAGCTGGTTGCCTAAGGGTTACATTTGTTACCGTCCCAGTTCCACTCATGATGCAAACCCCTCTTTGTCTCCTCCTAGCAAACGTAGCAACACTCTCAACGATATCACATCCATCAGCTACCTCCATCAAGTGGGTGCGTAGCGCGTTTGCGCTATCCCGTGTGATGATAATCGGGGGCTTAGGCTTGTTCTTGGATCCGGAAGGTCTGCCTCGTGGTCTTCTTGAAATCTCTCCTTCTCCTGATCCCGAAGTAACGAGCTCTTTGCCTTCGCTGTTGCCCATGTTGCTTTCGTCCCGCTCTCGTTTCAAGGACTTGTTCAGCCCACTGCTACTCCCACTTTGCTCATCTTCTGAATTCTGCTGCTGCTGGTGGTGAAACTGGTGCTGCTGCTGCTGGTGGTGTAATTGGAAATCTCTCGTGTGGAAAGGAGGTGGAAGAGAATGGCCATGAGCCGTTACTGGATCCATATGGGTGCTCTTTTCTTGTTAGCTTTACGACTTTCTTTTACAACAACTATATATCACAAAAGACGTCGTTCACTTGCACAAAACCTAAGTGGCCGCTGACTAAAAAAATAAACCAAGAAAATGGAAACACTAGCTAGCTAACTAATGGTAATTATACTAGAGTTTCAAAAAGAGAAAGGGCCGCTAGTGGAAGAAGAAAGGGTATAAAATAACAAGATCGAAGACTATTTTGAGGGCCGGGGTTTTCTTTTTCGCTTGCTTTTCCTGCTTCTTTTTGATAGTTTAATGGAGTAATTAACTAGGAAGAACTAGATGCTCCTAATCTTAGCTAGCACTCACCAGCTAGCTGGAGCAGAAAGGAGAAAGATGAGTGGGTTTTTGGTGTAACCCACCAAATTGATCTGAGCTGAATTCACCATCTTTTGATCATCAATCAACTGGATATTTTCAGAGGTGTTGTGGCTAAGGCGCCGTGTTGGATTTTGGTGGTAAGAGGTTTAGGAGAGATGAAGCAGTGGTCTTTCTTGTAGCTATCTAGAAACTAGAGAGGGTTTATTGTTTGTATATTTGGATCTGGGTTAGGGTTATAAATTATAATTAGATCACAGATTGATGGGTTTGGTTTTGTTAAGAATGCGTGCGTATGGGCGGTGTACATGGGTCCCTACCTTTTTCTTCCCTGTCCCCTCCACCACTCCATGTTCTCTCTCTCTCCCCCTCTCCCTCTCTCTTCGTGGGTTTGTATTTTACAAAACCAAGTTGCTAATATTATAATGAAACTATTCTTAACTCAACCTGGGTCTTTGTCCTTATCTCCTCTCCCCTCTCCAATGTTCAACATCTTAACTCCATCCCTGGCTACCTTTTCTTGTTCTCTGTCTAGGCAGGCAGGCTAGCTAGCTAGCTAAGCTTGATCACTATGGACTCCATTTTTCTAAGACATACATGGTTTAAGTTGCTTGATTTGCACGGTCTAATTATAACCACTACTCCAGTCCATGAAAACATCATAGGATAAATATTCTCTTTTTTAAAAAAAAAAACTTTTAAGACACGACATTTTTGGGTGGTGGTGGGCTTTATTCATCGATTGTTTTACATGCAATTATTTAAAATCTATATAGAGGGTGTAAGAATAACGATTTATTAGTTTTTTTTTCTTATGAATGCACTAATCCATACATGGATGGTCTAGTTAAACTATAAAGATAATGAAAATAGTTTCGATAGTCAAAAAACTGTGTGACAACAACGAATGGGTTTTGTTTTATTTTATTTAGAGAAAGGGAGGTGGTTCAAAGGATAGCTGATGATGAGAATCTATGGGGTTGAGTTTCATGGTAATTAATTATTTGATGTCCTCCTGCAAATGATCCCGGCCATCCTTTTCTCATGCTCATTACGCTCTACAAGCATGACACGTGTCTCCCCCCCCTCTCCTTGCGGGTCTATTCTATCTGAATCTTCTCCCCATCCTCAATACTTCCCCTCTCATGGACATATATATAATTACGAGGTTTATCTTCCACTTTTTTTTTTGTTTAATAATAGTACAAGGTTTTATTTAAATCATGCTGTACATAAATAGCCATTGTGAAAAGATATAGTTTTTACGTAAAAGGGATCCAACGGATAGAAAAGAAAAGAAGTAGAAAGGCCTCCAGCATGGTACGAAAAGCCATAAAAACCCTCGACGTCATGTTTTGATATTCATCCATTTTTTAATGTAGTTAGTATCGATAAAAAAATATCATTATTTTTATTTTTTAATTGTTTTAATATTATAATGTTAAAAGTAATTAAAAAAAAACATTTTTAATTCATTTTAAAAAATAATTAACACACCTTCTCGGCATCAAAGCAAAAAACACTACATGTGCACGACATTCAGCATGATTTTCATATAAATATGTGTATATATTTGGTAGGGTAGTGTGTGTCAATTTCGTTAGTAATTTGGAAAAGAGTTATCTTTAAGAAAAAAAAAAAAAAAAATGTGCGCTGAAAACCTTAATCGTAGGCTTGAGATTTCTTTAGCATTTTTATTTTAGGGTTATTTCATTGCAATGCCCAGTGCCTCTAAGACTTCAATTTCTTTCTTCCTAATCCTGTTCTTTATTTTAAGGTTTCAAATTCATCGTTATTCTTTCCCAGTCTAATTAAGAAATCTTAATCAATTCCAGCTTTGATTATGTGGTTGATGGAAAACCAATCTCCTTAAACGCCGATACCAATATGTAACAAAGAGCTCATGACGTTTCATTTATCTTCTCAATTCTTTGAACTGCTCAATTGTATTAATCAATCCAAGGATAAAATTTTATAAATTATTTTAAATTATTTTTTTAACCAATCATACACTAGAACTCCAAAGTTGATCCTCTCAAAAGGGCTTTCGAGGATGATTAAGAATCAAAAGAGAAAGAATCGTAGGGTAGCAATAATTATTGCATATATAGATTAGACAAACCACTCCATTTATCTATAAAGACACACGTACGAGAAGGAATATTAACAATATACTCAAGCGATGCTAGAATTAATGTGGCCATAGACACACTTTAATTATTCACTGCAATAGTAGAGTGATGATGCTTATCTTCTTGACAAACAAAATTGCATGTCTTTAATTTAAGGGTATTTTAGTCTTTTACATGACACATTAGTAGTCTTTATTTATTTATTTGGAGTTATTTTTGTCAAATCATCTTTTATTGTACTATAGAATAACTGAAATATATCTAGAATTGTCCTTTTTGAATTTATCAGTTGTTTTTCTTTTTAATTTAACCCTCTTACTAAAGAATTGTCCTTTTTGATTAAAAACAAAATTATCCACTATCCTTTTGGATAAGTGGTATTCATTTTCGATTTAGTACTTCAATTTCAATTTTTCATGTATCTTTTATTGGACCCACCTTAATATTAATTTTTGCAGAAAAAAAAAAAAACTTACAATACAACGCGGGTCGATGCGTAGTATTTACATAAAATAGTTAGTCCAATGCAATTTATGTACTGAGATAGAAAGAAAGAAAAACATAAACCTGCAGGAAGGTCAATTGTAAAGTGAAACAAGCACCTTAACTTTAAAACATATATAACAAGAGTTTAAGGGACGTGCGTAAGATATCAATGAAAAGCTGATTAAAAAATTTACAATATATATAGTCAAATTAAAAGCAGCCATTCTTTCACTTTCCCGAGCCATTTTATCACTTGAGTCGCAGAATTTTCCAATCTTTGTATGTATGTATCTATCTATCTGCTAATTTTGAGGTATATATGTTTGATATATTTTCTTCTTTCATTAAAGATTTCAATTAACTTTTATTTCTCTTAATTTCCAATCTTGTCTTTTTCTTAAATTGTATAGAGGTGAAATGAGATCGTTTCCTTTATATATATATATATAGGCAACGTTCAACTTGAAATATATATATATTCTTGTTATCCGATCGTTTTCGTTTTTATGTTGCTTCACAATTAATGTTGGTATTTTCCCCATCACAGATTTAAATTACTTTTGTCCAAACTTTCTTTCAAAAAAGAAAATACAAACTAACATAACTCGCGAATCAAGAGTCAGCTAATTAGAATACAGACACGAGGAGCCAGGTAGCGACGTTAAGTTAGAGAGAGAGAAGCCGACAAAGAGCATCTTTTAAGAGATAAACAAGCAGGTTGTCCAAGTTCATGGGTTTGCGTAGAGCTAGCAGGTCATGCGAGTGCGAGGCGGGCAGGTGCAGGTGTCTAGGCAGCAGCAGGAGTGCATTTCTTTGTTTGATTCATCCATGAGTTAACGGAGAAGAAGCATGATCAGACCGGCAGCCCTATCTCCGGCGATCTGTCAGCGGCACTCACGCTGGATCACTGCCTCCTTTTTCTCTCCTGATTGCAATTTCCGGTCATTATTCACGATTTTAAGATTCTTAATTTCGCTTTCAGATTTTGAGTAAATCTCAAGGGATCCATATCAAATCTATTTGCTGATCGGTAATTTGTCCCTTTTCCTTGAACTGCTATCTAGAAATCAAATCTATATATGGACGTCCATCATTGCGAAGAGCCGACCTAACGGCTCTTTGATTAACGTGTGCATATATTCTTGAGTGGACACAAATGATTAGCCATTATTTCATTTTTGTGCACAACTCCAGCTTTGTGTTTTCTTAATTACTGATTATTTATTGTTTGATGGCGCTGATTATTTAAAGCATATGTTGTTCTTTCTAGTGGGAAGATTATTTTTTACTATCTTAATTAATACAATACATCTTCTGTGACCAAGTGACTGTTTAGTTATATATCTAAGAAAATGACCGTAAGATCGAGGTGGCTAAGTGATAAAACCGAGGACCTCATACTTACAAGGTGTGACTTAATATTTAGTGTAGTTGAAATTGTTTTTTAAAGTGTTTTTTATTTAAAAATATATATGATATTTTTTTTAATTATTTTTGACATCAGCACATGAAAATAGTTTAAAAACACTAAATTTTTTAAAATAAAAATAAAAAATTTTCATTTTTTTTTAAAAAACATTTTTAAAATGCAGTATCAAACATTCCTTTTAATAAGAGGTTTACTTCTCTAGTCTATGGATAATATAATTACTCTTAGTGATTGCTTTTATCTTGATTCTTTTCTAGGTGACTGTGTTTACATATATAAATAGAAAACAGAGTTCAAACTTTACTCATATACTGTTCATAATTACTGTTTGATTAATATTCTTCATTTTGGAACATGCCCGTGACAAATTAACCTTCAAAGCTGTGTCCATGAGCTGAAGTACTTTTGCGATCTCTAAGTCTCATATATATATATATATATATATATATATATATATATATATATATATATATATATATTAGCATCAACACACAATTTTTATCCCGCTGCAATGTTAATTAACCTGATACATATTTTGACAAAAACAAATGAGTGGATAATCCAAAACCTCAATAAATACCGCAATGTATTCCGAAATGTCTTAAGAATTATATGTTGGAAGATTATCTAATCGTAATTAGATTGGAGTTATTATAGAAGACGAATATATCGATGTAATCAGCTAGTAGAAAGTTATGAGGGGTCATGTGAGGATACGACTTGATTAGATGTGAATCTACAATAAACAATTATGCAAATAAAGTAGTAAATATATATAATAATTAAACTTAAGGCTGTCAAACCAATAAAATAGCATTAACCTAGATTTCTATATGAGATTCTCGAGATCTAATTTTATAAGAGGTTTAATTTGTTATAACCAATCGGGTTTTGAAAGGGAAAAAAAACCCAAATTATACCCTGAAGATGTTTACGAGTCAATCTTATTATTGTTTTTATTTTTTCTGAATTTTATGTAATTTTTGGATTTTTCTTCCTTACCATTCCAAATTAGAATTACGGTTTTATTACAGTGTTAAGAAAAACCAACGTATTTAAGAGATCGAAACCTTTCAAAAGATGTAGAATTTACTATAGTTTATGTTAGAAATAAATTTGGGCTCAATTAAAATAACTTTATTTTTGGTTAATTCTTTATCTTTCGCATCGCATATGAGACGACATACATTAATTTTTTCATGATGCTCAACTTCGACCCACCTGATTTTCATAATAATATCAGATATTGCGGAGATGAGAAGAGACACATAATCAATGCAATCTACACATTGACTTTAATACTAAAATTAGGGCATGGATTATGAGGTGCTGACCCACCGTCATATATATGGACAGCACAACACACTAGGACATGTGGGGGTGGAAGAAGATGCGATAGTGATATCACATCGATTTCTGATGTTCAATTACCTCATTTCGAAATAAATTAGGCTCTCAGCATGCTGACACTCTTCTTTTTTTCTCTCTACTTTTCTGATTTCTTGAGGATTTTTTTTTTATTTTTTTATAATAATCGAGCAGGGAGAGCGAGCAATTTGTTTTCATCTTTAACCCGTGGGATTAAAGTCAAGGGTCTCATAGGAAAAATAATATACTTAATTCAGGAATTAAAGGGGCCCAATTTGAAAATAAATGCGCATTTAACAACACGCCACCTCTTCTGTCTCTTTTGCTGGATCTGCCGGCTATATTTTTCTTGGAAAACAAACACGTTATGCAAAAACAAAAACTATATAATCGAACCTACTCCCGTCCATGTTCAATCTGGCTGGGTCAACGGAGCACCCACTGGGTCACTTTAGGTTTAATGATGCATACCGACTATCAGAGGTTGAGAATGGTGTTACACATTTGAGATTGAGGGGTGTTTGTCACTGTGTTTATATTTTTAAGAAAATAATAATTTTTATTTTTATTTTTATAGTTTACTTGAAATTAAATTTTTTTGGTGTTTTAGATTATTTTCATGTGTTGATTTCAAAAATAATTTTTAAATAATAATAAAATATTATTTTGATACATTTCCAAACAAAAAACATTTTAAAACACAATTACAACCACAATTTCAAACCATCAATTTCAATGCCGAGAAACATGTTGAGGTACAAAAATCATTCACACACACCAAAAAAAAACAAAAGGCATGCTAATTAATAGGTATATATATATATATATATATATATATATATATATATATATATATATATAATTAATTTTAAACTAGGAGTTATATTATAGAAAAATTCACAGCTATTCTCCAAAACTTTCGAGAATTTGTTATCAAAATGGTTGGGATATATAATTTAAGATTTTTTTAAAAATATATAGGAGTTTCAAAAACTATATCCGGATATATTGAACCGAGGCCTACCAGCAAGAGCGTTACCTTAAGATGCAAAACTACCCGTTCGCTTTCAGTTGATACTACATAGCTATACCCAAACTAACTGCAACATAGGATAATACATTAATAATTGATCAAATATCCAATGCTGTCCTCAATAGCAAGTAAATTCAGATTAATCTGCGTTGTTTATTTGAATAAAAAAATAACAGGAAGAATCCTAATGTTAGCTAAATAAGTTAATATATCCATGCTTTGTATTATAGCCACCAAGACCTGTGAGGAAATAATAAACATGTCAATATTAAAAGATAAATTAAAAAAAAACAATTAAAAATGACTCAAGTTAATCACTCAAACTCGTGACGTAAATCATAAAATTACGGCAAACCAATAGAAAGAAAATCGATAAAAAAGTAATCAATAAAAAACCCTGAGACAATCCGTCAAATCTCGAATAATCAGAACGAGATAACATCATAGGAAAAAAACTTGGGTTAACTTATCAAATATGTGACTTTGATCATGAGAATAAGATAACTCAATAAAGAATAATCAAAATAAATTTTGAAGCTCAAATCTCAATCATTTCTGTCAAACCCAATGATAAATAATAAAATTTGTAAATAGTTTTAATTATAAAAATAACATAAAAAATTAGTTATGTTAACACGGTTAACAGTTAAACATTATTCCTCAATCATAAGATTGAGATAATATAATAAAAATCAAACAAAAAATCACCAAATATAATTGATAACTCATTAAAAAACACCTAATATTTAGAGAGAAAAAAATCATTAGGTAAAGAAAATGTTGTTTCAATAGATAAATAATGATTTATAAAACGGAATAGAATTATGTGTGGAAACTGCGGTAGCTTTTGCACATGAAATTTGATTGTCAACTGAAATTCAAACCGTAGAATTTGAGCCATGCAAGTCCATCCACCGAAAATGACGAGATTACAATAGCACACGAACTTCATTGACATGGTTAGTTGGGGTCTTAAAATCAAGAAAGGCTGGCTCTTACCTTGAGAACGAAGTTGTTGAAGAAGATGATGATGAAACCTTAGAAACCATCACGGCCTAATCTAACTCTGGTTATCTTAATCAAAGTCCAATTCATTAAAGAAACCAGCTCATTTTATTATTATTATTATTATTATTATAATTAAAAAAAAAAAAAACTTATCCTAAGAAAGTCCATTTTGATAAACAATTCAACCCATGTGAATGGCACCCACTGCCTCGAATCTGGAACAGCGATGCACGTTTCGGCTTTCCACCAAGTCCTCCCTTCCAAGTAGTCAAGGGCTGTCGTTCCCATTTATTAATTACTGTCCAGTGAGGACCATTATTGGTGAGCTTTCACATGTGGGTTTCTTAATTATATCCCTTAATTTATTGATTAGGACCTGTAATGGAGACTAAGCAAACGACAAACAGCGGCACGACCCACGTGATCGATGGCTATATATCGATCGACGTGGAATCTTGTTGGTAATCACTCCATGCTGCTTGATCCAAGGTTAACTTACTTGCTTTCACAGCGTTAACTCAAGTGTTTATAGCTTCATTTCACGCTATTTTCCCTCGGTTCCATTGACTTTTCAACCCAGCCGTGCTCCTTCATTCTAATTTCTTGGCTATAAATGGAATTCCAAATTCCACCTCTATGACAATTCTGGAACTCCATTGAATTCTGGCCTTCAACAAGTCACTTGTAATTTCCAAGAAAATATATGATATAAACGTGCGGACTCCTCCCTCTTTCAAAGAAATGTTCGAGAAAATATCGATGCGAGCTAGTCGACCAGTAAATCAAGGCTGTTCGAACAGGAAAAAAGAAGTTCTGAATTCTGTCTTTGACCAGGGCTAAATGGAATTAGTCTTCCGGACCTGTTCCTAATTGGTGCCCACGCTTTTGCCTCACGGGAACATTCTGAGCATGGTAATATTTACATGCATTATTACTACAAGGAATATTAATTTCTGACAATTAAAAAGGTGGATTGAATTAAGTTAATTGCAAGTATCTGGTCACACACAAGAGATTGTTGGCCAAAAGTGAGGCCAATGGGTGTGGATTATAAATATCACTACATGGTTTATATACGAGCCACTTGGAAATTGAGCTTTCCTTTTTTTAATTTCATCACAGAAAATCAAACCATATATTTTATAACCAAAGCATGCTTCGCTTATGGTACTTGAATTTGGTAGAGAAAGAAATCTACACAAGATTGTACGGCAGAACAAAACATTGAGACAAAAATGATGACTTTGAGGATGCATGTACATGTATTAGTTGATTTTTTAAAAATGGTCACTGCTGGTTAATTTATTGTTCTCAGAATATATTAAGCGGTCGAAAAGATATCCGGAGACCAGACTATATTTTAACTCGAGAGCAATCAGCAGGAAAAACAAAGATTTAAAAGTAATCTATATAAAATGCAATGCAGATTACTGGATAATGCTACCTCTCTCGCTTTGTTGTTTGTGCATGAAGCAGGAATATGTTATTACCTAGACATGATCAAGACCATCTCCAATCTTTGTGGAGTGGATGTATCTCACCTGATGAACACATTACTGTACAGAATGCATATAGAATTTAAAACTATATGATTTAATAATTAAGTGCTCTATTTCCTATATATTTATGGAACGAAAAAGCTATCCTTTTGAAGTTTATTTAACGGTCACTGCTTAATTAGCTAGCTAGTTTGTTAACTAGTGAATCTTCTTCTGCAAACAGCATTTAATTATTAATTATATTTTTATTATATTAGTTGTTTTTCTTGCTTGGAAAAGAAAATGACTTGAAGGGCTAAAATAATTCCTTACAACTAATAAAATGATATCAATATTTTAAATTCTCAAGAAAAAAAATACTTATTTTGATCAGTCAAGATCCTTTTTTTATCTTGAAGTAATATGAGACAGAAACTAATGTTTCTATAATTATTAGTGTCTGGATTAAAAAAATAAAAAAAAAATAATCAGATGAAATAATACAGTAGAAGAATTAAATAAAAAAACATATATTTATTCTAATCAAATATACATGTGCAGTTTTTTTTTTTTTTTAAAAAAAGGAATGTAAGTAAAATCTAATACAGAATCATTAATAAAATTGAAATAGGAAAACAAAATGCTCTGAACTTATTTTATTTTAAAATGACTTAGATGAAAGAAGCCTCAAGCTTAAGCTTGCATGGACTAGAAAGAATAAACCAGGCGCACCTAGACTTGTTAAATAAAACAAAGCTGAAGGAGGCCTGAAAAGCCAGACCCATATTTCAAGGCTTTGAAATACAGCCCAAACATACTTGGGCTAAGCATTGTAGGCCCATATACCCATCATAGGTAATTAGGTATTTCTATTTCAAATGAAGACGACAGCGTGTCATCCACATAAGCAAATGATGCACAGTATAATTTTCAATTATCTTCGGTGAGCTGAGCATCAGCATCTGATGTTTTGGGCCTATGTTTTTACCATTATTGATTTGAATTCCTGGAAATCTACAAGCCCATTTCTATCCCTTGTTAACTCTTTTTATCATCACAGACATTCCTCAAGATCACATCTCTTGTTTCCTGGGCTAGTCAGTACCCGGCTCAGCTCCTTAACTGGTTTTGAAAATTATTTGGGCTATCCGGGATTTTTGTTCTTAATTTTTGTACCAGTTAAAAAAAAAAATACAGTTTATAATTTTGTTCAAAAAAATTATTTTATTATGTATTTTTCATATTAAATCATACAATTCTAAATAATTTTATTGTTGAATTTAAACTAATTTTTTTTAATTAATATATTTAATTATATATATATATACATAAATAGTACAACCATGAAACGGCACACCTAAATGCTACGGAACTGAAACATTTTATTTTAATTAAAAATACAAAACACCAATCGAAACAGAATTAAAAAATTTAGTCTAGATGGTTTATGTTAGTTTGAATAACGTGTCCTAAATTTGTAAACCTAACAATCTATATGACCTTTGAGTGGATTGATATGTGATGATCTGGTACCAGTCAAACAAGAAGATGAGATCATTGGGTTTGGACTGATTCCACACCTCATGCTCATCAATAATTGTAGTTACCATTGCACACAGAGCGCTGCAGCTACCCTCTCCGTTTACTGGAAATGCAGAAAACTAGGTGCCTCTTCCTTTCCAGGAAAATGATTAGTAGGTGAGCCTATCCATGCTGTGTTGTGGTTAAAGATACTTCTTAGCTCTCAACTCCTCGGAGGCTCAGCCACCCATTAATAGTTAAAGATACTAATTCAAGTCTTGTTTTTTGATAATTTGTGAATTCTAGATCTTGTGGCTATCAAGCACAGGACATGGCCGGTTAAACAATGAAAACTTCAAATTTTATACCATTGCTTGTGAAATACATGTTACGATGCCCCAGTCAAAGTTTCACTCTTTATTTCATTTCTAATGTATATTTTATGATGAAGTTTCTTGACTTGACAAAACGATATTTATTATGACATTCCTCGTCAGAAAGCATCCAGCATCTTAAATTCACCAAATCCCACTGGGATTATAAATATAATTCATCATTTTTAAGATAAGTAATAACATGCTGCTTTTGTTTGTCCATATCTATCAATCACACATCCTTCGCGTAAAGTTTGCACTATGGCATAAAATGTATGTTGAATGGGCACTTAAGTTTGATTTTTCCACTCCCGATACTCTTGATTCTGATGATAAGAAGCTCAAATATACAAAATCATAGACACCCCATCATAAACTGTTCGCACCTCTAGCTAGAGTGTCGCAGTCTTGATGTCACCACCAACACTAAAAAAACAAAATCACGGGAGTGTGGATGCTCAATCATAGAGACCCATTAAAGGATCATACCACTACGGAACCAGGGTAGCCGTGCATACTTTATATCAACGAGGAACATTTGGACAGCAAAGGGGTCATTGTAAAGAAAAAAAGAAACCAGTGATGTCTATTGTCCTTTCAATCCCTTCTTTACTCTCTGTATTTGGGATTCTTGGACTATGTGATTGAAGTTATAAACCATATGGAATGGTATTTTTTTCCGAAGAAATTCTTTTTAGAAAGTATATTTTATGGGTTCAGATGAACACGTAAAATATTAGTTGTCCATATTCGTGGTGAGTTTCTTTGTGAAACTACTTTGTTTTGATATTGCTTGCCATCGCAAGAAGAAGAAAACAAGGAATAGGAGTTTTTTTAGAGCTGTCATATGATCAAAGCTTTTCTATATTAGCATGAGCAGGGATAATTGTCTGAAAGAAAAGCCTAATTAAAGCCTTGGATATGGTAGCCCTGAAAGCTTCTTTTGATTGCTGCTCATGGTTTAGAACATCGATAAACCTGAAAAGCCATTCAGGACCACTGCATTATTGCTCACAGACCTTTTCATCAAAGGCAACCCCCACTTCTCCCTCTTTTCTTTTTTTTTTATCTTAGCCCTTCGAATTTTCAAGCTTTATCGACCGGGACATCACCCACCTATATTAATTAGCCTTTTTCTTGGTTGGTAATATCGTTTAGGTTTTAGGGCTTAGAAAATCCAGTGGGATTTAAATATCATATCAAAACCAAATCTCTCCTTTATCAGCATCTAAATATATAGCTGTTATTATAAGAGCATTTTAGATCTGCTTCTCAGGAGGCTCGGGTTTGTGCCTCATTAGGGTTCCTGGGTTTACCAATATTCTATGAAAACTACAAATTAAGCAAATCGTTTCATATCATTCTTTTTTATTGCATCTATGGAGGTTAGCCAAAGATTCGGATTTTCAGGACCCGAACATGTTCCGATGCCAGCACCAAACATGAAAGAAGTTCTAACACTTGGATAATTAGTCGGTGATGCCATTTTTATCAAATGAAGCCGGCTTGTGGAAGATCTGGGGAATAAAATTAGGGCGAATATCGCAAGGCAGACTCAAAAGATAGTATATACGACGTACTGCATATACCGCTCGTTTGCTTCTTTCTTCTGGTTTTGCATCGGACAGAGGGAATACATAGCTGAGACAAATCAAAACACATAGTTACGCATGCTAGCTATACGTGATGAAAGATGTTTGGTTGTGAAAAGTTGGCGATGGAATCCGAATCATATGGTGTTTTTTTTTCTTTCAAGAGGAGGAAAAACACGAAACCATTACAAGTCTCTCGTTTTTTTAAAAAAAATATATATTATGGCTGTACCATGGTACACATTCCAACCTTGACATCTCTCGCTTAACTTCTTTTTTTCCCCATATTTGTCTTCTTCTTTTTCATGTCAAATTACCGCTAATTAAAGTAACAAATCTTCCCTGCTAGTAACCACAAATTAAGAGTTTTTGAAAAGCTTTTTCAACATATCCAAGTTTAGATAGTGTTTCATGGTAGAAAAGATGAAGATAAGAAATGAAGACAAAGTTGTGTTTGATAGTGATATACAAGAGAAAGTTATTTATGTATCTACCATGTTTGATTTATGGTGAATAAGACATAATTAAATAAAAAAAAATATTTTGCTCTTAATATGTATTATTATTATCATTCTTTATTTATTTTTTAAATAGATATTATTTTTTTATACATTAGTTTACAGTGGGTGATAAAAGTAATGATAATATAATAACTCTAATTATAAAATTTGAATCAGTCTAGCAAGTTTCCTTAAGTTTCCTTGGGGCTCGAACAACTCAAGACCCTAATCTATTTGAATTTAAGAAAAATAGAGAAAATATTGACTTGACCTGACTTGCTAAGAAAACCTGTGTCATATCCATAACTAGGTCAATCTAAAGTAAAACCTTATCAAAAATCCATTAATTGTTTTTTTGAAAACAAATATCAAAATAATGTTGTTTCCATCCCTTTTATATATAAAAATATAGGATTGATCTAGATCAATCCTGATTGGCACTCCTGATTCATGACCCGAGTCTTATCCTAAGACAATCCGCGAGTAAAATTTTAAAATTATAATAATTATTATTTTTATCTTTATATGCTTTTATTAGATAAATTTAGAATGAAAAGATTTTTCCATGGATATTTTAAATGTAGAAAACAATAAATATTGATTTCAAAAAATTATCCTTTTATACTTTTTATTTAAAAAATACAAAAATCAATTATTTTTTCAATTAAACATATTTATATTCAATAATAACCAAACACTACCGAAGCATATTGTTCAGCTAGTTTAGGAGGGAATCCATTGGCACGGTACAAGCTTAATCAGCAATCCTCTTACTCATCATCATCATCATCCTTTTCCTTTTAACACCAAATTGAAAAGAATTCCCCACGCATCTAAAAGAAAATCTTCGTGCATGATTTGGCCTTTGCATTCTCATCACCCACTACTGTAAATCCACCACCCCCTGTCTCTTCCTTGATTGGTTGTTACAAAAAGCCTCCATTTGCTCCTCCTACCTGAACCGACACGAAAACCATGCACTGAGAAAATATCATTCTCTATCTTATCTGAGTAGCACAAAGTAGTTCTCTCATCATCAAGAAAAATATATATTCGGTATAAGCTAGCCCACCAGTCCATTTTACGCAACCACAATGTGTGCACCATCAAAACCTGAAGAGAATCATATTGACAAAACCTCTCAACCTCCACCAAATTCTTCACTCGCCACCCATATATGGCCTGCAAATCTGATGCCAATGATTCTTTTGGAGATAAAAACACAGCGAGGGATAGCTCTGCCCTTGTTGGCGATGAATTTGACATGGTTTGCCAGATCAGCCATCACAACAGCATTTCTAGGCAGGCTTGGAGAGCTGCAGCTAGCTGGTGGCGCTCTTGGGTTCACTTTTGCTAATTTCACTGGTTTTTCTGTCTTGAATGGGCTGTGTGGTGCCATGGAACCTATTTGTGGTCAAGCTTATGGAGCTAGAAATTTCAAGCTACTACACAGGACCCTCCTCATGTCATCTTTCTTGTTGCTGATAACAACCCTGCCTATATCTTTCTTGTGGCTTAACATGGACAAAATTCTAATCCATTTTGGCCAACAAGAAGACATTTCACGTGTTGCAAAGACCTACCTTTTTTATCTCCTCCCCGACTTAATAATCACCGCTTTGCTCTGTCCTCTCAAAGCATACTTGAGTTCCCAAGGTGTAACAGTTCCTATAATGTTTAGCTCTGCTTTGGGTCTAGCTTTTCACATCCCGGTCACCATCTTCCTAGCAAAAGCCAAGGGTCTTGAGGGAGTGTCTATGGCAATTTGGATAACGGATCTTATAGTCGTGATTTTACTTGCTCTATACGTGCTGATAATGGAAAACAGGAAAGGAGGGAAGTGGAGGGAGGGAGGGTGGTTCGATCAAGATGCTCATGACTGGCTCAGGCTGCTGAAACTTTGTGCACCATGTTGCCTGACCACTTGCCTTGAATGGTGGTGCTGGGAGATCTTGGTCTTGCTTACAGGACGACTGCCAAATGCCAGGCAAGCAGTCGGGGTGGTAGCAATCGTGCTGAACTTTGACTACTTGCTATACTCTGTGATGCTATCGCTAGCAACTTGTGCTTCCACTCGTGTGTCAAATGAGCTCGGTGCAAATCAAGCAGGCCGTGCTTTCCAATCTTCATATGTGTCTCTGGGAACAAGCGCCGTTTCAGGTTGCATCGGTGCCTTGGTGATGGTAGGGGCTAGAGGTGTTTGGGGGTCTCTGTTTAGCCATGATCAGGGAATCAGGAAAGGTGTGAAGAAGATGATGTTGCTTATGGCTTTGATTGAAGTGGTGAATTTTCCCTTGGCAGTTTGTGGGGGCATAGTCCGAGGAACAGCTAGGCCATGGTTGAGCACCTACGCCAATCTTGGCGGGTTCTATTTTCTAGCCTTGCCAATAGCAGTACTCTTAGCCTTCAAAGCAGCCCTGGGCCTCGGTGGATTGTTGATAGGCTTCTTGATTGGATTAGCCGCGTGCTTGATTTTGTTAGTAGTTTTCGTTGTTAGGATTGATTGGCAAGTAGAAGCTGACAAGGCACAAAAACTTGTGTCCTGCGACGTGCCCGAGGATGTCAGGATTAAGGAATGCGTGAACCACCGAACTGTAGAAACAGTTGATGGTGCTGAAGCGTGAGAATGGCTAGAAACTATTGTCTTTTTTCAAGTATCCCCACCGTAAATGCAGGACTTCCTGGTATAATTAGAAAAGTATGACCCAATTCCAGGAAAACTACATGTAGAGGCAAACTCATTTAACAAAGTTCCGTGATGGAACTTCTAATATTCAGGATTGTATCTGTTACCAAGCCTTTCGGCAATTCAAAGGCATCATTTCATCAATTCACTGTTCATAAATCACTCCAAATTTCAACTCCAGGTTGCATCAGTTCTTAAAGGAAGGCCAATTACGATTCGGTCTGTAGATAGTTTCATCATATAATGAAATGGGTTGTCAGGAAGAGATCTCTGAAGCCAAAAAAAAGTGCAACATTTTCAAGATTCATTATAAGAGGATTCCTTGTTTCCAACATTCGATTGACGTATCTGTGCAGAATACACTTACATGGCCATCCATGAATGGTGGGGTTTGCAATTTCAGTCAAGAAGGCTCAAAAGAGCCATGTCCAAATACAAAAATTACATCAATGGTCATCAAGAACGTTGAAGGTATCATTCATCAAAAAACCCAGGTCCATAACTTGAGGCCTGATCAAGTTATATGGCTTTCCCATCATTGAAGCCGAGGGAAACAAGTATCTTGTGGCCGGGGGATTCCTGTTCTGCCCAAATGCCTAGAAGCAGATTACTTGTTGTAACTTCCCCACTATCACCTGTAAATTCAAAAAGACATGTTGATGAAAATAATTTTTTAAAACTTTCTTTGTGGTGTAATCGTAATATTTCTCCCTTTATATTGGATGATAGTTCCCAGAAAAGTTTGATTCAGGCAAAATCAGGAAAATACACACCCCAAGAACATGCTTTGTTACAACAGCCAAGATTAAAATTGAACGATTAGGTATTCATCTCATCTAAAAATTTAAATTATTAAGTGAGACTCCAGAATATAATTTATATTATTCTATAACACACTCTTTTAAGTGAAAATTTTTTGGGCTTAAAACTTGCATACAGATTCACACTATTTTATGTTTGATTTTTATCAAATAGAATGAAAGTGATGAGATTCAAATTCATGACCGCTGGGTCAACAAGGCTCTAATACCATGTTAAGTTATTATCTCACCTGAAAATTTAAACTATTAAGTGAGGTTCTAGAGCATATTATTCTCTAACACAATATAAATAATGGATAATGGAACTCAACCAGGAACTCGGAGAAAGCGAATATTGCTCAGCACAGCAGATCATTCCAAGATAGGAAGAACAAATGTGAATGTATAAGCTGCTAAAGCCCTCGTCTCCTTCCTAATATAGAACAGTGGCATCATCATAACCCCCTAAACAAGATGCTTCAGTAGCGTGGTGTGGTTGATGCTTTTATAGACTGTCAATAACAATGTGGGTAGACATTTTTGTCTTAGCCAACATGAGTTTAGCCATGTACTGGTCTTATCCCTGAAAAGTTGTCTCTTGAGAGATAGAGAAGACATTTTTGTAGTATATAAGTGACCAA
Organism: Salix caprea; assembly: GCA_964035475.1. NCBI lineage: Eukaryota > Viridiplantae > Streptophyta > Magnoliopsida > Malpighiales > Salicaceae > Salix > Salix caprea. The sequence goes on along the minus strand of OZ037759.1, from coordinate 7,818,115 downwards.
GGCACGCATCCTAACTTTTATAGGATAGTGATATCATTATAGTCTCGAGGCAAAGAGCTAGGGTAGGGTATTATGTAGGTATCTGCATGGACAAAGCCAGTGATAATGAATGTCAACATCCACACATAGGACGCCTCGAATAAGTATTGTCCCGGCTAAAATGGGTTCAGCCACGTAGTGGGTTTTTTTCTTGACAAGATTTGAAGCAAACAGCCAAACACTTCGGTGAGTGGTTGCTTTTCATGAACATATATTGGCACTATATTTTCAAGTTCAGTTTGGTTAAACTCAGTACTGTTGGATGAAGCTGGGTTTTGTAAATGTTGTGTGAATTATGCTAAACCTCAACATACCGTTGGGATTTGCTTGATTTTGAATGTTTTAAGAGTTGAGTTATTGTAGCAACTCATTAACCGTTATTGTTCACGCGGTTCAACCAGTTGATCGGTTCTATTCATTCCAGTAGCTATATTAGTTTTTTGAATTGGATTTGTTTGGGCAGGATCATGCCACCAAGACCGCCAATGAGAAGGAAAAAAAAGGGTTTTGATCCGAGAGGGTGCGAGTTACCAACTCCAGTACTTGGTTTACCCAAAAATCCATCCTTAATTGACTTGCCTTAATTAGGATTACTAAGGACATGTGTAGTGACATCGATAATTAAGTGGCATCGTTGCCCTGTCGGATATTTTCCTGGTATTAATCTGCCATAAAATGCAGTGCAAGATATTGTAGACAGGGTATGCAATAGCTTCGGCCCAGAGGATCATGATTGTAGAAGATTTGTGACACTGAGTTGATGTTCTGTAAGAGTGAAGATATCATGTTGGAAATCTCGTGACAAAACCTCTAAAAGAACTGTGTTCGAGAAGCACGATTGGCGTTAACGTTGTTCAAGGAAATTGGTATCTATTTAAAAGCTGAAGCTTTATCTGTAAGGATCAGTTTAAAGGAGTGTGTTAAGGGATAGCTGTGTTATTTATCTTTCAATAAACGTAGAGAGGTCCATGGTTAGTATTGTCCAAACCTAGGCAACTACGTACAAATCCCTAAGTTGTAGGAGTCATGATCAGATTGTTTTTTTTTGTTTCGTTGAAAATGCTTCCACTAAAACGACGTAGTGCTAGCTAGTTCTTACTTGAAGTCGTAGTCTGTTCGCATATTTAGAAGTTGTATTCTTCTCAATTTAAAATTGTGATGATGAGCAAATACTCTTATCCCTATTTAAAAGCAAGCTTAAGTTTACAGCATTAAAAAGTTGAGTCTCCTTTCAACCCGGGCTACTCACCAGCCTTCGAGGACAATCATCTGTTAAACCTTTTTTCATGAATGGCTATGTGCTTATCTGGTATAATTTCATGTGCCACTCGTTACTGTATGAACAAACAACACGAGTTTGGCTTAAAAAATAGATAAAAAGAGCATATATGAACAGTAGGGGGGGGGATTTTGTTAATGGCTGCTCAAGAAATGAATTTATGGCTCAAAAATATCTATGTTTCTGCTCGGATAAATTTGCACTGGGCAGGCTTGTGAACACAGTAGATCACCCCTTCTTCGTCTGTCTTTTGAAAGAAATGGTATGGGCCTTCTTGGGCCAAGCTAATTAAATGCTAATAGCAAGACAGCTCGCGGCAGTATATGGAGTCCATTGGGTAAGGCCCATTTAGATCAACCTCTGTGCTTAAGCTACTACTTAGCCCAGTGCAAATTTATCCGGGCAGAATAAATAGATATTTTTGGGCCATAAATTCATTTCTAGAGCAGCCAGCAGTCACACAGACACCTTTCCACATCTAAGTTACACTTACTTCCCCACAAACACATCCATTAACTTGAGAACAATCTTCTTAATAAATTATTATGCCGATGACACACAACGCATTCGTATCATGATGTGGTGCCATTTGATCGAGCAAAAGGAACATGTGGGGTGCCATAAATTGATTTACGAGACATCAAAAAGTCAATTTGGCTCAAGAAATCTCTCTTATTTCCCGGGAAGAGCAACCTTTGCAAACAGCAGGGGAAGTGGGGGTGCCGGCAGTGAATGAAGGGGTTTTTGATATCGACAAGATGGGGGTCCACATTGATTCGGCTGATCTTGTTGATAGATTGCATCGAGGCCGTCTGATTCTTTGCATTTAATTGAGGATTGCTGAAACAGAGAAGGCGAAGACTGTGCCGTCAAATTGGATGTTTTACACGAGAAACCAGAAGAGATTGCAGAAAATCTCTTCATGTGCGGCGCAAACCAGATCATTCGGTGAAGGGCCCTCTTACAGCTTTCCATGTACAGCTCGTGTGTCCCATCACTGCCCATGATGTCAAAATTCGTTGCATTTGACTTTTCACCACTCCACTTTTTAAGCTTTCCATCTGCAGGAATCGGAATTGTGCGCAACTGGGTGTGGGAGTGGACAAATCAATCAATGCCACCAGATGTCCTCAATTGTTCTTGGCTGAGACAACTATTTATCAGACACGGATTCCCGATTCGGAGGCAAAGTATATCTTGTTTATATATATATATATATTAAAATTATATTTTTTTATTTTTTAAAAATTATTTTATAAACTCCGTGACACAAAAAAACCTCCTTGGTCATAGGTGAGATTAGAATCTCGCATATCAAGCAGTATTGTTTTTTTTAATTTGTAAGATCACGTCTGATCTTCACAATAATCTAACATTATCTTGAACCCCACTATTAGACATGATCTTACGTTGTTAAGCTTTGTTTTTGTTTTTTGAAATATCTCCCGACAAGTATTATATATTTAATTAATGAATCCTCTAATAAACCCAGTAAATTTAGTTTGTTTTTTAACTTCTCTTGCAGTATATGTGTATAAAACTAGCATGTTCATCCATTTGTTCTAGTTCAAATAATAAATAAATATATCCATATCACACCTCTGATACCAAATATTATAGCTTTGAACACGTCCAATGAAAATATACTTTTATAAATGACGTGTCGCCTTCCTAGCAGTATGAGTTTCAAGCCAAAACAGGGGCTAAAATATTTATTTTTTATTTTATCTTAAATTAATTATTTTATTATTATTGGACCGTATATAAAAAATAAGCTTAAAAAAGAGAGTAGAAATAATGGAATCTTGTAACAGTAATTTTGTTATCTATGTAACCATTCCTTTGATTAGTATCATAATCCACTGCTGTAATAGCAGAATGATTTCAGCCACTTCGTCGCAGCACTGTAAGATGAAAAACACCATTAGAATCCGAGCAGAAGATTGAAAACATCATTAAGGGATCGCCGATTTGTATAAAACTTTAATCAAATGGATCCCATTTGTGATCAAGATTGTGGTCAAATTAATGACGTTTTTCACCCATGTACCAGAAATTCAGCTGCTTTAAACAGCAAAATCATTTTTCTGTCAGATTGGCTGCTCTCTTGGCATGATCAAAGAACTAATTAGGAGTGCTTCGATTTGTCAATCCACGAGGACACAGGGAAATCCTAGGGAGCATAAAAGTCTCCCATGGCAACATCAACATTATTTGTTTTTGAATGCTGCAGCATGTCAAAGCACGTGTCATGACAAAGTTTTCTTCCATCAAACCGGATTAGTGCCTGTGATTATTTTTAAAAATATCTTTGATGTATAAAAATAATATTTTTTTATTTTTAAAAAATTGTTTTTGATATCAGCACATTAAAATATCTAAAAACATTAATTTTTTTAATTTAAAATAAAAAAAAATCAAATTTTATCAAAAACATTTTCCAAACATCCTCCCAATCACCAGTAATCTTTTCGGCCATTTCCCGCTTCCCGTTGCATGTAATTTGGGCGATATTAAAATTCCACTCTTATAATTGACCAGCGAGTGAGCCCTCTAAAATTAGGGCAGAAAATCAAAGACGTAAAGATTAAGATTTACTTGAAACTGCTTTACCGTCGGCGTTAGATATAATTTCATTCGCGGAACGGAAGCCATTTTCAAACAGCAAAAATAGGTCCATGTATATACATAGATGGCTGCTTCTTCAAGAAATCCCAATATCATGCCTTCCCATCTCACTACATTTGAAAAATGATTGTCACTCTCATAACCGCTTCAGTTTTAATTATTTATTATGTTGACCTCAAAATTTCGATTTTAACTATTTAAATTATTAAAAAGTGACAATGAGGAGAAGAATTTGTGTTATTTTTGTGTGTCAGAAAGCCTTTTGTTTTGAAAAATAATTTGCTTCAATTTTTTTAATTATTTTAGTTGATATCGAAAATAAATAAAATATGATTTTAATATATTTTAAAAAAAATTAACCGTTATTACACTACCAAAAAGCTTTAATAATTAACAATTCTCGCAGCTTCATTTTTAATATATCATTTTAGAATAGGCCGCACTTGGATATAATGTCTTTCTATATATAGGATAGGACGGCTACGGTCTCAGTTGCCTAATATTGGGAGCGAGCTAGTAATTGCTATCTTGATTTCACTTAAAATTGCAGCATTTTAACTGGTTTTAGTTGTGTGATGATGTTCTTATCCCATCATCTCCCTTTAATTCCCAATCTACGCACATATCAATGCGCAAATCATATAAGAAAAGGCCAAAAACAAAAACAAAAACAAAATATATATATATTAGGGATAGAAATTGACACAAAAACACATGAAATATACAGTATATGTATGCATCTATTACCTTTTTAAGTGACGTGGCATGATGATAAAAAATTTATGATCTGTACAGCAGGTCTCGAGTTTGAGTCAGGACTTGGATTTCTTGTAAAAGATTGGAATAGCCAGGATTTTATCTGAATCTACAAAATATATTTTCCAGAAAATAAGATTTATTTTACTCGTTCACTTGAATTCATAAAATACAATTTCCAAAAAATGAGGTTAGGCAGCATCCAAAGAAAAAATCTAACCCCTGGCTGCCGCTCGTAAGTAATTGTATGTTCCATGTTAATTTCTTTGTGGTAGGATTGATCATAACACGATTGAACTTCCAACTTACGTTATCTCGGCAAAACTTTAAAGTAGGGGGTAAAAAAGTAGTCTTTCTATACGTGTAAATTGACTTTAAAAGAGAGCTAGTCAGCTAGCCCATCAAGAGAAGAGACGTTATACGGAGGCATATTCGTTTTCTTGAAATTAAATTGTGGAACCAACATCTGAATTCATTCCTTATTTTTTAAAAGATATATCAGATACGCTTTTAAAAATGTCAAAAATAAAATTTAGTATCACGTGTAAAATGATCCAGAATTATCCTTCGTTTATGCGTCTTGCCAAGAGGCACCAAAGGTTAAAATATGAACCTTAAAATTTACCGGTTTAAGTAAAAAAGAGCCGATCTGAGTCAAGAAGGGAATCTTGGTAGTTTCATTTCTGTACTAGTTGGAGGAAAGCTAGCCAGGTGAGGGCGTCATCGAAACCATTCAGTTTCTTGGATTGTTTACAGACTTAACAGAGCAGTTAGAAACCGAACTTGCAAGGCAAGGATCAGTTCACTTTACTTTTTGTTTACGCTTTCTTGGACTTTAACGCTGCCTCTCCGTCATCCCGTGCTATCATGTGCTCTGTTAACGTCATCTCCAAGAAAGTAACATGCTAAATGAAATGTGTCTCTGTGTGTGTGTGTGTGTGTTAATTTGGTTTTTCAATACTTTTAAAAGAAGTACTAAATAAATGTTATGATATTATTTTTTTTATAAAAATATTATTCCTGCATGCCTTGCGAAAATATCAATTACAGCTCCTGCAAAAATGTCAAGACTTTACAAAATATTATTTAATGCAATAATGTTTTTTTCACTAGTTTTTCTTTCTCTGATTTTTTAAATTTTTATGTTTTTTTTATTTATTCACAAGATAGTGTGTTCTTGAATGCTGCTAGAGGTATGTCATTTGAAGATACTTAATATCTTATATGTGAGGGTCGATTCAAATTATAATGATATTGAAATAGATATTACTTGACGGTGTTTTATTGCATGTTATGTGATTTTTAGAAATAAGAAGAAATTACATATATATATATAAAAAAACATCGTTAGCTTCCTTCAAATTTTATTGCATATGAAACTATAATGCAAGTTTAAGATTTCGTAGTATAGAGCATGAATTTCAAAATAAATAAAAAATACTTCAAGAGACTTCTTGGAACACATAAAGACTCGTTTGAAGTGTTGTTTGTATTGTTTTTGGCTTTACAAGTAAAATAATATGAAAACATTGTTTTATGTAGAGTTTTTTTTGGCACTTGGTCTTGCATTTGCAAGGTTTAAGTCTTGTAGGTCAATTACTAGTATTGATGACACTTATCTGTATACAAAGTTATTAATTGTAATTGTTATTTACGGAGACAATGAGATTCTTTTTTTAACTTATGCACTAGTTGTAAAGAAAAATGTTTTTTACTCAAAATGGTTCTTGCAACTTATTTAAAGTCATGTTACAAATTATCATAGTGGTATATGTATAATACTGGAAAGGCACATTAATATTAAGGAATGACAAATTTTCGGTCTGGTCCAATCGGGTATCACCGGTATTGTATTAGACACCTGTCAAATAAATTCAATCATAAATTTAAAGATTTGACAACCATGAAATTTTTGTTTAAGATATGTTATGAAGCTTCGACGTGTAAAATTGATATATGGTTTGATGATACTGGCAATAGTTACCTTAGATGAAAAATAATAGATTGAACATGAACCAAAAGAAAGATGAACATTTTCTTATGACAAGGTTACCGTATAGTGACATGACAATAAATCTTGTAGAATCTTTTAATCCTGTTTTAAAAGGTGCATGTGCTTTTTTCATGTTTATGGTTTGGAAAATTGATATTTTTAAAAACAAATTCATATTTTGTTATATGAAAGAGGATGCATGTGCCTATATTGCACACATTGTGATATCATTGCCTCTTGTAGCTCAACTAGAATTAGATGTCAATACACTTAGATCCAAAGATTATACAACAACAATTTTCAATGTTGATTATAGGACTTTTAAATTTATATTTTTTGGTTTATTTTCTATGAAGTTATTTTAGTTTCATGATCTCTATTATAGGTTTAACGAGTTCACCTAAGTTGATTTAGAGTTATTTTTTTATCTTGTTTTATTGAATTTTATTATTATTTAATATTAAGTTAGTTGAGAATCATTCGGATTGTTTTTAAACTCGTCAAATCAACTAATTTATACTATATTTTTTAAATAATTATGTATTAATTATATTAAAATACAATCAACTCTTCTAAATATTATTTACCATTCAAGGGCACGTAATTAATATTTATTATGTAAAAAATCATATCACTAGTATAATTTCATAAATAGCATTGGCGTCATAGATGCTCAAAGCTCCTTCTGAATACAAGGAAGCGGTAACTTTTGTGATAAAATCGGGCGTAGAAAAAGTCACGTGTTTTATTAAGTAGTATGTATCTCTTAATTTGCCCGGGTCACCGTGAAGAATCTTGCGGAGGATCCGGGTATATACTTCGTGAAGTCTACCATACATGGCATGCGCCATCGATTCTATAATCAAACAGTTCCGCTTGACTAGTCAACGATTATTCCCGGGTCCATGATCGTCCGTGTAGTAGTAGAACTTAGGCTTCAGGTCGACTATTTATACAAGTTCCTTTGTTTCAATACTTTTGATATACAGTTCTGAATCGTTAATATTACGATTCCTTCTTTTGATTTTTTTATCTATAAGTTACGATTTGTTTAATTTCTCGAACATGAAAAAAAAAAGAGACAATATAATATGAGTATTAATATATTTGATTATATATATATAAAATATTTTATAATAATTTTAAAGTGAATTTTTATATTCTCATAAAAGAAAATAAAAAATGACATGCCATCACTCTCTCCTCTACTTTTTTATTCTATAGGATTACGTGATACAGAGTGTAATCAAGTTGTTTTTAAAATTATTTTTTGTTTAGATATATATTAAAATAATTGTTTTTCTACATTTAGAAGTATAAAATTCGATCGTTTTAAAGATTGCGATAAGAATGAGAAAGAAATGAGAGATTTGTCAAGACATTTTGGTGTTCTTTTTGCCTCAAATAAAAAAAAAAGAATTAAATCAAATAAAAAAAATAAATATGCATTGTCATACAAAATATCATGACCATACACTGTAATAAAAAATCTTCAATTCAGTAACCTAGTTTGACGGCCAGTATTTTCTGACCAGGTTAAGATCCTCATGCAATTTCTTTTCCGGGACCAGCTAAAACTGTGGGTCAAAATGAATAGTATTTTAATTTTTACACTTCGAAAACCTATTTAAAAAAAAAACAATAAAATTGACGAAGTGATGAAATTCAAACCTCTAATTATGATCGTTAGATCAATAAAAAATAAATATCATGTTAAAAAACTAGTCCAACAACAAATCAAAATAACATTTGCCAGGTCTTTTTGGTTTTTAATCCATCAATTAAGGGGATGTTTAGAAATGTGTTTATGAACTTTTTGAAAAAGAAAAAAAATATTTTTAATTTAAATTAAAAAAATTGATATTTATAAGTTATTTTGATGTCAAAAATAAATTTTAAAAAATAAAAAAATATTATTTTAATATATTTTTAAATAAAAAACATTTTTAAAAATAACCTAAACTAAACCGGCAAATCAGCATGTTCATCACGTTATACGAAGACATGCCTCGAGTGTCTCACGGAGAGTTCTGCGGCGCCGTTGAATAGAATTAGAGAAATCCAATGCTGCTCGCCTGGTTTCCAAAATTTGAATGCAGTTTTGAATTTGGCGCCAGAAGGGATTTCCGAAAATTAAATTGAAAGTTAAAAACTGAAACTGCTTGATACATGATAGGAATTTACTGTCAACGGACCCAAATAAGAAATAACTGGGTCTTTAAGCTTACGTCCACATGTCATTGTTCCTGTTTGCCACTGTACATGAACCTTCGGGCTTGAAATGAATTAAGCGAAAATGTTTTCAAAGAAATAATAATCAAGCCATGCACGTGCCTCGCCTAAAAAACAAGCACAAACCATGTGCATGATATTTTTTTTACAGTATCAGAGGGTGGACGACACATGAAAGACACTCTAAAATATAGTGATTATATAGTCATCAAAAACTTAAGATGGGGGTATTTTATGTTTTATAAACAATTTTTTAATTTATTTTTTATTCAAACATGTATAGAAAACACCATATCAGCCATATGTTTTTTTTTTCACTTTGACAGATTAAATAATTAACTCACGGGGTTTCTGTAGTGAATGGTGATTGGTTCTTTATTTGCTAGATATCACTTGGAAAAAACATCTCGAATTAAGCGTGATAAAATCACTTGCCCTAGCGGTTTTTTTATTTATTTTTCTTTCTCGAACCATGAACTGAGAAATTAGAAAAATATTTTTTTTTAATGAAAAGGAATTTAATAAAACCAAAGGGATAAAAAAGAAGGACTAATTCAAACTTTTCTCGCCAAGTATGAAATTGCCCCTAATCTCTGTCTTTTTTTTTATTTGATTCTTGTTAATTGTATATTTTCTTGATAAATTGTAAGCAATTAAGTAGTAAGCTGGACTTATAAAAACTTAACCGAGATAAAAAAAAGGTTTCAGAGGACTAAATGAAAAAAATACGTGTATTACTAAATGAGAATACAGATGCATTATTTCTCGATTCAAAGTATCGTAAACAAGGACCACCGAGGGGTCACTAACTTTCAAATGGGATGGATAATCTCCACTTGGTTGATGTCCATTCTTGTTATATAAAACATATTTATATTATAGAATTAAAATTATTCTTATAAATTTTAATTTAATTTTTTATTTCAAAATGATAGTTTCTTGAATATTTTTTATGTTAAAAAAATAAAAAATATATTATTTCAGCAAGAGGACTCAATCGTGTGGCGTGACAGAGAGTGGTTTTTATTGTTAATTGTGTATTACTACTTTTTTGCAGATGACATGCACAGCCAGTCAGTGAGCAGAGACAACGGAGCAACCGGCGAACGTGTTATCTGACAGTATTGCACGTTACAGACAGACAAAGATGGGACCGCTGTCGCATGGGTCAGTGACAACATATAATTTGAGTTGACATTAGTTCTACATTCGACAGGTGTCGAAGTTTAAGCAAATTCAAAACCTCGTTCTAGCTGTAACGGAGCGGCCATGTAACACGGTCGTAGTCACGGCGCCGTTTCATGCCCCTCCCATTTTAAATACATCTACGTGAGATCACATGCCTCAATCTATTCGCTTTACTTTACGGAACTGTTCCGTGGTATTTTGGGCAGCATGATCTAACACCGACGTTATAAGAAAGGACGGGGACAAATACAGAAAAAAATCATTCGTGCGGGCTGGCCTGTCAAAATTGATACTATTCTATTTTCATTCTTCGAATCATTTTTCTGTCTTGAGATCAGATTTTGAGCATTTATTTCAACCAAAATACATTTCAAGATGAGCTTTTATCTATGCTTTTTTTTTTTCTTTAAATTATTTTTAATTATTTAAATATGTCAAAAATAAATTTAAATATATTTTTAAATAGAATTAAAAAAAACAATCGTTATAGTAAACACAAAGTATCCAAAAATATAGCTAAACGGTACAACTTGAATGATGAATTTAAGGACAACCTTACTAGGTTTCAGAACGTATTATAAAGTTTTTCATGTACCTTGCTCTCCAGATGGAATTCAATGGTTTCTATGTCATCTTTTTTAAAAGATGTATATATCTAATAATTATATTGATGTCAAGTGATAACACAAAATATTGTATCTTAACATTATATATATATATATATATATATATATATCGTATATATATATAGAATTATCCTAAATATATATACGATCTAAATTTCAAAAAACAAACCAAGAACAAATTAAAAAAGAAAAGAAAAATGAAACGATTGAGGATAGCTGCGGAACCTCAAGAGTTTACAATATTTTTTTGATATTCCACTTATTTTTAGAAATTCTTAAGGAAGTGTATAATGCTGTGGCCATTCCGGATCTGTCACCGATCAAAACCGGCCATACTTCATATAAATTCGCTGCCAACTCAAGATTAGTTAGGTGTTTTTGGCGTAATCATCGATTAATTTGGCCTTGATGGGGATCCGATTATAGAAACACATCATGAGGTTGAAACTGGGAAATCAACAAGTCGCTATAAACGAGTGCAAGGATCAAAGATCCACACCGAGAATTACGAGGGTACCGGTGAGAAAAAGTTACGCTGAGGATCGGCATGTAGTCGTCACGTGTGGACGTCATAATAATAGGCGGCAAATCTCACCTTACTAACCAAGCCATCTCCCACCCAAAAAAGGAACCTCCAAGGACTGACCTTGCCCTTGCCCTTAGTTTAGAATCAATCAACCTTATATTCCTATCGAGTCGAATGCAAGCAAAGCACCTTTAAAGTGCATACATGCTGTCCTAGCTGGACTATTGAACCACCATTATTGGAGATCAAGTGACACGTAGCATCAATTATTAAGCTCTGAAATTCGGTTTCGTGATACGTGTACCTGTTTGGTACTGTAGTTGAGGTTTTTTTTTAAAATAATCTTTAATTAAAAATATTGTATTTATTTTTAACCTAATGTTTCTTTAACAAAAATATAACTTGAAAAAACACTTTACAAAACATAAGCAACAAAAATATCAACCAGGAACTGGACTATTGCTTTTATTTTTGAAAGTGAGTGAGAGCGAAGGGGACATGGTTTTGATACTGTAATAAAAATAATAGTATAATATTAAAAACAGAAAAAATAAATGAAATTGGGAAGTATAAATTGGCGTGCTTGGCACTTGCAAGAAGCAAAAGTAGCCAAGTGAGAGAGAAGAGAGAGAGGGAAAAACAAAACAAAACAAACTCTCTGGAGCCAGAGCCGGTGCAAGAGAGAAAGAAACAAGGCCACACGTTGGAGTTTGGAGGTTTTAATGTCGATTTGATCGAAATAAGAGAGAGTTTTAAAGAATCTATCTTCTGGGTTTTTCTCCTAGCTACGGATTCTGTCTTGCTGGGTGTTAGAGTGTCTCGTCGTTTATTGAGTCTTTTTAAAGGGAAAAGTGAAAACACTGTTTGAAAAAAGGAAGAGAAGACCTTTCTTCGGCTTTGTTTTCTGTTGCTGTTAGAAAGAAACAAATCTGCAAAAATGGAGTGGAGTGCTTGTTTAGATGAATACGAGAAGCTTGTAATAAGGATGACCACTCCCAGGTTAGTTTCTTTTAAAACCTTCACCAGTTTGCCTTTCCCAACTTTTGATTTTTTTTTAAAAAAGCTTTTCTTGAGTTTCATTGCTGTTCTTAACTTCTTGTCTGAGTTTCATTGTTAGTCCTGCCAACTATAAAATAAACCATTTGTGTGCTCATATTTATTTTTTGCTTGGCATCAAAATCTTTATTTTCCATCCCCCCCCCCCGAAACTAGTCGCCGACCTCACATCACACACGGTCTGATTTCAAACCTCCCCTTTAAATCTTTTCCTTTTTTATACCAATTTAAATTAATTTAGAAGACTTTCGTAATTTTTATACAATTATTTGGCTTTGTCATGTGATTTTGATGCCTCTGGGACTTTAAAACCTCCTTTACCAGACCTTTCCAGTAATTCCTTAGCTTTGAAATTTAAACTCACCTGTGAAACGCAATTCCTCCCTGACATGGACCTTCCTGTATTCGCAGGGTCGTCATCGACAATGCTGTTTGCCCCAAAGCGACGGTTGTCAAGGTAATTTTCTACGAAACCCTCAGGGCAACACAAAAGCACCAACCAGTCTTCTTTTAAGTGCTTCAAAAAATTGACTAATCATCCGGGATCCTTTTGTTTTGTTATACAGGTGGATAGTGCCAGAAAACATGGAATTTTACTCGAAGCTGTTCAAGTCCTCACGGATCTGAACCTTTCTATAAAGAAGGCTTACATTTCTTCTGATGGACGGTGGTTCATGGACGGTAAGCTTTTTGTGACACCACCACCTTCTTTTTTTGATTTTTCAATTTGTTGCTAACGTATGCCTGGATACATGCGCACGCTAAGTTCTCTTTTAATTTAATTTCACTTTTAAATTACGTTTTGCAGTTTTTCACGTTACTGATCTCAAGGGAAATAAGATAACTGATAAGAGCGTTATCAACTACATTGAGCAGGTAATTTGATATCCTTAAATTCACAGTTAATTAACAATTAAATGATGGAAGTTAGAGGTAACTGAAGTGTGTTTCATGTTTTTGTATTTTAACAGTCTCTTGTCACCATTCATTATGGGAGAACAACCGGTTCCAATGGTTTAACAGCATTAGAACTAACTGGTACCGACCGGGTCGGGCTTCTCTCGGAGGTTTTTGCTGTACTAGCTGACTTGCAATGCAACGTGGTCGATGCTAAAGTTTGGACTCACAATGGCCGGATTGCGTCGCTATTGTTCGTCAAGGATTGCAATTCAGGGTCGCCAATTGAGGATACACAGCAGATTGATAGAATAGAGGCACGTTTAAGGAATGTTCTCAAGGGAGATAATGATATCAGGAGCGCGAAAACTATGGTTTCAATGGCAGTCACACACACAGAGAGAAGGCTGCATCAGATGATGTTTGCTGATAGGGACTATGAGAGAAAGCCTATTTTGCAGCCCAGTGGTGATTCTCCTGTAGTGACGGTGCAAAACTGGGTGGAGAGAGACTATTCGGTTGTGAATGTTCAGTGCAAGGACAGAACGAAGCTTTTGTTTGATGTTCTTTGCACGTTGACTGACATGGAATATACTGTGTTTCATGCCACTATCAAAACATCTGGAGACAGAGCATACCAGGTATGGAACAGTTATCTCTGTGTAATTTGTTAAGCCTGATTGTCTGTTTTTGGTTTACTGAATTCATTCACATTTTTATTTTTCAGGAATTCTATATCAGGCACGCAGATGGAACCCCAATTAGCTCCGAGCCAGAGAGGCAACGTGTTATTCAGTGCCTACAAGCTGCGGTCGAGAGAAGAGCTTCTGAGGTGATTGTTCTATTCCATTCTATAGTGAGCTTTTCCATCGGTGATTATGCTCTTGTTAGGCCAATATTACAAGTGCTAATTTGCGAGAACCTTTTTTTTCCTTATGTGGACAGGGTGTGAGACTAGAACTATGTACACTAGATAGGCAGGGCCTTCTAGCCGATGTGACGAGAACATTTAGAGAGAATGGTCTTAACGTGACAAGGGCTGAGGTTTCCACAACAATAGACATGGCTCTAAATGTGTTCTATGTAACAGATGCAATTGGTAACGCGGCAGATCCTAAGCTAATCGAATCGGTTCGACAAAAGATTGGGTTGAGCAGTTTAAAAGTGAAGGAATTGCCACCATTGGATTACCATCAAGAGGCAGAAAAGGAAGATCAAACAGCAGGGGTTGCCGGGACAGTACTGTTATCACTTGGAAGCCTGGTGAAATGGAATTTATACCATTTGGGATTGATCAGATCATACTCTTAAAGTTGGAACATAAAAGACAATTCGGTGTTCGGCAAGGGATTTCAATTGTTCACTGCTCTTAATTTTGTTGCTGCTGGCATATTCTTTGCTTGAGGTTTGGGCTTGTGTTGTTCTGTACATGTGGGAAAAAAGGTGGAGGAGGGATTTGGTGATGGTAGATGTAGTTATAGTTGGGGGTTTGGTTGGATTGATTGAATAGATGCAGACACAGATTAGAGGCTGCTCCACCATTACTATTATTTTTTAGGGAATGCTTTGTTTGAAGGGAAAAAACATTTGAATTTGAAGAACAGATGGAAAGTGGAGGGTGTTCGGTAGATTGAAAGAAAATAGAGGTTTGCTGATGAGAAGATTAGGTAGATAGAAAATCAATGGCTTCGCATGCCGCTCACAGTTGTACATATAAAAACCCTTTAATATATTAGTTTTAATAGTTGACTTGATTTATTCTTTATCCCATAGTCTTATTTAAAATCTCGTGCATAGTATCTGGTCCTGCAATTATGCATTAAAAGTATCCACTGCTTCTAGATGCCCTTTTAAAACTCTGATTAAAAACATACAAGGATATTTAGGTGCAAGTAGTTGGCCATTTTACAACTTGCCTCAATTCATGACTCTATCTTGATTGGGGATGGAAGTTGGAAAATAAATAAAAGTTGATGGCATCAAGTAAAGAATTATTTGATTGTCATCGTTCAATGAGAGCCATTGGAATATTTATTACAAGGGTCATTGAGTATTGAACTGCGTTGGCTGGGGCCTTTTAAGGGTTTAGTAATTAGAATATGGAGAGTTGGAGTTGCGACATATATTTTTAAAAAAATATATAAAATAATTAAAATTTTGTTCATTTATATCATCATCTAATTTTCATGCAGTCTTGTGAAGTGAGCAAGGCGAGTCCAAATTAATTGATAATTGATGGTCGGGGCTCATGATGGAGGTGGAGCGGCCTGCACCGACCACTGTCCCCAACCTAATTATTAGTCGAGTTTTGGGGACAAAAGTAGTAATTAAATAATATCGATGCTTCTCTCTTTGTTTACTGTTTGCATGCTATCGTTACTTGCGTAATAGAGCATCTCCATGGTAAAAGAAGTATTTAGAAAATTTAAATTAATAATATTACTCGTGTATAAATGTATTATTTTTTATATTTATATTTTAATGAAAAAAGTTATTTAGAGAAGCTAAATCTATTTTAATATATATAATATTAATATAATACAAGTACCATCAAAACAATTTTTTACATAGAAATATATAAAATAATTTTTTATTCTTTTTATCAAACATGTAGGAATAGATCTCTCTTCTTGCTGCTATGAAAATAAAAAATGAAAGCTATATATTTTAATTTTACCCTTTTAACTTCTTGTTTTTTAAACTTTCCCAGAGTAGCTCTTAGTGTCTCTATCTCCTTGATGTAGAGGTTATCGAGACTTTTGATGGGTCGATTCTTTCTCAACATGATTATGCTAGCAGGAAAGAACATGCATGAGCACCTGTACATCTGCTCAGACTCCTCTTGCTACCACCATCAAGATTTCTAGGTACCTTGCAACCGGATGACACATTGTATCGCTAGCTAGTTGAAGCTTTTCAGATCTGATTATTCTTACCAGACCAGATTTGTCCTATGCATTAAACAAATGCTATCCGTTCATGTCGAGAGAATTTTGTGATATGTGGTCGATAACTTAGTTGATTAGGTTACTAATTTCTTCACTAAACAGCAGTGCTCTTGTAATAGTTTGATCTATTCATGAAAGACAAACTAAATGGAGGAGGGGGTTAGGAAACAAAGTCCACATCTAACTCCTAGTTCTGCTACAACCACTATATCTCCGGCTGGATAGCAGCAGACATTGATTACAAGGTTTGCCAAAGTAATTCTTTTAATAGGTTCTAGACTTGGAAAAATCGTGACATTTTTTACGCCATATGAAACCAGCAAGATTGTGATTGAATATTATAAGTCCCATCCTCGCCATAATATTTTATTCTGTAAATTGCAGAGGCAAAGTAGTCAAAGAAGGAAATGGAAGTATTTAAAAAGAGAGTGCAAGACGGCCAGTTGTCTTCACAATGTTTTCCATCTGTCGAAGCCAGACAACACGACTACCGACATTTAGTCCCCTCCTCATAATATAAATGAAATTTAATATAAGGTTTCTCTCTATCCGAATCCTTTTTGGTATATCACTATAAGATGCTTTTTCAAGTGTCTTACCAGTTCAATGACTATTTTGTTTGGACATAGACGGTCTTTATTTACTTATTAGTTAATCGCATAATGGAATTAACTAATTATAACTGTACATGCATAATCTAAGCTACCATGTCAGGTAAAAACAAAACTTATTTTTATAAATCATATACTAGATAATCTAGTGTTAAGAGTTTGAGACTACCAAGTTTGTTTTTCTTTGGTTTTAAGTTTGAGCTCTGTGATTACTAATATGATAGTTATTAAAGGCTTACATAATCGTTAGCTTCGGAGCTCGTGGAATTAGTTAAGGTGTATGTAAACTGACTCAAACAACCATGTTATATATATAACAGGTCCTGCTTATGCCAGTCGTAAGA
The DNA here is from genome assembly GCA_964035475.1 of Salix caprea. Classification (NCBI taxonomy): domain Eukaryota; kingdom Viridiplantae; phylum Streptophyta; class Magnoliopsida; order Malpighiales; family Salicaceae; genus Salix; species Salix caprea. The sequence continues at coordinate 7,800,992 of OZ037759.1, read as the reverse complement.
TGATAAATATAATGAACGCTTGATTGAGTTGCCTCATAAGAAATCACTTTAATGGGTGATTTAGTATTAAAAATTTGAGACTAATAAGTTTGTTTTCTTGTGGTCTCAAGTTCGAATCTTGTGGTTACTAATATGATGTGTAAGAATATTTCCCTTAGAATGGCCGATGTGTTAACGGTCCGACCATTAAGTTCAAGTTCTTTGTAAAGTCTACGGATTCTAATACGTTAAAGCGAAACCGTGATGGATCGGTCTCAATAAACGAGTATTAGAATGGGTACGTTGAGACCCTCTCCTCTAACCATAATATAACATATATTCTCATAAGGTTGTATACATACATATATTGATGGTTTTAAATATATGTATGTGTATAAAAATAAAGTTAAGGTAATGTATTTAATGTCATTTAATTAAAAGACACATGTCATTTAATTAAAAGACACAACCCTCCTATTGTTGACACCCATTCGGTGGGTATAAAAGGAAGAAGGGTGGTGGTTATTTGGTTACCCGAAACCAAAAACTGAATAGAAGAAGAGAATAGAAAAGCAAACCGAAAAGTTAATTCCTCTCCATCAAAGGATTGCCGAAAAGAAGAAGGTTTAGAGGAGAAGATCAACACAGTGATCATCAAAGGATTCTATGCAACAGTTCAAGATCAAAATGGAGAACGGTATGTTCTAAATTCTCCATTGTTATATATCCGAAAGTTTCATCATCAATATAAATGTTTGTGGGATCAAATGATCTATTGTTTAGGGACTGATTTCGGTAATAGAAATCAGTATGTATGATTTACATGTGGTATCAGAGCCAAATAGAACCCATTGATCTCCCATTAATGGATTGGTGATGAATTCTGGTTTTGTTTATTTAATCTTATCAAACATTGATAAATTGAGATGCATGAAAACAATTATATCAATGTGTAGAGGCTGAGATTATCTTTCCAACAGTGTATTATATGTTAAAATGTTGGGTGTAGATCAAAAGTTATGAATTTTTTTTTGATTACTGGTTTTAATGGTGGTTTTCGTCAAAGATGACGATGAATAAAACACCAACCGGTCGACCGGTTCACTTGGTAAAAGTGAACCGGTCGACCGGTTCATATGGGGTAAAAGTGAACCGGTCGACCGGTTCACTTGGTAAAGGTGAACCGGTCGACCGGTTCATATGGGACAAAAGTGAACCGGTCGACCGGTTCATGTAGATAAAGGTCGACCGGTTCAAGAACCCAACCAGTCGACCGATTCCATTGGTGAATCAACCGGTCGACCGGTTCATATGGGACAAAAGTGAACCGGTCGACCGGTTCATGTAGATAAAGGTCGACCGGTTCCATTGGTGAATCAACCGGTCGACCGGTTCAATTGGTGACCAGTTCACTTGGTAACCCAAGCGGTCGACCGGGTCATGCAGAAACCAAAGGGTTTTTAAAAATGTTTCCGCTGCAAACCGTAAAGTAATTAAGCTAATGTATTACGAAATGTTAATACATAAAAGCTTATTAAAAGGAGTTCATATTACGTATAACTTGTTAATCACCACAGTGATCTAGTTATATTTAATGTGACGGTAAAGTAAAGATTCATAATTGATCATGATTAAAATGATGCTTAAATGACATGAAAGGTTTCGATTGATCAATTAATTACTTAATATATCCTAGGAGATCACCCACAGGTGGATCATTGGGTGTAATAAGTAACACCTAAAGTATTAATCATTTATGCTACGGTCGATAATGTGTATACCCACAGGTAGCATTGTTATCGGTGGTATGTATGACTTGATTAATTATTAAAGAAAATCTAAACAAGCATCATGCAAAGTGTATGTATTTATGTATTGCCCACAGGTTGCTTAAATACATACAAGTAAAGTGTTTAGATTTTATTGGTTGATGAATCTATTAAAGTTTCAAAGCACTAACGGTAAGCACGTTAAAAATTTTGCAGCTTCATCAAGTTTGTTTGCTTCTGCAAATTCTGTGGTCAAGTTTAATGGACTCAACTATGAGGAATGGTCTGAACAAATAAGGTTTTCTTTGGGTGTAATGTCCCTAGACAAAGCCATACTCACTGATGAGGAACCAGCAGCCATTACGGATGCGAGCTCAGAATTGGAAAAGTCTCGTTATGAGACGTGGGAGCGCTCTAACCGGCTGTGCCTGAACTTACTGAGGATGTCGATGGCAGAAAGTATAAAGCCATCTATGCCTAAAACACAGAAAGCAAGGGAATTCATTCAGAAAATAAAGGAACAATCCCAATCGGATGTAGCTGACAAATCGATTGTAGGCAGCCTGATGAGCGAGCTGACTACGAAGAGGTTCGATTGGTCTCAGACAATCCATGAACATGTTACGCACATGTCTAATCTGGCATCACGGTTGACGTCCATGGGGATGGAGGTGCATGAATCTTTCTTGGTTCAGTTCATCATTAACTCTCTGCCTCAAGAGTATGGCCAGTTCCAGGTGAATTACAACACCATAAAGGATAAATGGAACATTCAGGAATTGAAGGCCATGCTCATACAGGAGGAGGCGAGGTTAAAGAAACAGAAAAATCAAGTTGCCCTCATCGTTGGACTAAACAAAGCCGGTAGCAGCTTTAAGAAACCAAGTATGAAGGACAAAAGAAAGGATAAAGGTATCTTCAAAGGACCTGAAAGTCAAATCCGTAAAGTGGTCAAGTGTTTCTTCTGCAAGAAGGAGGGACACATGAAGAAAGACTGTCCTAGAAGGAAGGCATGGTTCGACAAGAAAGGTACACAACATTTATTTGTTTGTTCCGAATTAAATCTTGTAGAAGTGCCTAGAAATACTTGGTGGCTTGATTCTGGTGCATCTACTCATGTATCTCATATTAAACAGGGATTCAGTACGATCCAACCTTTAAAAGGAACTGAAAGTTATTTGTTCATGGGAAACAGGATGAAGGCGCGGATAGTAGGCATTGGGACGTACAGATTGATCTTTGACACTGGTTGTTATATAGATCTTGAAAATTGTCTCTTTGTACCTGAATGTGCTATAAATCTTGTTTCAGTAAGTAGGTTGGACGATTTAGGATTTGATTTTAAGATTGGACATGGTGTATTTTCGTTGTACCGAAAAGACTACTTTTATGGTAATGGTACTTTGGTTGATTCACTGTACAGGTTTAATCTTGATAAATGTTTTTCTGAATCTTTGTTTAATGTTGAGAATCAAGGAATTAAACGTAGTGCATCAAATGAAAAATCAGCACTCTTGTGGCATAAAAGATTAGGTCACATATCTAAAGAAAGGATGACGAGGTTAATAAAGAAAGAATTATTACCTCCATTAGATTTTAGTGACTTAGATGTGTGTATAGAATGCATTAAAGGAAAGCAAACCAAACACATCACAAAGAAACCCGCCACAAGAAGTAGTCAACTTTTAGAGTTGATACACACGGATATTTGTGGCCCATTCGATGCTCCGTCATGGAGTGGTGAAAAATACTTTATCACTTTTATTGACGATTACTCACGTTATGGATACACTTATTTATTGCATGATAAAGCGGAGTCGGTGAATGTACTGAAATTATTTATTGATGAAGTGGAAAGGCAATTAGAAAAGAAAGTGAAAGTAGTGAGATCGGATAGAGGTGGTGAGTTTTACGATAGATTCACCGAAAGTGGACAATGTCCAGGTCCATTTGCAAAACTTCTAGAAAGTAAAGGCATTTGTGCGCAATACACAATGCCGGGAACACCTCAGCAGAATGGTGTAGCTGAAAGGCGTAACCGTACATTAATGGAAATGGTTAGGAGTATGTTAAGTAATTGCAAACTTCCCATGTCGTTGTGGATATACGCATTAAAGACTGCGACGTATATATTAAACCGGGTTCCTAGTAAAGCAGTTCCAATGACACCATTTGAACTATTTAAGGGAAGGAAACCCAGTTTAAGACATTTACGTGTTTGGGGATGTCCAGCAGAAGTAAAGCCGTATAACCCACATGAAAAGAAATTAGACTCAAGGACGGTCAGTGGATATTTTATTGGCTATCCGGAAAAGTCTAAGGGATTTGTCTTTTACTGTCCTAGTCATAGTACGAGAATTGTCGAGACGGGTAATGCTAGGTTCATTGAAAATGGTGAAACTAGTGGGAGTTCAGAATCTAGGGGAGTGAACATAAAAGAAATTCGGGTAGAAGATTCTTCACCCGTAGTTCCGACCCAAGTTGTTGTTCCTGTTGTTGGTGTACAACCAAATACCGAAATAGAACAACAGAATGAAGAACATACGGTCCCACTAAACCAGGAAATCGAAAATGAACCTATCGCAATTCAAGAACAAGCACATCGTGCCACAAGTACCATTGAGGCGATCTATAAGGGAAAGAAGATCCGCCATTACAGATGACTATGTGGTTTACGATGTTGAAATTGAATGCGACCTTAGTCTTGATGAAGAACCGAAAACATTCAGAAAAGCCATGGAAAGCGAAAATTCTGAAAAGTGGTCAAATGCTGCAGAAGAAGAAATTTCTTCTTTAAATGTCAACAAAGTGTGGGACCTAGTAGAGTTGCCTGATGGTTTCAAAACTGTTGGGTGTAAATGGATATTTACGACCAAACGGGATTCTAAAGGTAACTTAGAAAGGTACAAGGCTCGCCTTGTTGCTAAAGGTTTCACTCAAAAGGATGGCATTGACTATACGGAAACCTTCTCTCCAGTTTCAAAGAAGGATTCCTTAAGAATTGTTTTGGCATTGGTGGCTCATTATGACTTAGAGCTTCACCAAATGGATGTTAAAACCGCCTTTCTGAATGGAGAGCTTGAGGAAGAAATTTATATGGACCAACCTGAAGGTTTTGTGGCCACAGGAACGGAAAATCTTGTGTGTAGGCTGAGGAAGTCAATATATGGGCTGAAACAAGCTTCCAGACAATGGTATATAAAATTTAATGATACCATATTGTCGTATGGTTTTGTAGAGATCATCGTTGATCGATGTATCTACATGAAGGTTAGTGGGAGCAAGTTTTCCATTCTGGTATTATATGTTGACGACATATTAATAGCTGCGAATGACATGGGAATGTTAAGTGACATAAAGAAATATCTCTCTAGTAACTTCGAAATGAAGGATATGGGTGAGGCATCTTATGTGATAGGGATAGAAATAATCCGTGATAGATCACAAGGACTGTTAAGTTTGTCTCAGAAAGGATACATAGATAAAGTCCTAAAGAGATATGGGATGGATAAATGTTCCATTGGAAAGGCTCCAATTCAGAAAGGGGATCAATTCAGCAAAATGCAATGCCCGAAAAATGAATTGGAACGTAAAGAAATGGAAAGAATTCCGTATGCTTCAGTGGTTGGGAGTTTGAACTATGTTCAAACATGTACTCGGCCAGATATCAGTTTTGCTGTTGGTATGTTGGGCCGGTATCAAAGTAATCCCGGAATGGATCACTGGAAAGCTGCGAAGAAAGTTCTCAGGTACTTGCAAGGCACCAAAGAGTACATGCTTACATACAGGAGATCCGACAATATAGAAATCGTCGGATACTCAGATTCAGACTATGCCGGCTGCGTTGACACTAGGAAGTCGATGTTTGGCTATCTGTTCCTATTAGCTGGGGGAGCAGTCTCATGGAAGTGTGGAAAGCAGTCTGTCATTGCTACTTCCACCATGGAGGCCGAATTCGTGGCATGCTTTGAAGCCACGGTTCAAGCATTGTGGCTGCGAAACCTTATCTCAGGGCTTGGAATCGTTGACAGTATAGCCAAGCCGCTGAGAATTTACTGTGATAATTCCGCAGCAGTCTTCTTCTCAAAGAATGACAAGTATTCGAAAGGTGCTAAGCACATGGAAATTAAATACTTGTCTGTAAAAGAAGAAGTGCAGAAACGCAGAGTGACTTTTGAGCATATAAGAACAAACATGATGTTGGCAGATCCTTTGACGAAAGGATTACCGCCTGGTATATTTATTGGCCATGTAGAGAAAATGGGCATAATAGATAAGACCTTGCTATAAAAGTTTGTGCTCATGTAAAATTGTTACTCAAAGATGATGTCATTAAAGTTTGTGTTTTTCTGTAATTAAAGAATGTTATCATAATTGTTATGCATGTAAAGTTTATTTTAGATAACATATAAAGTTGAGAATTATGGTTTCTCTCAACATAAAAGTTTTGAGAATTATAGTGAAATCTCAATATAAAAGAGGTAGTAAAGTTGGAGTTGGTGTGTGGTACTTGGAAGGGACCCCATCGCAGTAAATGATGGGCAACCGCCATGACTCGGCTAACTCTGGCTTTATGGCACTTACGATATATTGAACTTGATATAAAGATGCGCGTGAATGGGAATTGGACTATAAAGTTAACACAACGGCCAAGTGGGAGAATGTAAGAATATTTCCCTTAGAATGGCCGATGTGTTAACGGTCCGACCATTAAGTTCAAGTTCTTTGTAAAGTCTACGGATTCTAATACGTTAAAGCGAAACCGTGATGGATCGGTCTCAATAAACGAGTATTAGAATGGGTACGTTGAGACCCTCTCCTCTAACCATAATATAACATATATTCTCATAAGGTTGTATACATACATATATTGATGGTTTTAAATATATGTATGTGTATAAAAATAAAGTTAAGGTAATGTATTTAATGTCATTTAATTAAAAGACACATGTCATTTAATTAAAAGACACAACCCTCCTATTGTTGACACCCATTCGGTGGGTATAAAAGGAAGAAGGGTGGTGGTTATTTGGTTACCCGAAACCAAAAACTGAATAGAAGAAGAGAATAGAAAAGCAAACCGAAAAGTTAATTCCTCTCCATCAAGGGATTGCCGAAAAGAAGAAGGTTTAGAGGAGAAGATCAACACAGTGATCATCAAAGGATTCTATGCAACAGTTCAAGATCAAAATGGAGAACGGTATGTTCTAAATTCTCCATTGTTATATATCCGAAAGTTTCATCATCAATATAAATGTTTGTGGGATCAAATGATCTATTGTTTAGGGACTGATTTCGGTAATAGAAATCAGTATGTATGATTTACATGATGGCCACTGGAGAATTATATCAATTAACAATGTTAATAAAAAAAAACTCATTTATATATATAGATTAGAGAGAGAGAGAGAGAGAGAGAGAATAACAAGTCTTGCTCATGGCCTATGTCGTCAGCTGATAAATATAACGAACGCTTGATTGAGCTGCCTCAGAAGACATCACTCCAATGCTAGCAAGTCCACATCCATCAACTAAAACCTCTAAGCTGCCTGATTTATATCTATCAACTCATGAGGAATCACTTATGTACCTATACTAGCTAGCTATTCATTTTTATTTTATTTTTTATTTTATTTTATTTTATCGTCAACGAATCCATCACATGACAATTGTTATAGTTAATCAACTGTCATGTAAAGTAAGGTCAGGCCAGGGTAATGACAATCGTAAACTAAGGTCTGTCAGCCCTACGCCATAGTCATCAAATCCTTTCTCGTTAGTATTTTAGCATATTTTTTTTAAAACATACCGGGGAAATAACCTACTTAAAAAAATAGTGAAATAACATAAATTTTATATATTATAAATGAAAATATAATAGCTTGTCGCTATTTTTAATTAATAGTTTTTTAAAAAAAAAATTGGCATAAAAAAGATAGATAAAAAAAAATATTGCACACTTTTAGGATTCAATTATAATATTATTGGAACCATAAGAAAATAGTAACTAGATAAATTAATGGACACAGATGAAAGTCATTAGCAATGATATAAGTGGCTACACTTGTCATCAAAAATTAGAGGGGGATCAACCCGTCTCTGACATTAAGGAGGACACTGTATTTTAAAAATATTTTTGAAAAAAATTGACTTTTATTTTATTTTTAAAATTATTATTTTTTAAAAATATTTTGATGTGTTGATGTTAAAAATAATTTTAAAAAATAATAAAAAATATTATTTTGATGCATTTATAAACAAAAAATACTTTCAAAAGCAACTATAACGACACTCCCAAACAAACACTAAGTATGATTTACTTCGATCATCATTTAAATTTTTTTCTGTAACATTGAATTTATTTTATTGAGATCTTCCTAATTATATTAGTGTTGTCATCATCTAAACTTTAGTGTATTTTTATGTCTTTTTCTTTTTTTTCTCTGAATATTTTTTTCATAATGTGCAATTAATGCATGGGAGGGGAGTTTGTTTTTCTTTCTTTCCTAATCTCAGTGATGATGAAAATATCTTTTTAATAGATACATCTTATAATTAATTTGAATTTTTAATACTACAAAAGTTCCAAAAAAAAATGAACTTAATGTGACACCATTGAATAATAAGAAAATACCCTAATTATCGAAAATGAAAGACCTCAAAAGTAATTAATTCTGAGAAAACTGGATGTAAACACGACTATTTTGAGATCCTCATCTAGAATGCTAGTAGTTCTTGGTGGAGCTACCACCTAGCTTGTGGTTTACGTGAGGAAGATAGGAAAGGTCGTTTTCCTGCTACTTTTAAAGATAAAATGTTTTTTATTCAGAATTATATTAAAATAATATTTTTTTATTTTTTAAAAATTATTTTTAATATAGTGTATGAAAATGATGTAAAAATACTAAAAAAAAATAATTTAAAATAAAAAAATAAAAATATTTTTTTATTTTTTTTTTCAAAAATACTCAAAATGCGACTCTAGAAGTCCTGAAAGGGCAAATTAAGGACTAATTATTGAATAGCAATTTGCATGCATGGTTTCTCCTTGGCCCTGGTTAGCAGCGTGAGCGTGGGGCTAAGACTTACGGCAGCACCTGACTTCACTCACTGGTTAACGTGCCTGTGTTTGACGGGTCAATCAGCTCTCAATCACTCACTGCTAGGAATTAAAAGGAAGCTTCAGTGTGCAAGGCACGTGATTGCTTACACTTTAAAATCTTCTTTGGCTCAGCTTTTAATACATTTGTTAATCTCTTGTCTCTGGCTCTGTGTACATGTCGTGGCCTAGCTTGGAGAAAAATTGAACTCCAAGGAGATGTTGCCTTGACCGGGTCCGGGGATCGAAAAAGCACACATGGCTCCCATATTTTATACTTTTGAATTCTTTTATTAAAATATTATAATTAGTCTGTGGATTTTCTTCTTTTCTTGAATAGGCAGCAAGTAGTCCACATTTCATATTAGAAAAGGAAAACGACTTGGACTGGAGTTTTAAAATAGTTATGTATTTCTTTTTGTGTGTAAAAAGTGTTTTTTTAAATAAAAATATTTTTTTATAATTGTGCTAATATAAAAAAATGTGCTTGAGAGATAAATAAAATATTATTTTAATATATACTTGAGCAAAAAATAGTTTAAAAAACAATAATTAATAGAATGTTTCGAGCTATGACCGGATCACCGTTTTAGCTATACCATTTCAGAAAAGAGAAAACTGGGCAGTGGTTTTGAAGTTAGAAACTTCGAATCCTTTGTTAAGCTTCGAGAGGTCTTTTTCCTTCTTGGAAGAGAAACCAAGTAATCCTTTCAGCATCGGTCATTGGTTTGTGTCTTTGTGAACTCCAAGGTTGGTGTTTATGGAGCAGAATTCGGGATCTACTGTACACAAATATATTAGTTAAGTTCATCAGTTATTTAGTTGGTCAGTCCACACATATTGGATTCAATATAATTTTGCAATTTGTTTGCCAAACGACGCTTATAGGAAGAAAAAAAATAAAACGAAAAAGGAGTAGACTTTGTTGTCTCCAAATTAGATCATCAAAACAATTAGTTTTTGTATTAAATGATTTTATTTGATGAATTTTTTTTATATCAAATGTTTATTTTACCTTGAAAGTCCTTGAAAAACATATCCGAGCTTGATAATTTTTTTTTTTATTGATTTCGGGTTCTTGTATAGTTTTTTGAGTTTTTTAAGGTAATGAATAAGTCTTTTCTAGATGTTTTTGGATCAAATTAAATTGTAAAATAAGTTTTGGCGTAAAAAAAATAAACTTTTTATTTTTCATTTACCATAATGATTGGAATATAAACAAAAAAAAATGATGTGTTATTTAATCTATTATATGTTTAAAAACATTAGGATGAATAATATGTTGCTTGCTCCAACTGAAATTACAAAAGAGCCCAAACATGTGGACCTTAACAGAATAGGCCTGGCAGATTGATCTAATAGCTACCATTTTTTTTTTAAAAAAATAATAATACTTTTTTAATATTTTTTTTCAAAATCATTTATATTTAATAGTTAAATAACCAATAATAAACTATTGTTGGTTGTCCTATTAGCATTGCCAATACTTATTGAAATTTAAAATTTCAATAACTTGCGCTACCTTCTGAAAGACTGCCTCGCTAGTTGAGTTTTTTATTCATTCAATTGTGCTTAAGTCAATTAAATCTTTCTTATGAATATTAAATAGAGTAGAAAACTCAAAACTCAAATAAAAAAACAATAAAATTAACAAAAAACAATTATCCGATGTTAGCAGGTTGTAATAAGCCGATATACTTGAAAAAACCTAGTCTATAGAATATTTGAAATAATTTAAACTCTTTATTTTTATTAAACAAGGCGGTTGATGCGACCACATCTATTCTTTAGCTTGAACATGTCCAATTTTAAAAGTTGAGCGTGCTACTCCTAGCAAACCTTGGAGATTTTAATTTTTAAAGGTTGCCCTCCGGGGAGCATAGCGACACCTTAATTTATTATTTTTTCTTGAAAATAAACTCAAGAGGTTGCGTTACTCAACCTGTCTAGTTTATTATATATTTTAATTGATTGCGCTGTTTAAGGTTGCCCTAATTTGTTTCTTAACTTTCGCGAGTTGTGTTGTTTTTTATTTTTATTTTTTAAAAATATTCTTAAAACAAAGCTTTCAAACATGTATGACATCCCGATTGTACGGCCATCTATCATTGGATGATATCCAGAAAGCAGAGGCAATTAGAATTATTGATAGTGGATTAGGGCAAGGCCAGCATGAGTCACCCCACTAGGCCGCTACCTTACTTCATCAGCTAAATCATCTGCTACTTGTGCAACGCAGAGATTTTGTGCAGAATATATAGCCAGATGATCCCAGCATCTGTTCCAGAATATTGCATGGCGTTTTTCCGAGCCAGCTCTTAAATCTTTATCTTTACTTTCACACTAAGTTTCAAAAACATGTTTAAAAAAAAATTAAATTTTTTGCATATTTTAATATCAAAAATAATTTTTAAAAAATAAAAAATATTATTTTAATATATTTCTAAACGAAAAATACAAAAAAATAATCATAATCACAATTACAAACATACACTAAAAAACCAAATATCCACCACTTTCTACCACCCCCATTGCTCTTGATAGTTGATACTGCCTCTTAGATAGATTCTTTTCGTGCGAACGAAAAAATAAATCCTCTTTGATGTCAAATATTATTGTCAAAAGGAGCTGTACAAGTCCTAATACAATTTAAAAGGTTTTCCAATCCATATTCCATACAGCTTAGAGACAGCCAGCTAAATTAACTTATTTCTCATTTAAGTATTTGAACATTGAAAAAAATAATTAAATGAGAAACCCGGTAGACATTTATAATTTCTTCATTTAATACACTTTACTATTTCATGTTAAATAATAAATAGTATGTGAATACTTCAAACCTAAATAAATAGTTTATATATTTTCGAATTTTTATTCATCCACATCATCATTCGAACGTGTACTACGCCTAACGTAAAAGAATCTTGGAAACTCTCTTGTGCTTGTAGCCGGAATCTATCCAAATGCTTGCTTTTGGACGTTTGTAGTTGTAATGTGTTCATGCTTGTGCCGGTTAGATGTTCCAGCTTGTGATGTAAGAAGGTTTGTTATATTTTCAATGGAATGTTCCAAAACAGATGCTTTGTCGTCTGAATGAGACCTTAGAGAAGGAAGATCCTAACCGGCCATTAATTAGTTGAAATCATCGAATGACGCTACAATAATTGGTTTCCCTCAACCCTAGCTTGTCGTCATATGGCACATCACTTGTCCCATGTAGGGACGGTCTCCTATTGTCTCCTTGTAAAAAGGATCCAACATGTTCATCATCTCATGGAGCTATATATATATTTTCCGAGTTGAATTATTAACTTTGGTGATGCATGTTGGGGATTTCAAGTTGGCCTTGGATAAGTTGACCCCATGCATTCTATGCTTGAAAAAATGTATTAGATAAACATGATGAGAGCTGACAAACGAATCTTTAATGATCTAAACAGAAAAAAAATAAACAAATCTCCAATGATCCATTATTCCCCCAAAAAATAAAAATAATAATGTTAATAAAAACACGCAAGATAGTTCGAAGTACTTAGTGATTTTCTTTGGAGGAGAAAGGAGCAAATTGAAATTTCAGGAAAGAACTGATTAGAGGAATCGTTACCAAAAAAGAATTTTTTTTTTTTTTTTTGTTGATTTTTCAAATATTTGTTTAACACAGACGAGAGCAGAAGAGATTCTAGGAAAGTGGTCGGGCATCGGGATCGCTGGCCTTAAGATAGATCCTGTAATTTTACTTAGTCCAATAATTCGAAATGCTTAGCCCTCTAAAAGGCCCTGCATATGGGCCCGTTCACTTCTTATAATATTGTATGGGCCGTCTAGACTGTGTCGGGAACAGCTGTTAGCTTACTGTACTGGGCTGGATATTTGCCTCTTGAGACCGAGAGTTATGGAAGGGGCCGACAGGAACCCGACATAATTTTTCGCATCAAGGATGCTTGTCAACTGTTTGTCCGAATTTGGCATTCGAGGTATAATAAAACATGCAAATATATAAATTGGTGGAAATTTATATAATGAATCTGATTCATACGGATCAGATCAAAGTTTTTATTTTTTTTCTCAACTAACGACAAAACGAATTGATGGTAGGGTACACTGCCTATCATCATTAATCACCTTGATCGTAAGAAAAAAGTTTATTTTTTATTTTGGCCTTCCGAACCTTAGCGTTAAAAACAATAGAAATGTATTTATTTGAGTAAGCTAACTATACACGATATATTATGTGCATTTTTAAATTATTATAAAAGAAAATAATCTTAATTAATGAATAAATTAATATATCTTTAATTGTTGAAAAGAACAACTACTGTTTTTATTCACATAACCAATTTCTATACACGAAGTGAGCGAGGCTCTCTAAAATAGCTGTGGAGAAAAAAATAAAATATTAGAGTCGCCATTTAGTTTTTTAAAGATATTAAAAACCTTAAATTATATATTAGTTTTGGAGATTTAAGTACGAGGTTGATTATGCCTAAGAAAATATACAAATCACCTTTATTATATAATTTCAAATGAAAAGTTATATTAGCTATGATAAACTTATTTAATGCATGTCATTAACTATCATAATATTTTCCAAGTTTGTTTGATGTTAAGTAGATGAAAACTCATAACATAGTTTTATTCTTTGTTTGAAATTAAAAACTTACTCACATATAAGGTAGTCAAACTCACGAGTACGAGTTTGCGAGTTGGCTCAGCAAACCTAGTTGGACCGGTAGAAAAACCGAAACCGGTCAAACTCGGTCAAAATCGGGTTGACTAGTAAAATCGGACCGAATCGGTCCGATTTTACGAGTTCAAGACATTCGTTTGAGCTTCATTTTTTCATTCTCTGAGTGTTGTTTGGCTTTCATGTTTCCATTGAGATGCAACATAACATGCGAACTGTGTGTGTATTGTTTGTGTTAGGTACCGTGTATTGTTGGCAGTTATCAGTTTGATGTTAAAATTCCATTCTCTCCAGTTCGTCTTTGCATTTTAGAAAAGAAAATGGAGAAGAGGATGAGGAGATGAGGGTGGGCGGCGGCGTGGGAGAAGAAAATTGGGATTTAGGGTTATGTTACTGGGGGGAGGGGCTTTTATACTTAGTTATTATAATAATAATAATAATAAAAAAAAAAAGAAGAAGAAGGTAGGTTTCTAGGGGGGGTATATAAATTAATAATAATAATAATAATAATAATAATAAAAGTAGGTTTATACGGGGGAGGGGTAATAATAATAATAATAATAATAATAATAATAATAATAATAATAATCGGGGGGTTTATAATAATAATAATAATCTGGGGGTTTATAATAATAATAAAAATAATAATAATTAGCATAAAAAATATTTTTAAAAAAATTCTATTAATTTAAGATAATAAATAACATTAATTAATTTATATTTCACATCAACAAAATATTTATTTTTAGTTTGTTAATTTTTACCTAATGAAATTCTATTGATATAATTGTTTTGTAATGTATTTTTCAATTATTTTGAATCATGCATGAACCTTAACTAATAAAGTTTTATGGCCATAATTATATTATATTATATTCGGAAATATTTTACTTACGATTTTATGATTTTTCTACCTACACGATTTTAGCTGTGATTTTACGATTTTTGTACGGAAAAAATCGGGTACGATCTTACGATTTTACGATCCGATCTTACGATCCGATTTTTCGGAGCCCTTTCCGATTCGTGTCAAAATCTCGATTTTGACTACCTTGCTCACATATACATAGACAAAACACACAACAACATAGTTTTATAAAATAAAATTAACATTAATGAAAAAGCCAGCATAAATAAATAAATAAATAAAATGCATGAGTGAATAATATTTTTTTTTCTTCTAAAAATGATTTTTTATAAGCACATGTATACGTAAAAAGAAAGAAGGCGGAAATTTACAAAATAAAGCCAACATAAATGTTACTATAATACAAATAAAATAAAAACTCATGGATACATAGTAACCATGCATAAATAATATAAGCATTTTTTTAATAAAAAAATTAGAGCAACTAGCAAGAGAAGGAGAAAATAGATCAATTCTTACCCAAAGGAAAGGGAAAGAGAGTTGATAAGGTTAATGCTAATGGTGGTGATAGTGTTAGAGAGTTTTTAATGATTTTTCTCCTTGGATTATAGTGAGAAAACTTATTCTCTTTTTTTCCTCTCTCTCTCTCTCTCTTTTTTTCTTAGCTTGCACACAATCTATTTTTCTCAACCCAAACTCTATATTTTCTTCTCTCTCTCTCCTCAAGTTTCTTTCTCCTTTTTCAGGTTTTCTTTTCTTTTTCCCTTTTTTTCTCCATTCTAATTATTCCTCCTCTATCATCTCCTAGTTTAAATCAACTTTAAAAAGTCTATCTCTTTTTGTTTCTCTCCCTCTTCCGTGGCCTCCCTCTCTCTAATTTAAGATTTATTTTTCTTTTTTCTACATTCCTCTTCCCTCTTCGTTTTCTTTCTACTAGCTCACACAAACACCAATTTGCTCATATACGGGTAGTTTTGGTTTTTTAAAAGGTCCTCCAAGTTTACTGTTTTATTTATTTATTTATTTTCGTCATTGGTTATATATATATATATATATATATATATATATATATATATATATATATATATATAGAGAGAGAGAGAGAGAGAGAGAGAGAGAGAGAGAGAGAGAGCAATCACATTCTTTTCTCATAATTGTTTTCAATTTAGTTCATAATTGCATATTTTCATAACCCTATATCCCTCCACTTCTTCTAATTTAGTCCTTGGATTTTTATTTTGTCATTTTGTTTTGTTAATAGCACTTTTATTCTCATTATTTCATTCAATTTTGCAACTAAGTGAATCTTTCTACGCCCCATTAGTCATTGGTTTTACATTGTTGTCATTGGTTTTACATTGTTTTTTTTTTTTTTTTTTTGCATATCTGTTCACGTTATTTCTTTGAATTTCACCCACAATTACACATTTCTAATTGTTTTTCTTATTAGTTTTTGTCTAGCTTTCCAAATAAAAAGTATATGCAAAAATTATAAAAAATAATGAAAAATCAGAAAATTACTTAAATCAAAGTAAAAGCATAATTGTTTTTTTTTAAATATAATTTTAAACATACATACATACATTGCATTTTTTGTTTCTTCTTTGGACATGAAATTTTTGTTTTGTTATTTTTTTAAAGGGGTCAAAATCGGGTCATGATACAAAATAATAATAACAATTCTATTTTTCCAGTCTGACAAAGAAAAACAAAACGATCTTTACCAAAAAAAAAATGAATCAGTTTTTGAGGGGGAAAAATCTCCAGGGTCTATTTTTTTTAACAAACTTTAATTTGTTAAAAAAAGTTTATTTTTTTTCTTTTTCAAATTTATAGATTAAAATATCCTCAATAGAGAGAATTATTAAATTTTAAAAAAATCCTTTATTAAATAAAAAACAATTAGCAGTCTGGTGGCATCAATTCCATTTTTAAAAGACAATAATTATGTTTCCATCTTCTTAGCGTCACAGTTAAAAAGATCCTTACCAGAAATAAAATTAAAAGAATTGCAAAATAAATGAACCATAAAGCTTTGGATGAAGACCTCTACCGCCATGAATCAGTCTCCGAGGCTGAGGAACCAAGCCATGCAGAAAGAGCACGAAATGACTCTTGCCATGGACCAATGGATTTGATCAGTGCATGAATATCCCGCAAAAAAAAAAAAAAAAAAAAAAAAAAAACTCACGATATCTGATTTTCTGTTCAGAAAAAAAAAGGAAAGGAAAAAACCTTGAATCTCCCCCCCCCCCCCCCCCCCCCCCCCCTCTCTCTCTCTCCATTTATTAAACCAGAGTCAGAACAATTTTTAATCAAGATCCAACCTAGATTGCAGCAACTCACTTGACTGATAATTCAACTTGTATTGACTATACTTCCAAGACAACAAGCATGTTTAAACATGTCAAAAATGTCAGTGAAATTAGGTTAGATTTGACCAACAATTGCCAGTGAATATTTTTCCAAAATTTGCGATTTTTTCAAGCCAATAACCCTCCATTAAATGGAGAGCCGGCACCTAAGAAAATTAAAAAAAAATCATTTTTTATAATTATCAAGCACGTAAAGCAAAAAAAAAAAAAGTTTTCTTTTTATCGAAAAAGATATTGATCCATGTTCCCTCTCCTTGAGATTCCTTTTTTTGACATGGACGTGCAATACAAGCACCACTAACTTCAAGTTGTAATTTCTTTATACCAGATTTGTAGAATTTTTTTTAATGTTAATTCAAGTTTTTTCTATCCCATTACATAAATTAATGCACAGGTTAGGTCTGATTGCCGACCAGTAATTAAAATATTAATATATAAGGCATGCAAAAACAAATTAAAAAATAAAGAGTTGTGGAAGCTAATATACATCGAGGTCATCACCCTATTTATTTAAATGCTTAAACAATTTAATAATTAAGTGGTTCTTATCAAAAGTAAGTTAGTTTATATATTTTTCTTGTTTCTGATAACTAATAATCTAACCCTTGTTCAGAAAAGATACTTTCCAGTCTTGTTTGTGAATATTAAAGCTGTCGTTAATACCATTTTTTTAAAAGGTCATATGTTGTGGTCCCGTGATAGAGGATTAAACTAATTTTATGATTTCCCTTCATTTTTTCACACACACACACACGATATATATAGAAATACAGAAGTGTGGGTTTCACTTTAGAATTATGTTTTTTTTAATGATTTATTTTAGTTTTTTATATTTTATTTCGAATGATTTTATCCCCTTGATGATTAATTGCTGTTGATTTGTTAGACAGTAATGAGATTTAAAAGAGAGCGAGAGAGAGACCAAAGTAAGAAAAAAATGGGTGGTGTCATGGGCATTTCATGAAAAATACATTTAAATCTTTAATATCTTTACATAACACAGATCAGGTTTTTTTAATTTTTTTAAAAAATATTTTTGGCATGAACATTTATTTGCATTATTTTTTAGTCTCTAATTAAAAGAGAGAGAGAGAGAGGGTTGTTATATTCTAGGGATGAGAGAGAAAATTGTTGTTTAAGTCATTTTTAATTATCAAAATAGTTTTTTTTTCCTACAGTTACATGTGATGAGATAGGTTTGATGATAATGTTTTAGAGCTTCATTATTGCTTGAAAAGATAGATCTAATTTAAGGAAGACAAATCTAACCCAATTTAATTTTGTGCTTTTTAAAACTCTTTATGGGTTGATGGGTTGGTTTGTAGGTATTTCAAGGGTGTTAGCCATATTTTTTTTGGGTGGTTGAGATGATATAAGATTGTGATTTTAGAGCAAAGAGGATATTGTCTTGATTTTATGGTTGTCGAAATTTAAGTTCATAGACAAACATCATTTTTCAATATACATGTCTATTTTTATTAGCATTTGATTGAATAAATAAGTTTATTTTAATAAATAAATTTAGCAAATATAATTGATTAAATACCTTTTATTGCATGATTAAGTATTTTGATTGAGAAATATTTCTTGATTTTTTTCAATTTTAATTTTAGTGATTGTTAATATTTTTTTTATTCATTAACACACATGTTTTTTGATTTTTTTTAGTACATGTATGTATAAATTTTTTGATTTGCATTTATAATTTTTTTAAATATATATAAGAAAACTTGTGTATATAATTATTTTTCTAAGAAAAAACTTCTAACCCGCAACTAATCATGAGTCAAATAACTAGTATGTGTATTCTAAAATCAATAAATGGCACAAAAACAATTAACCATTTCGCAAGAAAATGAAATAAAGTGAGCACTAATTTTACCCAAAGGCTACAAGATTTTTAGAGCAGGCAATTTAAGGGTGGTGTTGTCTTCTTCTTCTTCTCAAGTCATGTGTGGAAGTATGAAACTAATTGGTAATAGTTAGCCCATATAAAAATAAATTAGTTTGATCTAAGTCTATTCCACATGGAGTTACTAGATAAATGACTCATGCATGCTCATCCAATGTCTATTATATAGAGTGATTTGGCTTAAAACTTGCTATAATTTAGGTAAAACAAATATCCAATTTAAAAAAACAATGTTGAAGGGGATTCTGTGTCATCTAAACAGAATCTAAAAAATAAAAAAGTTTAATTTTCAACAAATTTAATATTAAAGAATAAAATAAAAACACAATGTAAAAAAATATCAACATTAACCTAGCTCAACTTCTTATACTTATAACTTAAGTCACGAGACGAAGATTACTAAACTTGAAAAAAATAATGAAGTCAAATTCGTAATCAATCCAATATTAAAAGATAAAATTGAAAAAAATAAATATTATTAAATAAATATTTATTTAAAAATTAAATAAATATTTATTTAAAAATTAAATAAATGCTCGTTAAATCAAGTTAAATAAATATTGTTTAAGGGTCATTTAATAATTTTACCATGGAAATAAAATGTGAGATGACTAAGATATCCCTAGATGAATTTGAGAATGACAATTTGATCCAATTGAAAATACCATATTATCCCCGGATCAAGTTAAAAGATTTTGCTTGACAAGATAAAATAATAATTTTATCGATAAGATGAATGGGTGCACGATGAATCGCTCATGTCTTCTAGCTTGCTTTTGTTTTAATAAAAAAATAAAGATAAAAATGAAGAGAGAGGGATAATAATAAAGATGACGGTATGCTCCCTCCAAAGCTGCTAAGATTTGATCTTTTTTTTTTTTTTATTATTATTATTAAACTAAGATTTGATCTCAAATTAAACTACACTACAAAAACAAAGAAATAACCTTACACCAAAAATGTTTTGTTTCATTTTCGAAAATTAGAATATCACACACCCATAAAATAAAAGAAAGAAATTTCTAAATCATCTATCAGATATAATGGTAAAAACTTTAGATTAAAAGATTTATTTCTCTTGTGATTTTAAGTTCGATTCTTGTGGTTACTAATATAATCATTAATTTTAGGACTCGTAGAATTAGTTAAAATACGTGTAAATTGGTTAAAACACCCATGTTAATTAAAAAAAATAATCTAAAATTACATAAGAAGAAGAAAGTTTTGTTTATCATTCGATTTTCCTGTAGGATCCAGCAAAAAAAAACAAAGAAAAAAATCAATCTGCTCCCTCTCCATTCACTAGAATGCATGGCAAAACCATGAGAGCAGCTTTCATCATCAATCCTTTTCACCACTGCATCACCATGAAAGAGAATGAAAGCTATTTTGCACAGGCAAAGGAGAGTTTTACGAATCCCTGTTCGGAACTTTGTAGAAAAAAAGAAGAAGAAATATGAAAATGGTCGAGGGATTATCTATCTATTCAAGCAGTGAGCTAGCACTGGACGGTCGCATTCATGTATTTTGGGGTTTTGCTTTTACCAGGCCCCATAAAAAAAAGGACATGCTTGCCTTACACCGATCTCCCTTTTCCCTTTTCCCTTTTCCGGCCGGTTTTTTTTTTCCGTTCAGGGACACCTCAATTTTCCTTGCCATTCACTCAAAAATTAAAGAAAAGAAAAAGAAACCTGCTAATAAAATGAATAAAAGAAGAGAGAAGAGAGTGATAATGGAAAACCCCTCCCACTTTCCACTTTATTTAATTTATTTATTTTCCCACCAGATTCCAATCGAAACATCAATATCTTTTATAATCTATCATAAAATACAAATCTACAATAATCATTACGCGCACACACCCACATATATACTCATCCAAGGCCAGCTTTCTTTTTATTATTTAATATTTTCAAATTGCAAATTTTATTATTGTTTTTCGAATCATATTTCGGACAGACTTTTGAAAGTCAGGGCCTAAATTAGCTCAACAACAACTAAAAACCAAAAAAAACTTTTCTATTATTTTTATGACAGAAAACATTTTCCAATCCAAACCACCCCACTAATTCAAAAATCAAAATTCACTTTCACAGCTTAAATCCAATCTTTCCTTCTCCTCTCATCACTCTCATCACTCCAAAAAAATAAAATAAAGAATAAGTATTTTAAACCCAAATTTTCTTTTCCTTGTGTTTTTTCCCCTTAAAACCTCAGTTAAGCTCTGTTTCTGCTTAACTTGAGCTCTCTAATCTCAAAATTAAGCTAAAAAAAGATCAAGCTATTCTTTTCTCGCCCCCCCTTCTATCAAGATTAATTTCTCCTGTAAAAAGCTCTCTCTTGTATCTCATACTCAGCTTTCCTTTCATTTTCTGTTCCTTTCTGGGTTTGGGAGCTGGTTTTTTTCCTCTTAAAAAGGATGAGTTTCTCAGGTTTAGTTTTCAATAAGAATTTTAACTTTTTTAATATTTTGAGATGATTTGAGCTCAAAATCAAAATGAGTTTTTAGGAATAATTTCAAAAACATTATTTTTCAAAAAAAAAAAATCTCTTTTGAAGGGTTTAAGCATGGAAACAACTGTGAGTAGTACTAGTGGTGGCGGGGGGGTTACAGTGGTGGCATCCGATGCCCCTTCAAATTACCAAATCGCTCCTAGGTCCGACAGCAACCAGAATTCAACAGCTGGATCCGCGCCAACTGCTCCGCCGCAAGCTCCACCTGCTCCGCCGCAAGCTCCACCTGCTCCGCCGCAAGCTCCACCAGCTCCACCGCACGCTCCACCTGCTCCACCGCAAGCTCCGCCAGCTCCGCCGCAAGCTCCATCTGCTCCGCTGCAAGCTCCACCTCCTCATACGCCGTCCGCTGCGGCGACTATGCCATTGAAGAAGAAGAGAGGGAGGCCTAGAAAGTATGGTCCAGACGGAAGTGTCACCATGGCTTTGTCTCCGAAGCCGATTTCTTCGGCGGCTCCTGCATCTTCTCCGGTGATTGACTTCTCAGTTGCGAAGCATAAGAAAATAAAGCCAGTGAGCAAGGCCAAGTATGAGCTGGAGAATTTAGGTAAGGAGCGGAGAAGTTTGTCAAATTTATCTATTCCCTTTTGAGCTAAAGTGTTTTTTGTGGTTAAAGTTTGAATCTTGGTGAGAAACTAGACATTTTTATAGGTAACCTTTTGAGCTTAATTGGTTTTTGTGCTTGTTTTAGGTTAAGTTTGGATCTTTGATGCTTTTATCTGTTGTTTTTTGTGATGTCTGTTTCAATGTTAGAGAAAGTCGGGTGGTTTTTAGTACAGGTTTTGTGAACGTGGGACCTGTGAAATGATGGTTCAGTGTTGAGATCTTGATATGTGTTTGAGTGTGTGTGGTGGGTTTAGAAAGAGAAAGAGGGTGTGTGAGTTGGTGTGGTAATGAGGGAATCTTGTTATGAGGGTGTTATTTTGGCACTTATGAACCCTTTTTTGGGGAAGAGAATTTGTGGAAGGTACTGTTGTTGGGTACTTGCTAAAAAGACCGATAAAGGTCTGCTGCCGTGTTATGATTTAAACAAAATTGGAATAGAGAGATGTCACCGATTTCCTTCCAAAAGAAGGGAGGAAGATTTTTTTAGTTTCCATGTTTTTCTGATATTTGTGGCTGGTTCTGTTTACCGTGATTTGTATTCTGGATGTTTTTGTGGTAAGTTGTTAGATTCTTATTCCTTATGCTCTGTAATCATTTCCTTCCAAGTGGGTTTGGATGTAAGAATATCTGGAGCTATCGTTTTGATTTGTCCTAGTTGCTGAACTTTCCCTCTTTAATCTTGGTGGGCTGCTTGCTCACTTGCTGAATTTGGCCTTCTCTCCCCGAGCAGCTCTTAAGGTTTTTAATATCCATGTAGCTGCATGAATCACATGGAAGAGAAGAATTTTGGTCATCTGTGACTAAGCACGCACAATCTAGTTACATAGCTGTGAGTTTTGACTTCTTATCTCTTCCATCTCTGGTTGAGTTTGGCTACTTGATTGCTTCCTGAAATACAATTTTCTAGCTTAGATGAAAGAGAGCGAAGATGGGAGTAATTATTTTATAGTTCTCTATTGACCTGTGTTACCTGGAACTTTTTGCAAATTGCAGCAGTGACCATAAAATGTTTGTCTGTCTTTTGAACATGCCATCCATAGAATGAGGTGCCATCTATTCCCAACAGGCCATTGACAGTTTACTTTAGGCAAGGCACTTCATTTCTTCATAGTTAGTTGAAAATTTGCATATTATTTATCAAGTGAAAAGGTTTTTGCTTGAAATTACTGTAATTGTTTTCTATAATTCCTCTTCAATTTACCTGGTGTTTGATTATTCCACAGACAAATTCCATGAGTTTGAACTCTTGATACCACCTCTACTGGGTATCCAAAGCTCTTAAATGATTATCTTGCTACCCCTTTAGCAACAGTGCTTCAATTTCTGGTTTTCCTTTTTCTTTCTGTTTTCAAGTAGCAGTGTTGAATCTGATGCATAGAACTTTGAGATTCCCACTCATGAGTAACCAGCTAGCTTAGATGGTGCATTGGTTTTGTCCCCTTAGGAGGATTGTTCCATTTGCCTGAAACACCATAATAGCTTTACATGGTTATCTAGAAATTGGGTCATAAGACAATATCTTCAAGCCCTTCTTAATTAGAGAGTTTCTGTACTTAGAGAGGCTCTTCTTTTGCTATTAGATAGCTTGGAGGTTGGAGAGTCCCCAGATATCTTTATACTGCTACTCAAGTCATACCAGTCATCAATTCATGGAACTTTACTTTGATTATGTAATTTGTAAGTTCTTGATGGGCTGCAGAAATGCCACTTTTTTTCCTCATCGATGGGGTCTCCTATTACCCAAAAGGCCACCCTAAGTGTGATGTTTTGCCTGCTTTTCTTTTCGAAGTAAGAGTTCTGAATTTGAAATTTCTGAGATTTTCTGCCTTGGTTTTCCTATTACCTTTGAGCTGCATTATGTTGCTTGAAGTCTGTGAATTGAGAATCTGATTGCGGAATGAGAATTTCCATGTCTTGGTTACTGATGCTTTGGCGATTTGCTCTTCTAGGTGAATGGGTTGCATGCTCTGTAGGTGCAAATTTTACTCCCCATATTATCACAGTCAATGCGGGCGAGGTATGTAACCACTGAATTTTTGAATTTATGCCTGGTATTGACTTTGCAATTTTTTTTTTTCCTTTTTGGCCATTGTTATGTAGAATTGCAAACCTTGCATGAATTTCATGTTCAAAAACTGTGGCTGGGATTTGAGCAACTGTAAACATTGGTCAAGATTAGTCATATATTTCCATAATAGAGAAGGCAGAAAAAATGGTTAAAAACTTTGCTTTATGTAACATTCCATGATATTCGGTGAAATAGGCTGGAGGTTGCAAAAGCATAATTTATTGTCATTACTTTGGAGACTGAATTGTATGTTTTCCTATGTTTCAAGGACTTGTTCTATTGGCTTACGTGAATAGAATTATCATTTTGGTTGTTTAGGATGTCACAATGAAAATCATATCATTTTCCCAACAAGGACCTCGAGCTATATGCGTGCTCTCAGCTAATGGTGTGATCTCTAGCGTTACACTTCGCCAGCCCGATTCTTCAGGGGGTACTCTAACATACGAGGTGATGCATTTTATCCATCCTCGTGTACAATGATTTCCTTAAAATAATTGTTGGCCTTTTCCTTAAAGGTGCACTTCTGTACAAAAGTTCAGTAACTGCACCTCTACATTAAGAGTTGCTAACAATTCTAATCAGGAAATCCCTGTCATTCAACTCCTTATAAAATGAAAAAGAAACATGTGCTTATGGTTGGTGGTGTTATAGACACATATGCTTATGCTACCTTTTATACTTGGGTTGCGGTGCTGGTTGTTCATCTAAAATAAAGGTCTTAGTTTAAACCTTTTGAAGTTCTTCAAAAGTGGATGCTAACATGGTCCTGCAGTCAAATTTGTAAAATGAGGTCTTTCTCTACTTTACTCCTCGTACTGGTGCCCTTTGAACTTGTAAACTGCTTTTCCTCACTAATTCAATATCGGATTTGTAATAACACCTTAGGATCATTTGTTAACTACCTAGTCCTAGCACATGCTTGTACTTTTTGATTTTTAATATCTACTTAACAATCTTTTCCCTGTGATTTTTCCAGGGTCGCTTTGAGATATTGTCCTTATCTGGTTCATTTATGCCCAGTGAAACAGGGGGAGCAAGAAGCAGATCTGGTGGGATGAGTGTTTC